>JAQMCX010000021.1:13681677-13755411 GCA_029814765.1 Acanthurus leucopareius | reverse complement strand
GGTTGCTGTGATTGTTTATTGCATTGAAATGTGCCTGACACTCTGGAAACCTGCCTGTGATGTTTTGGTGACGTGTGTGCACTGCGCGCCTGTCAGCCAAATTACCACTAAGCAGGGTGCGCTTCGCCTGCGCTGAGAATAGACCAGGTTGGAGCTGGCGAGCTTTCAGCGCACCTTCGGCGCAGTGTTTTGGCACAAAATTGTCACTGCGCCAAGCTGAATCTGTCGACACCTCCCCCTGGTGCGCTGCCACACCCATCTCGGCGCAGCCCGGTCTACCAAATTACCAAATTGGCTGCGCATGGTGGTGTGCCAGACGAAATTACCACTGCGCGGGGTGCGCCACGTTCCGCCACCCTGCGCAGTGCCATGAAATTAGAGCCCATAATCTTAATAGCTTACTCACATACATTATGCATGTAGTTAAATGTACAGTCAGCAGCAGGCATCATTGAGCAGACTAAGGTTATTCAGGTTAATTCGGGATAATTCAGGATACGTCATTAGATCAAGGCATGTCAAGGTTTGAAAACACTCAAGTGACCAAAATGAACACTGAACCACAGGCCAAACCCTGAGTTTAACCATATCAATCACAATATGCCTCTTTGTGAAAAATTAAGCAAGATAACAGGCATTGCCCTGGTGCCTGACCTCAAATGCTTAAGATCTCTGGGGCAAAATCTGATAACTGTACAGCCTTGAATGACCAATGAGACACAAATAAATTAAAAAGTGGAGAAACAAACTGTGTTTTTTCTGGTTATACACTTGTGTTCTTGTTACATGTACTGTACAATATGAGTATTACGTAAACAGCCTGTCTCTTAAAGTTGATAAAAGAGGTTTTATTTACTTGTTGGTACAAATAAGGTACAACAATACTGAAATTACTGTTGTTGTACTTTAACACAGATAACATTTCAAATTATGAAATTATTAATTAATGCATTAGGCATATGCATTGAACTTATAAACACTTCCAGCAGGTGGCAACAATCTGTTAATCATATTGACATAGAATGTAATGTCACCAGCTGGTTTTTATCATGTTTTGACATGTCACAGAAAAGCACAGACATAAATAATAAAGCTACTGAAAGGTTCGATTCCATTCAGCTGCTTCAGTTATTCTGCAGATATTTGGCAGTCATTCTTATTAATTACCATTCAATGTAATGTAGATAGATGTAGACCTATATGCTCACCTTTATGCTTACCTGCCCAAATAGTAAAAGTTACTATTAAAAGATTTTACATAATTTGTCAAATGTATCACTTTTTTTTTTTTTTTTTTTGGTTTGTTATAAATCTGCCATGTAACACTGTCAAGTTTCTACAGTGGCCCAGAATGGCCAAACCAAACTCTGGCCTAGAGGAGGCCTTTCACAGTTTTTCTTAAGTTTCACAATCACCATAGGTTCTCCCACACACTTGGAATGAAGGCGTGAGGTTAGGGGTAGACAGTTCCTTACAATCTTAGAGATTTGACATAAGATTTGATCATTTAAAACCAATCTTTTGATAATAATACCACTCTTACTGATGTGCTCAGCAAGTATCCCAACTTTGCCAAATAACAAACCTTGTTCTGTGTCTGCCAGTCAAACTGACACATTACTGTCTATTTTCTCTCTTTTTTTTAGGGACATCCATAAATACCTTCATGTTGGTTAATAGTGACATTGAAAAAATTGTATTGTAATCACGACTGTAAATGTTTGTATCGTAAATGTTTGCATTGTATGTACTGTTTATAATTAAAAAATAATAAAAGACTTTGATCCAAAAAGGGTATTTCTAGGATAGCAACTGGCATTTATTTATTGAGTGCTTCAAGCAAATATGTGATTGGACAAAAAAAATAAAAGTTGTGATATAGTACCCGACCATGACAGCATCCTTTCAGGGAATTTTTAAGGCCACAGACTACTATAAAGCTCAAATTGTAACACTGAAGTTCTTATTATTCATAAGCTGAGAAAATTATTACTGTGAACAACCAAATATCTCACAAATTCCACAGTCAAGTTAGCAACAATAGCCTAAATATGCAACACCCTGTTACAATTTCAAAATAAACCTTGCTGTGAAAATTCCAGGTGACAACATCAAAGCTTCTTAGTTAGATTAAGGAAAACTTAATGATTTTTTTTATTTAAATATATTAATTATAAAAGTGAGCAAATGATATATGATGATACACAACTTATGTGATGTAGGTTAGGGACTTATAAATGTAAGTTAAAATAACTCCAAACTGACTTTTGGTTTCAAAAAACATTCTGGCTTACTCCAACCTCCTTTCCACTTGACTTCAATGCTCTTTACAATGTGTTTGTCCTTTCCTCTGCCTTTACTACCTCCTGCTGGTACTGCCCCTGCATATGTGCATGTACTTTTCACTCACCGGCAAGGCAAAATGTGTCACTAACACACTATCCTCTGGTAGATTTTTGGATATATTGCACACTTTAAATTTTAGTGTTTACTGTATTATACTTTGGAAAAAATTTCCTGTTTAAAAATAAACCCAGATATAACAAGCATTATAATAGTTTACTTAAAAAATCAACTTTCTGTTCTATTTTTTTCTGCATTTTTCTCCTTTTTTGGAGACCAAGCTTCGTGTTGTCATCAGCAAATATGACTAAATATAACACCAATATTTAACTTGAAAGGTGCTAAAGGTAGCATTTTAACACCAATTACAATACATTTTCTGTAAAAAGGTCAAATTAGTGCTGTGTGCTGTATGTACAAGGTTAATGTTGCTGGTTTAAATCATACTTTGGACGCACAAGAGTGTAAAGCAGCATAATGAAGCTTGAATGAAAATTACATGAAACTTTTCTCATACCAGCAGTTGAACACAGGCAGCCTGTGTGACATGCTGAGCATTGTGAACATGGCACCTTATAATGTGACCCGACTACTTATGATTTGAAGTGATATGACCAGTTTTCATTTATTTAATTTTTTTCACCTTTGAAACACTACCTCATCCATGAACATTTTTGCCCAAGAAAGTCAGACTTTGCAATATTTGTTACTGTTAAATAATTAAATGAAAAAAATTCTTAACCTCGCAAACCTCATGACATTATTAGACTATATCTTTTGTTCTCATGGTTTTTCTAGAAAGGCATTTACGCAAGAAACTATATATTGTGCGTTTAAAGCAGTACTTAGGGATTCTGCACATGCTTTGAGTGCAAAGGTATGTTAAAATTCATGGTGGCTGAGTTCCATTTAGCTCATTTTGGTTTCTGTGCCCTGGTACTTTGAATGCAAGCTTGCCATCACACTATCATGGCTTACTGGGATGCTTGTTACTGTTAATAGAAACACCTATGCTTTCTCTTTTTAAAAAGGCATAATGTCTGCTATGAAAATCTCTGTTGACTAACCTGCAGTGGTACCAGGTACAGGTGTTTAACCTCAAATCATTTGTTGCACTTGATCATGATTGTGGAATGAGATAATTACCATTTATCCTTTTATGTGAAAATAACAGCTCTCTATCAGTGTTGACTCCAATGTTAGACAGTAATGTTAGATATGCAGAGATTTGCTGTCACTTTCCATTAAAAATATTTTCTTGGGTGATCAGTCTGACCTACATCCTCTGCGACTTAATACAAAAAAAAATTGGGAAAAGTGGCTGCAAATACTATTAGAAACTGTTTATTGGGTTGATGTTGATGTTGGAAAAAAAAGCTATAAGTTAACGTTAGTCTTATCATGCTTTCATTAACCAACTTGAATCCTGCCAGCTGACCAGAATTCTGGGAGTTTGCATAACAAAACATTTAACATCATATACAGACAATGCTAAAACCCAGACATCTCAAACACATATAAATGAAGACTAACCCCATACAATCACATTGTTTTCTACCTTTAAATAGAAACAACTAAGATGTGTTCGATACCTGGAAAATCAAAATTAGCATATTTAAATGCCCCATATCCTTAATTAAATCATCATAGATTAGTTAAACAGAATTGTTCTTCCATTATTTTCTGATAACATATTCAGTATATGTGATGCAAATTCATAAATTAAATTGAGCTGTGCATTATGTATATATACACAACAAAAATAATCCAGTAACAGGATTTTGTTTTCTCTACAAAATATTCATGGCATGCATGACAAGAATGCTCACGAACAGATGAATAAGAGTTTTCAATGGCAAATGTGTCATGGTATTTTCCCATGACCTTGTAAAGTATAATCAAGGTTTTGTCTTTTTTTCCTTAAGTTCCAAGAAAATTATAGGTTATTGTCACTTTTTTTTTGTTTAATTGGGGCAAATTCTTTAATTGATGCCATGCATTCTGCCACTCTGAAGACATTTATTCATTAATCCATGTCTCTAGAAGTGAACTCTTTGTGATTCTGTAAGTGTACTGATAGCATATAAAACATATATAGTTGAATATCTGCAAGAAAATAATAAAGATGTGCACTACAGGTGTTATGCATGCAAGTCCTATATGTTTGATACTGCTGAGTAGAAATCTATCCTACAGCCACAGGCCTGTGCCCTATGGGTTTAGTAAGGCCTTCATATGGTTTGCTTACAGCAACTGTGTAGTAGCAGAACACAGGTGAATGTGGTATGCTGTGTAGGTAATGATAAGCGCCATAACACTCTGCTTTTTGCACGTAAGGAGGTTTACTTGTTTACAGCCGAAGGGCGCGGCTTTATCCCTGGTTTATATGCGAACGCCGAGTTCAATCAAGTTAAACAAGTAGGCTTACACGCACGCACACACACGTACATACACAGAAACAGACACAGCCTACTTTTCCTAATTCTATCGCTCGTATTCAGACGGAGACAGAGACAGAGGGAGAGAGGTTCAGAAAAACAGAGGAGAGAGTGAGAGACGGTTTTTCCGTGCTGGCTGCTGTTGTTGATGTGCCAATGCGCAAACAGAGTACGCCGTGGGATAGGTCTCCCCAAATTGAGGCTGCGCTCGTTCGAAACGATCATGCCACTGAATGACGAGCGCGTCATGCCTGTCTTCCTCCTCAACTGCTCTGTGCGATCAGTGGCTCTGTGTTCCGCAATCCCTTGGGATATTGTGCTGCCCTCGATGGCTCTGCTATCGGCGCTTCGCTCACACTGAATGGCTGCCTGGAACAAGGGAAAGCGGGGAGAGAGAGCGCTTCTTCTCCTCCTTTGAACCAACGCTCTGCATCAACTTCCCAGCGAGGGGGTGAGTATCTTGTCTGCCGTTGTGTGAGGTGTCCTGCCGGGGTCGTCTGAGGATTCACTCGCGGCGGAAGAGAGGGGAGGGGGGGTGGGGGTCTGTGCCGGTGTACTTAGAGGTGTGGATTTGGGTCGATGATGAACGGTCCAGCGGATATGGGACAATTTAAGTTTGGGATAAGTATGCAACTCAAGGGGGTGGACCCAGGTTGGCACAGTCCTAAACTTTCTCCAGTACATCTACACAAAACTCTAAAATGCACCCCTTAATCAGCGTGGATCGCGATGTTTAAATGGTTAATTTTATGTAGCTCTTCTTACAAATATGTAAATATGCGATGGCACTCAGGTTTTTTGGCACGGCTGCTCTTGCGGGCGCCAGTTGTAAAGAATTGTGCCTTGTTGTGCTCCCACCCCCCGCTCCGTGCCGCACTGGTTCCGTCTGGCTCGCCCTCAGCTGCTGCGTGTCCTGGGATGACCTGTTGATGTCGGTAGAATGGAGAATGGCAGGGGGAGCGATTTCCCCCATCACCAAAATATTTAAATAAGCAACATTTGGGCTTGACAAGCGGCGTCGCAGCACAGCTACCTCGTCCGCACCGGCAGTAAGTGTCTTGTTTATCTTTTGAGTGTGGACTATCGCGGAAATGCTTGACATTGTGCAGCTGGGCTGAGTGTGCATGAGGTGGATGGTGCGCCGGGGCGAACCCAAAATATTTAACTGTAGCGTTAGCTTAGCCATTAGCTACCTCTGTAGGCCTGCTGCGGATGGGAGAGGGCATCAAACATTTTTAACGCTGTCCGCCGCAAGGGAAAGGGGACACAGAAATGGGGCGCGTAGTGTACGGGACATGATTCTTACAGTAATATACTTTGTATGCCTTATGACGGAACATAAACAGCAACACACCGTCGCCCTCACCCGGGTATCACCGGGGCTCGCTGCCATCCCGTGTCACCCCCCTCACGTCCCTCCCGGCTCCGGTGCCAGCAGACAGTGGAGCTCTCCCGTCAGTAGACCGGCACACAGAGCGGTCACCCCGGTGTGTGCAAGAGCTCCTATCTGTTCCCTTTTACCCGGTGTGCTTTCCCGTTAAAAACTTCTGTACAGAGGCACACTGTAGTCGGGGACACTTCAGAAGATAATGATAAGTAATTCGGACTTCAGAAGTTTGGAAGCTTTACATGCTTGTGCTACTTGATATTCAGGGTCCCCCTGTTATATAATAACCATGAATCAGGCCTGTATGTCTTGACTTACTTAGAGTAGCACAGCCATACAGGCATGGGCACATGGGAACCAGGAAATGCCTATAGTGGGAATGCATCGTGTGCCAGCTGCACCAATGACTCCACAGTAATCACCTACATAGCAATCTAAGAGCCCATGCTGTTTTCAGAGTAGAACTGGACCAACTGGAAAGTAGTCAGACAGTACAAATGTCAAAATATGTTGACAATCGTCCCATCGTAAGGCAAGATAATCCCCAAAACATTCTTAAGGCTTACTATGAAAACTCTAAGGTCTTAAGTATGTTGTGAGTATGTTTGACCTACTTTCCTCACCAGGCTGCTTGGTATGAGATCCAAGCCACAGGGTGAGTTCGGGTAAATTTCATTCGTTCACATTACTGCGCTCTTTATATTTAATGGAATAAGGACCTGAGATGATCCCTCTCATCTCTACAGGCAGCCCCTCCTTGGTGCATAAAGACACACATGCACACTCAAATAGGCACACACACACACACACACACACACACACCACCACCACACACCACAGCCACATTCTCTCTCTCTGTCAAGACAAACTGTGCAAACACACCCTGCTCTCAGCCTTGTGTTTGTGTGTCTTTATGTGCACGCAAGTGTGCTTACTGCGGCTCGCCAAACTGTAAACAAGCAGTATTGTCTAATGTCTGTGTGTGACTCAGTGTGCCTTTTGTGGGTTTGTTTGAGTTTGTGTGTGTGCATCTGTGTTTTAGTATGAGGGAGAGGGAGCTTGAGTGAGACAGAGACAAAGAGAGCATTTCTCTTTACCCTGGAGCTTGGCTAGGTCCCAAATGAAAGGCTTTGGATATGATGGGGCGGCTCACTCCAGCCCTCATCAGTCAGTCACACCAAAGTTGGCTGTATGCTTCTCACAGGGTGGGCTTCAGTCTGTTTATTCTGACAGCAGGGGCAAAAGACTTAGGGGATGAGGGGTGAGGCTCCATCTACATTTCATCTACATTACTGTGATTTCATTTTAAAGCACTTTCAACGTTATTGTGGATAGAGATTATTTCTGAAACGGTACAAAGACAGTCTTCCAAAGAGAGGTTATTTTACTTTTAAATTGGTGTTTCTAAAACACTCATACTACACTACTATACAATATTAGGTTTTAATTCTACAATACATACATTTTTCTTTATTCAGGAACAGCGTTCACACTAAACTGGCATTTCAGAACACCGAAAACAGGAACCTTTGGAAAGAAAAGTTTTAGTTTGAAAGATCAAGGCTAGAGTTGTAGTCCAGATGGGCAGGAACAAGCATTTTCTAAAAAGATAACAAAGACACCCAGTTTCACGTAGTTATTGCGTCCTGTTAAGCAAGACGTGTCCTTTCCTAGTTTCACCTCATTGTCAGTTTGTGCAAAGACATCGCTGAATCTTACCTTTGCAGTTACTTCTTTCGTTCTGTGTTTTTTCTGCAACTTAGCAGCCAACCATATACTTACTGTTTACATTAGCATGCACATGCTCAGTGCAACTGAATTGTCATGTGATGAGCGTTTTCAGATGGTTTTTGTCCTTATGGAGATTTTCCTGAAACCAGTGTAAAACCTTCATCTCATTTTTTTTTATGGTGCTGTTGGTGAGGCCTGAGTATACAGGGCCCTGTATATGAATGGCTGTGAATGTGGGGAGGGGCCCATAGAAAATGCCTATGTACAGGGTCCAGAATTCTGTGTTACACCCCTGGCTCACAGTATCAGAGATTGGCTTTGTTTGGTATGTATCTGTATGTGTGTCTGTGTGTATGTGGTATGGTGTGGTGTGTGCGTGCATGTGTGTGTGTGCACGTGTTTGTGCGTGTGTTTGTGTTTGTGTGTGTGTGTGTGTGTGGGTACTAAGTATGCATCAATGCAACACTTTTAAGTGGTAGAGCATTTGTGTGAAAACCAGCTTTGTCTGAGGTATGTATGCACACTTTTGTACATAGCAGGTTTGCACACTCATCTGTGGGTATACGGCATGGAAAAACACTAATGACTGTCATCCTGCTTTAAGTAAGTGTTTATGCACAATGAAAATGCCATGTGGACTTATCAGTGGATTTATACTACTGATACCTGTTATCGGGGAGGTTATTGGTCGTGGGTATAGATTTCCAGTGCTGAAACGAAGATTACTCCCTTATTCTATAGAATAGGGTAATGTCAACAAATAAAAACATATTTTGTATGATATCTCAAGTGTCTTTACATATCCTGAATTTGAAGCTATCTTACAGTATAAAACAATAATGTAGGCCACACACAGTCTTCATATATACAACAGAGGGGACTTTGGTTCATTTTAATTGAATATTTACAGGCATAATGTAGGAATCTTTGAGGTTACAGGGCAAGGGGGTATGTTTGACTTTGACTGTTTAGAGAAGTGAATGGAAACATGCTATGTGGTGTTAGCTTAGGCCACACACACTTTTGCACATAGAATAACAGAACATGACCCAGTTATCTAAGGACACCAGGATTTTATAGCACATAGAAAAAAAAAGAAAATAAAAAAAGCTTTTACTGAGCTTGCTCCTGGCAATAACAACTACTGCAAGGCTTAAGTGATGTATAGTATTAAAGCAATGTAGATAATCCACGAAAGCTTCAACAAAACTTTGTTTTTAACATCAGTGTCCTGTGAGCCTGCCAAAAGCCCTCAGTACGACTGTGTTAAGAAATATTTGTGGCCTATGTCAGTTGGAAAGGCCAAAGGATATAATTCTTACTTAGGACTACTTTTCTCTAAGTAGAGGTATTTCTCTCAGCGCAGTTTAGCTTGGTAGTAAAAAATAAATAAATCTGTTCGGTCTATCTTATTTGGTATTACTTTGTCCAGTGAAAACCTGTGTGCTATTTAATTTTGTCCATTAATGGAAGAGTCAGCTCCTGTTTTGTACGAGGTCTGCTCTCCCTTAGTGTTCTGTCTTTTAGCATAGCCTTGTCATATTACAACTCCTCCTCACATTTTCCTGCTGATGACTGTCTTCACACCAAAGAAACAGCACGTGATATAGAAGTTTTTGTCATTGTTGTGAATACATTGTGCCCAAGTTATTCCATGTGGAACCATGACCCTTGTCATTAGAGCAGGGATGAGGCAGTGTAAACACAGGGTAATGAATGAGTTCATTTAAATTTAAGTTCTGAATCTCAGCTCATCAAACTCATAGAGGTCTGGAGACAAGCAAAGCAAAAAAAAAAACAAAAACCCCAGCTTAGCCAATCTTGAGGAATGATGTTTATGACACTACATTAGGGGATTTTGTTGAGCTGAGCATAGACAGCAATAGCCCGATGCTTCCAAGTGATGTTGAATCTATGTTTACTGACCCATGTCATACACAGAGTTTATGTATGGATGTGGTATAGCTTTTTAATTTGTTATAACTGTGTCATTAGTCTTTTTCTTTGTCTCTCTTTTCTTCTCCAACAAGACCCTTTAGTGGTGTGCGTACGCGCACCATGGCCCAGACCCTCCAGATGGCGATCCCAAACTTTGGCAACAACGTTTTAGAGTGTCTGAATGAGCAGCGGCTGCAGGGCCTTTACTGTGATGTCTCCGTGGTGGTCAAGGGCCACGCTTTCAAGGTACTGTTCAGATGAAAAGTTCTTACTCTTTTCCTAATGGAAATTGAGCTTACAATAAATGTCATGACTGCATTTAGAGAATGTAAGGCTTGGGTGTAAACAATTAGTCACTAATACTAATAGCTCCCAATCACTGACTGGGGTGAACAATGCATCATTCAATGTAGACTGATAACACACTCCTCACAGTGTGCTGGTTTTCATCCCAGTATATTAAGGAATTTTGCTACATTCTTCCAGTCGAGCTGAAGGTTGTTTTTTTTTAAGCCAAATTACCTGTTTTAGTCTTTATTCAGAATAAAAACTGGACCTCCTTAATGCCATCGTATTGCCTACTTCTCCTTTTGAGGTAATGAGTTAATGGCTTTTAAGGGGCACGATTATAGAGCTCAGAGTCTTGGTTGGATGTCATTCCTCACTCTGATCTGATTAAGACAGCTGTCCCTGTGGTACTATGTCTCTCTTTCCATGAATGTTTAGACAGCTCCAGATCAGTAATTGACGAATCATAATAAATTGTTGTTATGTATAATTAATTTATAGTAAAGATACTTAAAATAAAAACATAAATATATCATTGACCGGGCATAAAATCTCTCTGCTCAAAACAAACTGATGATAATTCTCCAATAGGTTGCACCAAGTGCTTGCACAATGGATAATATCTTTGTCTTCTCTACTTAATTAAATTAGTACCTTTCTTATTTTTAACCTGTGTTTTATTTAGATAAAGTTTTGCAGCCATTTTATGTGAAGAAAATATTAACCACTGATTTTATTTGCAAATTTTAGCTTATTATGTTTTTTAAGGAAGCAAAATAAAGCATCAGAAAAGACATTATGTCATCTTGGTACCAAACTCGGGTACAGTGGGGGAAATCTGAACAATATGCAGCCTTTAACACATCAGTAATTTCATTTATAAGAATCCCTCACAATCTTATCCTCATATTAATAAGCTTTGCATTAGAGTTCATTAACCACAGCCCAATTGTTTAGAATGTCTGATCTAAGATTCTTTGGTATGATATCAGCAGCAATCTTACATTTAAAAATCAATATCAGTACTACTGTCAAAGGTTGTAATTGGTTACCTTGCGTGTCTGCTTCTGCCCTAGGCCCATCGAGCAGTGCTAGCTGCTAGCAGTTCTTATTTCCGGGACCTTTTCAGCAGCAGTAGTGGAGGTGGCAGCGGCAATGAAACAAGCCCAACCGTAGTGGAGCTCCCGCCGGCTGTGCAGCCCCAGAGCTTCCAGCAGATTTTAGCTTTCTGTTACACAGGTCGTCTCAGCATGACGGTGGGGGACCAGTTTCTCCTCATGTATACTGCCGGCTTCCTGCAGATCCAACAGATCATGGAAAAAGGCACCGAATTCTTCCTCAAGGTAAGGTCAAAAGAATTTTTTAGTAGAGAAATGACTTTTGTCATGTATTATGTATGCGAAAAAAGATTTTCCACTTCGACATTTTAGATACTTTGAGCACAATAGATACAAATACAAATCAATTTTAATGTACATCAGTTATAATAAAGTGGTGGCCAAAATCTATGAATGGTCATACCAAATTTATGGGGAATCTGGCCATTAGTTGAGATGTCTAAGTTGACGGAGAGACTTGGCCTGGCCTCCAAAATCAAACAAGCAAACATGTATCTGTTGTTGGTACATCAGTGTTTTCATGTGTGCTGACACAAAGTTGTATACTTTTGCTTCCAGGTGTCCTCCCCCAGCTGTGACTCCCAGGGCCTTCATGGTGAGGAGGCCGCAACTTCTGAGCCCCAGAGCCCTGTAACACAGACCAGTAACAGTGCAGCCCGGCCTACCTCCTGCCTGACGCCTCTCTCTCTGGTATCCCGAGTGAAAACAGAGCAACCAGCTAGCCAGCCAGAAGCAGCCACTCCTTACTCAGTAGTCTGCACACCTGTAGCGAAGCGACTATGGGAGGGTGGTAGCAGCCGAGATGGAGGTGGGGCAGGCTCAGGGGGAGGAGGAGGTGCCAGGAAAGCAGCCCGTTATTCCCAGGAGGGGTTGCGGGGCAGTGCAATTCAGAGCCCTGGAGCCCTTGGATTGGCCGTTGGTATGGGTGCTACAACAACCAACCTGGCAGGTGTGGTAGCCAGTGGTGGGCTTAGTGGCAGTGCTGGCACCAATGGGAGCTCCGCAGCAGGTCTTGGCATGTCAGAGGGTGCCAGCCCAGGCACTCTAAGTACCTATGCTAGTGACTCACCCATAAGCTACCATGATGATGAAGAGGAAGAAGAGGGAACAGATGAAAGTGCTGAGGAGCAGTACAGGCAAATCTGCAACATGTACACCATGTACAGCATGCTCAACATGGGAGCTGCAGGTACTGGACATGAAACAGAATATACATGTGAAACACCTGCAAGACAGAAAACCTTTGTCATTTGTGCCTATTTTGCTGAAATTTCTTTTTTTATTTTAATGTATTTAATGGTAATATGATGTATTGCTGGATTTAGCAGGAATTATAGTGCACTCTATTTTTTGTGTGTTTAAGAGTGATGTGGTTTTATTTTAATCTTGCAATAATATCTTTTTCAGCTGCTGGCGAGCGTGTTGAGGCTCTCCCAGACCACACAGAGACAAGGGGGCGGATGCGAGGTAGAGACCTTACGTGTCTCCCTGCAGAACTCATCGCTCAGATAGGCAACCGCTGTCATCCCAAACTGTACGAGGAGGGAGACCCTGCTGAGAAACTAGAGTTAGTCTCAGGTATGTGTGGGCAACCGTGTGTCTGTGTCTGTGTCTGTGTCTGTGTCTGTGTCTGTCCATAGAAACTTGTCCTAACAAGAACAATAGACTTGACTTTTAGTGGAGTTGTTTAAATGGAGAAAATTGTTTATCTTTTTTATCCATCTTATTTATGACTTTATCTAACAACTTTTTAACATTGAGAAGAAAACAAAATACTCAGAAATATACTAGTGTAATTTGATTCAAGGGACAATGGACATGATATATATACGCATACTTAGAGGAAGCTGTCCTTAAATGACTGGGCTTCGCATTGGCATGCAGATTACGTGGCAGTCTTGCACATTTGACTCAGTGTGTTTTAAGTTAAGGACATCCTGTGACAGTGCCTGTGCTACCATATAAGCTAACTTACATACTTTTAGATACAGTGTATCTGTGTGACTGAATGAGAGAATAAGAAAAACATGTTGGGAGGGAGAAACGCTACTATGCAATGAGCTACTATTGTGAAGGAGTTTAAAAATTAAATTAGAAATTCAAAAAAAGGAAATGAGTTGTGCATATTATTACAGCATTTAAAAAATGAGATAACTATAATTAAATGCAGCTGAAAATGTAACAGTGAACATTTAAAACGGGGAAAAAACAGAGGAAAAAATTATAAGTTTTTTGGCAAAAAAAAAAAAGCACAGCACTTCTCACCTACATGCAGCTGCAAAGTTGAACCACAGTTTCTGCAAGATAAACAAATGCTTCATTCAAAGTATATGACAGCATATGAATAACAAAATCTGAGCTTGAACAGGTCAAACATGCCATGAAGTGAGATAATAAATGCATCATGGAGGTGATGCTTCATAGATCATTTGTTTGTCTAATATTTTTTGCAGGTACTTCTGTGTATATATCACGAGCTCAGCTAATGAACTGTCATGTGAGCGCAGGGACTAGACACAAGGTGCTGCTGAGGAGGCTGCTGGCTGCCTTCTTTGACAGGTTTGTTTCCCTTGTCTGGGTGTTGTGGTCTATTTCTGCAAGTTTTTCCCTTCAAAGTAGCAAGAGACTTTGTTTTAATATAGAAATTAATGTATTTTTCATCTGCAGGCATTAAAGTGATATAACAACTATTTTTGTTTTCCTCTGCTCTGTGTTCTGTGCGTCTCTATCTTATTTTGCTGCATCAGGAATACTCTGGCCAACAGCTGTGGAACAGGCATCCGCTCGTCCACCAATGACCCGAGCCGCAAGCCCCTGGACAACAGAGTTCTACATGCGGTCAAATGTGAGCGTACATGTTTTTCTGTCTGTGGGTGTTTGACCTCGAGCATGCAAACAATTTGCACATTTTGCCTTTTATGTTCAGTGCAAAAACATATGATTGGCTGCTAAATGTCTCAATTCAGTGAAACATGTCAGTTTAGAGTACATTTTTGAGAACATCTCAAACTTAAACTTTTTGTTTTACACATTAAGTAAAAGTTTTAGATGTTAAATGAATGGTTAATGAATGAATGAATAGACTCAGGCTCTTTCTCCTAATTTATTTTCTGTGGCGTGCCCCTTTACACTAATGCCAAACCCTGCTAAAGATACATTGTGCATAGAAGTACTAAAACTATGTTCACTCCATACAAAATTATGTCGGAATCTACTTCTTCTGTGAATATGTTTCTTTCTTCTGTCTTATTTCTGAGTTGGTTCTGATCTTTTCTTATTGAAAAATTGGAAAAAATGCAGTATATCCAATGTTGGTATTTGCTAGGCTTTTGGGAATCAGTGTTACCAGTTGGAAACACTAGAGGGAGTTAAAAAGTTGTCCGTCTGCACTTAAATTTTTTCATGCCCTTTGTAAGTCTAGATGAAGTTGTGTAAAAATCATGGAATAGGGCGCAGAATTAATGATTGCAATGCGGCAATTAATTCTTTAGTTAAGTGCAGTCCACATGTGATTATGAAAAACATATTTCCCTCAGCACCTATTGTGTTGTTAAGGTTCTTGTCTGCTTCATGACACAGGCTCTTGCCTTATTAGAAGTCTTCATCATAGCATGCAATCAGCCTAACTATGTTGTTTTTCTTCTCCACATCAGTTTATTGCCAGAACTTTGCCACCAGCTTCAAAGAAAGTGAGATGAACGCCATTGCAGCTGACATGTGCACCAACGCCCGACGCGTGGTTCGCAAGAGCTGGATCCCCAAGCTGAAGCTGCTGATGGCTGAGAGCGACGCCTATGCCGCATTCCTGCCAGATGGCATCAAGATGGAGGATGACGCCTTGGGTGCGGATCCAGCCTTCGACCCCACCTCACTGGAGGCCACCGGCGGTGCTGGCATGGAGTCAGGTGGCTCCTCAGGTGAATCCCTACCAGGTGTGGGCGGGGATCCGTTATTTTGAACATTGTGTCCTAGGGGAAGGTTGAAATTTGGTGAAATGCATACCAGTATTCCCCAGTTCTGCTTGCCTCCTCACTCTTTGGCCCACGCTGATCTCTCACATCTGACTGTCTATACTACACTGCTAGGGGTCAACAGTTGTTACCCTGTTATAACCAGGACATGAAAACTTAAATTTTTGCTTTACTGTACAATGGAGTTATTTGAGGAAAGGGAGAGAGTAAGAGGATGCTTATTTTTCTCCTAACTGCCCTCTGCCTCCCCTTGTCTTTTTAAGGTGTGTAAACGCATCAGTTGTCGCATATTAAATACATTCCCTGAAGTGCAGGTGGTGGGAGGAGTTGCCCATGCAGCCTGAGGAGGAAGTGATGGCTGAATGGACAGGCTATAAGTAGAGGCAGCAAGTATATTGAATGTAAGTGTCAGTGGCATTTTTTCTCTATGCAAGCCTGACGACTTTAATTCCAGCCTCGGAGCTAAATTTAAAAGAGTCACAGTAATAAAATGAGGTGACGCTACCTGATCTTCCTCCCTTTGCATCAACCCCTCATCAACCTGCAAGTATTCCTCGCCCCACGCCACCTTTCTTGAGACCCGAGAGTCTCACCTGAGTGTTTCACTGTGCAGTGTCTTATAGAAATATATTGCATCTTTTTGTTTTTTGAATTTTTAGCACGGTTCTCTGTCTATAAACTGTAAAGTGATCCATAAAGAAGGGGAGAGCTTTTTACTGAGCTGATTGTAAAGAAAATTTAAGGGTAGCAGGTAATCAAAGATGGTCATATTTTTAGAGGATAAACTATATTTATACAAGTGCCCGTGCCTCGAATGGTGTGAGCAAAATGAGTGATAGGGATTGTTTTAAAATCTCGATCTTCATGTTTTATTGAAAGAGGTCTTGTCAAATAAGGAAAAGTGCTATTTTTGCAGAAATAAAGGAGTATAACGCTATATATAAAGCAGTCTTATCATAGGACCCTTAGTCATTTATTTTTAACTTTATTTGACAGTGCAGAGTGATGGAATGAGCAGTTGAACTGCTAAATTTGAAGCATTTCATCTTCACAGGCTTAAAAGGAATAATAAGACTGATTCAGCTGGCTTGACTGTTGGGTTGTGAACCTGCAATGCTTTCCTCCTTCGATAAAACATTGGCCCACAATTTTGAAGATAACTTGTAGAAATATAAAAGTTGTATTGATCTGACAGCTTTGCTAGTTTCCTTCTTTGTCCCAAAGTTATTTAAGGGACAAAAAAACTGCTGGCATTTCTGTAAAAAATGCTACAGTCCCCAGGAATAATGATGGAATATTGGAGCGTGCATTTTAATTGAACTCCATAAACAGAAGACAATGTGACAGTGATGTCACAAGGACGCAATACTGCTTGTAGCAAATAGGTTTTACGATACTATCAATGTGTGTGTGAAACAGTTCTTTGGTAAAGACGGAGAGTCTGCATTGCACAGCTGAGTCTTTTGGTTTGTAGGTTATTAATGTATCTGATGCACCACCTCTTTAATTTTGCACCTTCTATGAGAGGTAGAGTGGAGGTTTCTGCACCTTAATGAGAAGAACCAGTGGTTCATGCACCTTTTTGAGAAATGTTGTGTAGCAAGTGAACCCCTGTAGGTGGAATCTGTTTTTCTTTTCCATGTCTAACTGTGTGTTAAATGTGGCACAAACTCCTATTGTAAATAATCAAGAAGACTGTTGAGTTAAATCCCAAGTGTTCTTCCTTTCTGTTGCTGGATGCATCTGATTTTGAAATGTCAACAACTAAATTAGCCTTTTTTTATATGAAAGTTTGTGATTTTTGAATGCATGTTGACCTGTAACAATAGGTCAGTGAAGGGGATTTATTACTCCTTTAGCCAGTGGTCTGGGCGCAACTTGAGAATGAGTTCTTAACCTGAAATGCTCTCACAGGTAATTGATTTCTTTCTCCTACTGGAAAGGAATTTCTTAGAAGGTTCTATTTTTTTCTGAAGACAGGTACGGTATTAATGCTTCATATTCAAGGCAGTTGAGTCAATCTTATTGAAAAATAACTAGTGGCATGAAAGGCTTAACCTATTTTCATAAATGATTAAATTTATCTGGATCAGTTTATTTAATGTGTTTGACCTGAGGGTATATGGACAGAACAAAAATGCAGTACCTTGAAAGTATTCTGTTAAGTTAATGACAATGAAACCTCAGTAAGCTTTGCATTTGACTGTAGATGCCACATGAGAAACCCTCCCCCACATACCTCTTTAGTATCTTTGAAGACTGTTGTGCTTCCTGTCCTTCATGCAGCTGGTGTCATGTTTCACTTCCACAAGTTTATTCATGTGTTTCAGAGAGAGGCAAAGCAGTGGTTTTAGTAAGTTAAATTCAAATCACAATGTGTTATGTTTATTTGCTTAGTGGCTTTATTCGGAGCCAAGTTTACACAAGTTTCAACACAACACTTTTTTTCCCCCCAATCTTTTTTTAAATCATGAAACTTCACAGTACTTACCATAAAATAATTAGTTAAATCATTAATGTTTCATTTCAGACTTGAAATATATCAAGTTTACAGTTTTCAAAATAAATTCACTTTAATGCCACATTATTTGCTCTGTGTACAAGGTTCAAGGACCAAGACAAATTAACCTTTATGTAGGAAGTTTTTGGGACATTGAGTTTAGCAATGAAATTGCTAAATGTAGTTTTGGATTTTCTTATAAGGCAATATGTCTACTAAATCTGTCAGTGTCCCTACCTGAAGGAACAAAACAAGACATGACAATAGCCAAACTACTGAAAAAATGTCTGACTTGAGTTTAAATATTACTGGACTGTTGAATGATTAAATAGAATATTGGTATATCACTTTTGCTTAGCTTTGACACTCAGAAAATAGGGAGTCTCTTGTAAAAATAAAAAAAACCTTCAGGCTTAAAATAAAAAAATATATAAGCTCTATAGGTGAGAAACAAAAAAGGGCTTCAGTGAGCTTCCATCAGTAACCATGTTACATAGTGACCTAGTGACTGACTCCTACTCCATTGTGACTCTCTCACTAGAACTGAAACATCACCAGTGAAACAGCACTGGTTCTATGGAAACCTTGTCAGTCTGTTTTCTTAACTCAACAGCTCAGCCCAAATCCAGTCCACACTGCGCCGTTGACTGGAAATCCTGCTGGTGCATGTCATGAGCCTGTGCTAGAAACACTGGTTGAGGGCCTTTGTTGCAATCAGTTGAAGAAGTGAACCAGAAGTAGCGATGGTTACAATATGCCAACTCGAGTAAATGTTCCAGAAGTTTCTTACTCACAACCTACTTGCACAATTCTTTATGTGCAATATGCACACAAGTGTGTTGTGCTTTTTAGAAAAAAAAAATTCTTTTCTTTTTCCTTTTTTTCTTTTCTTTTTTTATTTGTTCCAAGCAAATTAAATATCCATACCTTTCAACATATGTGTTAACACCTCCCAAAACATGTAAACCTACACACTTGAATGGATGAGGTGTGGCACGGCATGGGGAACCTTTTTGTCACTAAGAGAACATATATACATATGATTATACAGATGTATAGATAAATACTGTATATTATATATAGATGCACACATAGAGGTCAGATTGTTTGTTGTGCACTCGCAGCATGCGGTATATATTTACCCAGAAACAGCGCTTCTTCACAACCTGTGCAGTAATTGGTCTGCCCATGTCTTGTCCCTGCTCCTTACCCTCTGTAACCCTGTAGCACCAGTGGACATCCTGTACTGCTCATCCTATTCTTTCTGTGTTCCAAGTGCCAATAACTTTGTGAAAGCCCTGTAACTGTGACCCAACATTATCAAAGGTAATTGCACATTAACAACTGTAAAATAAATAAATATAAATCATAGAGAAAATGTCAAAATGGATTAAATAATGAACATCTTAATAAAAGATTTGTAACAATTTCTCTCTGATTCCTCTTTTTTGTACTGGTTGTTTTTAATACAAACCTCAAGCAGTTGGCTGAGATATGAATGTATGTGGTAAGACTAGACTGACTAGCAATTGACTCAGCCCAACTCCTAAAACTGCACCTTTATGGTTCATGCTCAGTGGGGTCTTTTTCACTTATAACACTAGGATAAAGTGCATCATGGAGAAGTGTTTTCTAGTGATTCTTAACTGATTTACTGAAACCAGAGTTTGATTAAGACATAGAAAATTGACTGTTGCCATCAGCATTTCCTCTGTAACTTTGGTCCATTATATGCTTGAAATTAATTTACAGCAACATCTAAGTGAAGGGGTTTATTTTCCAAGTATGTTTCTGAGGAGGAATGTCTTTCAATGTCAATGGTTTTAATGTAGTTTACCATAAGTCAGCAATTGTCATAAACCTACAAATAAAAAGTTCAAACATGCATGATCAGTCTTGAATGTTCCTTTTCCTGCACACATCAAAACTCACACCTGGAGGCTTCCATGTATGACTTTTTCATACTTTACAAATGTGTCACCCCTCCCCGGTGGTTTCTGACTTCTTTTGGCTTTAGTTTTGCTTTCATACATGATCTACAGTAGTTTACACGCTTGAAATAAAGCTGCCTCATGATACCAGTATTTAGGGACCTGTTTCACATTGTTCCTGTTATATAGCAAACACGTGACAAAATGACACAACTCAACTTAATGTAAGGATTATGAAATAGAGCTTTTTGTTAGCTTGAAATACACATTTATACTATCTTTCTAAATCATCTTTCCTTGAAGTGAAGTGTTACAAACAAGAAACTTTAAACTATTGTAATGGCTTCAATTAAGAACAAAACTGATTCATTTAAATTAACAGAGGTTCAGGTGAAAAAAAAATGGATAAGTTCTTAAAATTCAGTCTATCACCTTCTTTGAGATAAGACATGGGTGCCCTCTTCCTTTTCTTTGCGTGTATGACCTCTATAAACCTTTACTTTGTCTCAAAAGGAGACAGAATGCCACACAGCCCAGAGAAGGAACAAGATATCTTTTCATTTATATTATCAGTGCACCACCCAGTGTTGAAAGACTAAGAGGACAGTACAACAAATTTAAATGTCCATTATTTGCCATCTAAGTTTACTTTGTTACCACAGTAACAAACCACCATTTTGCTATGTGTGTCAAACCTATATTTATATTTATTGATACCACAACTGAACCAATTAACTCTGTGTAATGCCAGAATGGTTGTTTCTAGTTCCACAATTTCACTCTAAATTGCTTTTAAGCCTCTTTCAAGATCATTTTTTTCAGCTTGCACACTTATTTTTAGGTTGCTGAACGATAACCCAATATACAGCCATCCTACATTTTTTGGCTTGGGTTAAGGGGGAGAAATCATAATGTTAACATGTGATCAAAATAACATATTACACCGATATGGTTAACATAGCATGTTAACGTGAACAAATATGAAGAAGAGGTTAACAAACTAACATGTTGAACTGATATGATTAACATTAGTACAGCAGGGCAGGTGGATACACCAACACTAAAAAAATTTGGCTTGCACTGCTCGACTGTGGCACTTAAAGCAGAAGCCTCATGCCATTATTATATGCCACACTAAGTTTCTGCATACTGCCTTTTTTGTGACGCAACCACAAGTGGGCAGTATACACTGGGGTACAAAAAGCTCTAAAAAGTGTAGTCTTCACATACAATGAGTACATATGGAATTTGGGAATCAACATATTAGCCTGTGCATACATCATACAATACTGTCTGTGAATGTCTCTATCATCTGACAGGTCATCATATATATAAATATAACGTCCCAAGTATTTAACCTCATCACATACTTTAAGGACAGTACCAGACAGGGAGAAATAAGGAAATGACAGTTTATTGTCCTCCCCACTTCTAACAAGCATATTACTTTATTTTGCCTTTTATTTAATGTCATAGTCTGAGCCATTGTGAGAGCAAACCCTGGGTAACTGTTGAAGGCCAGCACCATATGGACAAAGAATCACCAAAACATCTGTGTACATCATGTAGTTGATGTTGATAGTTGATAATGTTACCAACCATGATGATAACATTATTAGAAATTTCCAAGCTGAGAATCAGCGTAACAGGGAATATAATGTATTATTGTGGCTCTTTCATGGGGCTCCAGTGTTAAAAAAAATTAATTCAGCTCCACAACCTGACCTCAGGGGGGCATACTTAAACCTTAGCTGACTGAGTTATTATATTCAGAAGTGAACAAAATCATCTATTATTTATTTGAAACTTAAAAATGAACCATAATACATTTGAAAACGTTAGTAGGGGGGTCAGTCTGGGAAATATTTTTAATATCATCTAAGAGATGTTATAGTTTACAATGACGAATCAGATTGTATCTTTAAGAGAGGCGACCAGCTAAATAAGAATAATGTGAAAGCTGATTGTGATTTATTTGTCATTAGCAACACTGGATTTTCATGCCATTTTTCCAATTGATTTTGATGCATTCCTATTACAGAGACAAGTATATTTTTCAGATATCTACAGCATATTACAAAAATGCAAACATGATTGTATTATCCTCTGCTACTGATGTTTTGTTTTACTGCAGCCACACCAAAAACCAATCACTTGCATACCTCAAATTCCTCTGGAAATACAAGGCATCTAAAAGATATTTCAACTCCATCTCTCCTCTGGTTCTCACCCGAATGAAAATCTGCAATGCTCTATCAAGCTTATGCTGGAAGATTAAAATTCATAGTTTTATGTAGTCACATAGATACAGATGCACTATTCAGTGTATCTACTCCTAGCTGTGGATGAAATATAACTTACAAGCACGATGCAGTTTCTAATCATTCATACATCCTGGAATAGATTCCATTGCCCAAATATGGGCAGAGGGAAGTAACATGCTCTGACGCAGTCCTCACTGTCGTTACTTAAAATGGCCTCAGGAAACAAGGGCTCCCACTGGCGTCATGGGTTTTCCTCTGCATATGCCACAGCAGCAGGATGTTCTTAATATGGGCATCTGTCTGTTAACCTCCACCCCCCTCTTATTTTCCTTCAGAGGGAAGAAATGCTTGGGGGATGGGGGAGACTGGAGCTCAGAGAATGTCTTCTTGACTGTTCCAGATAACTGTAGCAGTGGCGTGGTATTCATTCCTGGTGGAGGTCAGACTAAACACAGACATTAAAATATCTCTCAATGTTTTGACTTCTCCTCCTCCAGGTTTTACTAATACATTATGGTCAATTAAGAGTTTTTTTATGATTCTGAAATGTGTGCTTAAACATTTAAAATTGCTTGACATATGTTTTTACCAGTTGGCTTTTTATTGAAAGTTATACTCCAAGCTTGCTTGAATAACATTTTTTTGTCTAGTCATGCCAATGGTGGCTAGTTTGTTCAATACTAAATGGTATTATATCACAATTGGTGTTGTTTGCATGTTGGTAAAAAAAATGATTTGCATGTAACCAAGCTGATTCAATCACACCAGGCAAACCAGTGAGGGTAACTGCAGCGCCTACTGCAACTTTGTGCATTAAGGCAAGAAAAATGTTTGTAACCAAAACCAGAGTCTAGATCTGTATGCAATGGCAAAGACAGGGGCATGCATGGCCTGGCTTTGGGGAATCTGTAAGGTGGGGAGGAACTGCTAGTCCCAAGTCCAAACTCCAAAGCTCTATGCATGTGCTAATTTGTTTATGCAACTTGCAGTAAAATTTCCCAAATCTATGCAAATTAGTTGTACAGGGAAGTTAAAGTTATTTTCAAGATTGAATTAACAGATTAAAAAACAGCATAAAAGCTGGGTATGCTCAAAAATGTAAAGTATTTAAAAGAATTCCCAGGGTAGCCTTTTTTGAGTCTTTATTCAGCATACCAGCAGCTGTTATTAAAGTTCTGTCTTAACTCTTCTCTATGTGTCACACATTTATTGAAGTAAATAAGACAGCTTGGGGATTTTTGTGAGGTTAATTTTCAGTGTTTTCTTCTAGTTCTAGTCTTTCTAATAAGATTTGATGGCAGGCAAGCCTAATTCTCCAAGAGCCAGTGATCCTATTATTATTATCATTGCTGTTGTTGTTGAATACTTGATTGTTGTTCACATCACTGTGTGACTGTGTGCATGTGAATCATTTTTATGTGGTCTGCTTTTGTGCCTCCTTATGATTTAACTTTTCTTCTGAACACTTATAACTCTTGAAGAGGCTGGTCATATCATGACATCGGCGGATTGAAATAGCCACAGATGCCTAACAAGCTGTTGTACGGCTGTTTGAGCGAGCCGAAGAGGCATGAGGACGGTGGGCGGGGCTCCTTCATATGACGCTGAGCTAGTGACGTCAGGGAGGTGATAAGTAGTTGTCCTGCACCCGGTCTGGTATGTATTGTGTCTGTGTGTGAAAAGTCAGGGTTGAGAGAGAGAATCCACAAGCCCTAACGTCAGGTTGTTTGTCCTGGTCTACTTTCAAAACAAAGTGTGACATGGAGGTCAGCGCTGAGGCCAAGAGGATCATGGTCGTGGCTTTGGGGAAACTGTACAGCTCCCGCACCCAGCGAGGGGGTCTCCGTCTCCACCGGAGCCTCCTCCTGACTCTGGTGATGAAATCCGCCCGGGACATGTACCATGCGGCCCAGGCGGCGGAGGAAAGTGTTGTATTAGGATTTGAACAACAACACATCCAGACTGAGACCACCACTGAACCTGATTGCGCTGATGTGGAACTTCAGGGACCCACTTCGGTAGCGACCGAAATGCCTTGGACTTTAATCCAAGAGGAGGTCGAAGGTTCCCCTGCAGACCAACACCACGACGCACACACGCACACCGGTACGGACAACAAGGAGAATCAGTGCCCGAATCACCCGGCGCAGCACTCGAGGAAAAGACGGGGCAAAGCGGCCCTGGAGCCGGATTTTCTTCCGTGCAAAAAAGCAAAACTCGAGGGACACTGCCACCAACAGCTCATTCTAAATTCGGTTTTGAATGACTTTGTGAACTGCAGCAGTGAACTAGCTACAACCCCAACCCCCATACCTCTTCAGAGAGCCATTGCAGCGTGTTGAAACCCTGCGCGGAAACAAGGCAATGCATTTTCTACAAGGCCCAGGAGCGTGAACGCGCCTCTCAGTGGGTTCGTTCCAGAGTCCTTTGGGATACATTCTCAGGATCATGAGTCCTAAAAAATCCCATGTATGAGTCCGAACAAGCCAGGACACGCTAAAGGAATCACGGAAGCAGCACAGTTGCTGCGTAGTAGTCCTGGTGACATTTGGCCTAATAGACCGCAGATCACTACGGAAGACGGAACTGAAGGAATCTGTTCATCATGTGGATCAAGAAATGAACTGCTTTTATAAATATTTACCCAAGTATGTTTAGGAAGCAGGTTGTTGATCTGCTCAGCAAATGAAGGTGTTTGTGTGTTTGTTTGAGTGCTGACGTTACAACGGGAAACATGTTGCTGAAATTGAGTGTAAAACATCTAATGACTACAACTACCTCAATATTTATTAAACCCTATTTGTATGCTATTTGGGTTGATGTGTTGTTTGTATTCGGCATAATACAATGTCTGAGAAAGACAAAAGTGTGGCAGTGTAATGATCATCCAGATCTTAGACTTAACAAGAAAGAAAAAATGCTGATTTCATGATATAGTTTGCTGTTGGTGCAAGAAAGTCCATTTGAAAGAGGTGTGTGTGTGTGTGGCAGGAAACTGGTTTGGGTGAGATAAAGTTTTTTTTCTCCTTCCCTCACAACTTCACACCCCCACAACTGATTTTGCAGAACAAAAGCAGGGGCAATTCAGGAGATTGCTGGTCCAAAGAGTGATGGGGGAGGTCGTAAAGCTACTGACTGGCCATAAATTGAGAACAATCAGGGTCCACTGACTCTACAATAAGTGTTGTACTTTGATACTTTGTATACCATCATGACAACAGTCATTGGTTCAGGCCCAGCAAACAGGTTGCAAAGGCCTTTTTTTCCTAGTATGGCTTGTTAATGACAGTTCATCACAAGAAAAGGAGGATGAGGTTTTACGGGAGTGATTGGCTTCACACATATGTGTATTACTCATTTCAATTTGAGTAAAATTGATTCTGAAACAACTGTGGAGCTCAAAATCATTTTTTCAAACTCAGTGGCACAGTCAGTTTGCACTGAACCACCACGAGCTGAAGAGGGATTTGCAATTAAACAACCAATAATGGGTTCATATAATCAATTAAAGCTGTTTCCATCTTTAAATGAAAGCTAGTGTTGGAATGCTATACTCACAGAGACTATGGAGGTGGCGCAACAGGGATTGGTCAGTGTTGGAGGGGGAGGTGGTTAACCCAGGAAAACAGAGGAAGGAATGTGGGGGGAAGTGCTTGTGTTAGTCCCCCTGTGAGGCCCCAACTGTGCTGCTTATTCTTCTATCTAAAACCAGAGGACCCTGTCTGAGTACACAAAGCTGGGAGGGGTAGCCGGTACCATCCTCAAATGCCTGTGAAAATACACGTCATACGAGTACACACACACGCGCCCGTTAACCTTCTTGGATACATTTATTTCAGTTATTCATGCACTTTGATTTAGCCCACTCTTTTTCTCTTACCAATTACTTTGGCTCAAAATCTAGCTTGTTGTGAATTTATATGCTGACATGTCCATGTCCTTTGCATTACTACGCATAAGTGTCATTTTCTAATGTTAATTTGGTATTTTCAAACCTCTTACACTTAAAACATCGCCAAAACAGGGAAATAAAGAATTGCAAAGCTTATGAGCTAAATTCTGTTAAATTAAGCCATTTCATTTAGTTCCGTCAGCCCACAAGGTTTGATAATTTTAAAGCTATTAACGAATAGCTGTTGTACTTGAATAGATCAAATATATAAAGTGAGAAATGTCATTCATAGTAACTGCAGGTCCTCTCAGGTCTGCAGAGCTTTGTGTACTGCCAAGTTATTACAAACCATAAGGCCCTGAAATACCTGCCCGATGCCACCAAGCATCATACAGCACAGAAAATCAGTGACTCACAGAGGAAGCTGATTCATAGAAGCAGAAGAAGATGCTCCTCCTGTTTTTTTTGTTGTTTTTTTTTATTTTATTTTTTCGGGCTTTTACACCTTTATTGATAGGACAGCTGAGATATCGGACAGGAAACAGACAGAGAGAGAGAGAGGGGAGAGACATGCAGCAAATGGTCGGAGCCGGAGTCGAACTCGCGACCGCTGCGTGGAGGACGAAGCCTGCCGTACATGGGCCGCCCGCGCTCCCGATTGAGCTAAACGGCGGCCCGCTCCTTCTGTTTTTTGATAGGCATGAGGAGATTAAAAAAAAAAATAGTTGGTTTATCAAACCATTATTTAAAGACAGCATAATTTTTTAGATATTTTTCCTCTTTTTGGAAAAAAAAAGATCAAAATTCTTATTAAAATGCTTCAACAGTGACACCACCAAGGCAGCTAAAAGGAGAAAAGGCAGTCTGTGTTAAGTGGAGGGCAGTGGCGGCTCCCTTTGACCTTCTTAAGCAGGCCCTCGTATCAGTTAAACTTTTTTACACCTTTTTTCGAATGCTAATCTATCAATGACCGAAACCGACAAACGCTGTCTAGGCACGAGTCATGGAGGTTCAACACTGAAGCAGGTCGATTTGCTGCTTCTTCCTACAACATAGAACTGGTACCCTGATATGGGCAATGATCTACTGCAAGGGTAGGCTTCCCAAAAACTTGTAAATTTTACATTTAAAACTAAGTCTGGATCTCAATGACACACACTGTACTGCAGCAGATGAGGAAAATGCTATTAAGGGTGAGTTTAGCTTGAAGCGTTTGTGGGATGACTTCTCTCAGCTGGACAAAATGCCAGTGTTTCCCCCGTTGTCACTTATTTGCCACTTTATGAGGCACACCTAGCTACTTTTTATGCAGTACAATCCAGCAGCTGTGAAATAATTTCTCTCTATTGACTCTATTGTATTGCACTTAGAGTGAAGGTTTGTAAATGAAGCTCTGTCCACCATATCTGTTTCATTTAGGGTAGACTTGAGTATTGGAAACACTTGAATGATGCAATACAACTCCAGTGATACAAATGGCATCCAAAATGGTCATAAAAATGAAACCCCCCTCCAAAGACCCTTGTTAATGACCTTCCTAAAAGCAGGCTTTATTGAATTGCTGTTATATTAGCTGATTAATGGGAGACTTAATTTAAGTTATTTGTTGTAAAATCTGGTCTACATTGTTGTAATGTAGCTGACAGGCCTGTGTATCTGCACCCTTTGTAAAGACATCTGCTGCATTAGGCTTCAGGACACAACAACAAAATTATGTTTTTAGTTTTTCAAGAGAGGTAAGAAAGTAGAGACGAGCAGCCGAGTAATGTGAACAACATGACACTTTGCTTTGGCTTAAAAGTTACTTAACAGGAGCAGGTGAAACAGAGCTAAATAAAAAGAAAATATTGAAGATTCATTTGCCAAATTAAAAGAAACACTACTTTGAGTGACTGATTTAGCTTTGCCTAACTTTGCCCGCAATACAAGTAAATAAATACACCTCAACTTCAAAAAGGTGATCTTAATGTTTTCGCACAGTATGTGTTACTGCCCTCAAGTGGCCAGAAAATAAACTAATACAACTTTAAAGTTTTTAAATTGCAGCTGCACTGTGGAGCAGTTTTTTTTCAGTGGGCCCCTTTTTTTTGTTGTCTCAGTGGACACACATTCCTGTCAGTGGTTTCAGATTATTCCAATGATAAACTGGTGGCAGTAATGCAAGAAATGCAAAAAAGTAAGAGCAAAATAGAGAAGCATATTGTAAGCTGTTGAGCACAGATGCAATAATAATGTTGTTTCAAAATGTTGGAAAAAATAGCTCTGCAAATGTTTTATGACAAAGGAAATGTATTCAGTATATTTGTATGAACTTGAGGATTCATGCATGAGTTTTGGGAAGGAACAAGGAATGTAAAAACCTAACAGGTCATACACAGAAAGACTTAAGTAATAATGTAAACAAGAAATGAGGCAAAGCTGTGTGCATTCTCTCTGGATTTTATTCTTTAGGAAGAGTTCTGTTTGGAATTACAAAATGCACTGGTAGAAATAGCGGTGAGACAGGTTGAGAGTGCGACAGATAAGAGTGTTAGAGAGAAAGAGTTAGAGAGAGAGAGAAAAAAGAGGGAGTGAGTGAGAGATCAAAGGTTCCACAGCCAGTTATAATGAGTACATCATCAGATTTGGCTAGCTCCTGCACACCCTGACCCCCACAAAAAGTAGAGGGGGAGATTTACCATATTCTGAACTGCACTTTCTTTTCTTTACACATTTTTTTTCATTAAAAACAGTTCTTTTTTTTGTGGTGTTCTGAACATGGTTGTGTTGTGTGTCAACCCCATGTAACAGAAGAAAACAAACGAGACTGACTCTCACCAAAGTCTCTTTTGTGTTTTTATTCTTTAGACTTTTTTTTTTCAATTTTTAACCTTTTTTGTTCTCAAAAATAGAAGGAAAAAAGGAAACGTTGCTTTTTAAAAACATCTATCTATTTATATATCTTTTTTAATTCCTCTGAATTCATTAATCTGCTTTTTCTTTTATGTCCTGAAGATGACTGTTAACCCACGGAGTGGCATGCACATAGCACATGCATTTCTGGAACTAGATATTTTTTCCTTTTGTACTTACAAAAACTTTTTTTTTTTTCTCAGTTGCGGCTTTACATTGCTTTTTGAAGACTTTGTGTGGTTAATCAGCGTGTTGGTGGATTTCACTGCAGCATAGACACAAAGATGGATGGTGAATGTTTGGGGCTTTGCATGGTTCATTCAGGGGGTTACTGACACACACACACACACACACACACACACACACAAACAGACCCACTCATCCCTGCACCCATATATGCACAAACAGACACACTGAGTTGAGGATTGTTTACAATGATTTGACTAAAACATCTTAAGATTTCAAATGGATTTCTGGAGACAGAATAAAGCAAAGCAAACACAAAACAAAACAACAAAGTTGATCAGAAACACTCATCCATGTACACACACACACACACACGCTAAAACCCACACACAAACACCACAACCAGGAGCTACATATTCAGTGTGCTTTCTGATTTTAAGTGTAGTGATGTGAAAAAATACTTGTCTGTGACATTCCACTGAGGTTGGAAAGACACTAATAGGCAGTTTTTTCTTCTTTTCTTTTTTTTTTCGGTGCATTCTCTGGTCAACATGTGTTAGGCCTCCAGGTAAAACGTAGGTCAAATAATAATAATATGATGGGGCTGACAGTGGTTTGCATTAATAAGTGTTAGTTTGAGGCACACAGAGAAACACACAGAAAGAAATTAAAGATATATATGAGTGATACATACAGAGCACAGATGTTTCCCAAGACCATGACAAGACCCAGACATCGTTTCTCCAACCCATCAGAGCTGTGCATCTGTGCCATTCAGCTGCCTGTGTCTACACGGGGGTGAACACAGACGAGGTGGTCTACCAGTGAGAGAATGAGCTAAACTGTATTCTTGGTGCACTGATACTGTATAACAACTCTGGATCAGAAGTAAAGGAAAGGGGGATGTACAAAAACTAGAGGGACACTGTCTGTAATACAGTGCCACCGGAAGGTCACAAGTGGTGGTGAAACTCTTAAGCATCTGCAGGAGAGAGGACTCATCCATTAAAATGCAGAAACCTGTGTGGAGCAGATGTGCTTGACCACATTTAATCAATTAAATGTCAATCAAATTCACCCACTGTCTAAAGTGTTTAGCCTTGGCTTAGTTTGCTCTCCTGGGAACTCATTCTCACACAATGCAACTGTGGGTTAGAGCTCCACCTCAGGGTCGGAAAAATGATTAGCTGAGCTCAAAATAAATATACATAGAGAATATAGAACCAAACATGGAGAATCTGTCTGTCATTAGTATGATCATCACGATCAGTGTAAGTTAATATATTATCTGTTTATCCATTATTACAGCCAATAACAAAGAAAACAAAGATGAAGAGTTTCTCTCCTTTCTACAACTTTCTATTGGTCTCTTTCTCTCTGATGTCTCTTTTTTAACCCCAAACCCTGGAAGACTTTGAGATGTTACTGATTTGTCAGACATATCACCAATAAGAACACTAGATCTTTCATCAGCTTTACCCTGCTTCCAAGTGTATACTTTTAGGATAATCACCTCAGTTACAAAAAACTTAATTCCACAAAACGAATGTGCAATTCCAGCTGTATCAGTGGCAGGCATCTGGCACAGAACATACAGACAAGCAAGCAAAAAGTAATCATTTTGTTCCTTCTAGACAGTGATAGCATAATAATCCCATCTCTCAGTAGCCTTCTGTTACTTGATTGTAGTGTCATGAAGGTAAAGAGAGAGGAATGTCACACAAAGGAGAGAAAGAGAGACAAACAGAAAGGCATTTTCACTAAAAAGAGAGAAACCCGAAAGACCACAAAACAGAAACGACCGAGAAAAGTTTACCCTCGCATACAGTAAATTCTCATTGTTGTTAATATTATTATTTTCTGTATCATTCATGCAGGATTCCGCAGGGTGTACAACTCCGCAAGTCTAAAAACGAAGCTGTGTGGGGTGCAACAGAAGATTCAAGCTTCAATGTTTTGAAGTAGAAGAGAAGGAGGAAGAAGAAGCAGGAATAGAAGAAGAAATACAGCAGAAAACAGTTATTGATTTGTTTGTTTTTTGTTTTTGAAACCCATCTCCACTTTTTTGTTTTTTCTTCTCTTATAGGTCATAGGTTGAGGTTTGTTAAATTGTTTGTTTCTGGGAGAAGGGTGTTCTCCAAGGACAGGGGTAGCATCCCCAACACACCTATCCTTTCCTCTAGATTCTGACCAAGGGACTTGTCAAACCCCGTGCGACACTCCCCAACTCTCCCACCCACTTAAGCCACCTCACCTCATACAGGCGAAGGGCTCAATGTCACTTTTGTTTTTATTTAAAAACACAGATGATAAAACTCATCAATATTCAACTGGTGGCTGGGAGGGTTGGATTTGACTCTTTTTGCAGCTAACTTAACTGAAGTTAGCTTTAAGAAGCAGAAAAAAACAGTGGTCGTTCTTTTGTCTCTGACTTTAAAGTGTCTTTTGTCGAGTCGCAACTCTTGACATCTTGTAAGTGGCTGTAGCTCAGTGCCAGAAGCATAATTTAAGACACACAAAGAATACTGTCCATCCCCCCTCCTGCTTGCATTCTTAAAACTGCAGTCTGAGGTTGGTCTTATTTGGCATCAAGAGATGAATGCAACAATAATGCAAGCAGAACATGGAGGTGGTCGGTCACCTCTTCTTACACCCCTTGTTTCTCCAGATCCTGTCTTAGCATTCTTGTTTCATCCTTTCTTCCTGACACCTGTCCCTTCATTTAGCCCACCGTCCCTGGGGCATACCAAGCAGTGGAGGAGAGGAAAAAATTGAATAGACGACAAAGAAAGAATTATGGTTACTCTTGGCAGTCAGTGCTCCAGCTTACAGCCACTCGTCTTCATCTTTCAGTCCATCTATCAATTTTTTTTTTCCTCCTGGCGCCCCTCCCCATCCCCAGAGGCTAGCACCAGTCATCATCCTCCGTCTCACTGTAGGGTTCATGCAGGCCCTTGCGGGGACCCCTAGGATGCCCAGCTGGAGGAGGGACCTTGTGAGGTCCAGTATGTGGGGGTCCGTGGAGATGTGTGGAAGGTGATGAAGAGCGGTAGCCATTGGGTAGGCGGCGCTGGGCAGCAGGCTGCATCTGGCCCTGTATGGGCCCAGTCAGGACAGTGGTGGGAGGGGGCACATGATGGGCAGTCCTAGGTGAAGTGCGACTAGGCTGTTGGTGGGCCTGTGGATGAGGGTGGGGGTTGTTTACAGGGTGGGGCTGGGGTGGAGGTAGGGGGTGGGGGTTATGTGGCTGTGGTTGTGGAGGAGGTGGCAGTGGGTGGTTGGCCAGGGCATGGGGATGGGGGTTGCCACCCTGCATTGGGCCCTGCTCATAGGCAGGTGGTTCATGGTGGGGCTCAAAATCCTGGTATTCCTGGTTATAGAAGCATCCATCCCCCTCCATCGAACCACCTCCTCCAACTGTGTCTCCCCAGCGAAGAGGGGGATGATGACCCTGACGGGGTGTGCCATGATGGGCCAGCTGGAGGCCAGCAGGGGGGGGACCCTGGCCTTGAGGAGGCTCAGGAGAAAAGCGGCGGGGGGCTGGGGCTGGGGGTCGGCCTTGTGGTCCCCCAAGGGGTGTGGGCATAGCCTTTCGGACTACAGGGGAATAGGTGACATGGGGCCGGGGAGTTGCAGGGGTCTGTGGCAATTGTCGACGGCCTCGACGTGGTGTACTGGTCCCCGAGGTTGAGGGGACAGGACTTCCGCTGACCGAACTACTGCCCTACACAAAAAGTGAAATAAAGCAAATAAAAAGAACGAACCACAAATTCAACGACAGAACATGTAGAATAAAGTAGAGGATGGGAAAGGCAGAGTATAAAATAAATAGCGAGGGAAAGAAAGAATGCAATATAGACAGGCAGAAGGACAGCAAGAGAGTTCCAATAGAAAAGCAAGAGAAGACAAGAACAAGAACCACAGCAACAATAAGAATAAAAGCACCAGTCATAATGTAAGTGGAGTGGCAGAAATTAAAGGCATTAAAAAGTAATAGAGCAGAGGATGTGGATAAAAAAGATGAGATTCCAAACAGCACCATACACAGAGAAGCAACATGTCAGGCAGAGGAGAGAAAACAAAAAACGACAGGAGAAAAGAAGGGTAAAGGGTTGATTTCTGGAGCAACAAATGTGGTACAGGGTTATTATGGTGACTACACATACAAAAAATGTGTTTGGTTTAAATTATTGGAAGTGAGCTGTTTGATCTGAGTGCAACATGCTGATTTTTAAAAAGTAGTTTTTAAAAACACAAAGACAAAAATTCACATGGTGGAAAAACAGTTCTTCCCCATGAGCCTTTCTTTGCAAGACTTTTTAGAATGTTGTGCATCACAAAGTTTTCAGCAAAAAGGAAAGACCAGAAGTACTGTTTCACTCCTTTTGTATTATTACATTCTTAAAATGTTGCAGGTTATGTTATTAGAAAAGGATGCCATTAAAGTGAAGGCAGAGAGGAGGGTACGTGAAAAAACATTGGCAGTCTAAAAACATTAGGCAAGGCAGATAGTGACAGCATTCAGATAATCAAATATACATTTTTATGCATATTTGTCTGGTTGTTGAAACAGTGACTTGATAACAGTGGCTACATTCAAAAAACATTTACTTTTATTTGCATGATTGTACCCACAGTAATAAATAAGTTTGTGTGCATGTAGTGAAACACATACATACATATACTGTATATGAATGTAAAAAACAGGACCATACTTTCTTTTTCATGTTGAACACAACTGTGTGTTGTTAAGGTCAACAACAGATCTTGGCCTCTGATTTGAGGACAGTATCAAATAGTAATCCTATTATAACTCACAATGCTTCTCTGTAATTTATTGTGCCCAACAAAGTAATCCCTAACAGAGGAAATTTCACATCAGAAATGCAGTAATATGACATATGCAACATTGAAGTACAGGGCTTTATTATTGCCAGAGAAGGCAACCACAGCTTTATTGGATGATTGCAACAGGCAACCAAAATTAAACTAGAGGCCCTTGTGCTATGTTTTTAATCAAAACACTGAAATTGCAACTGTATTTTGTACTAGAAAGTTCCATAATTGTACACGGCATGCACACAAATACCTAGTAGCCCACCTGTCTATGTGTCATGCACTCACGACCCTCGCTGGGCGATCGTGACCAGCGCCGATCCCTTTCTCTTTCCCTTTCTCGGTCATGCTCTCTGTCGCGAGAGTGCCTGTGTCCATACTCTCCCCCTCGCTCTGCTACATAACGCTCCTTGTCCATAGAGCCATGGTGGTGGTGATGGTGGTGGTGGTGCTTTCGGTCTTTAGACCGGCCACGATCTCTGTCACGGTCCTTGTCTTTGGATGTGAGGTCACCTGACTGAGTGGTTGTACTCAGGTCTGTGCCCAGGCCTGATGGTGGAGTTTATTGGAGTTATTATCGGGGTTAAATGCATTGAAAACACTTTACTATGGTTTATTTAACAGCATGACAGAACACTTAAAGAGCACTAAATAATACTTCAAATGTGCTTATTCATTGCAGGGCGTTCAGTACATTTTAATTTTAAAGTCGAGACTATATTCCTGCTTTGTCATTATCAGCTTCAGCACTGTGCAACTATATCGATACATAATCTGTTAAACCATCACTATATTGCTTTCTATACTTGCGCTTGTCTGTTTGCATATGTTTTCTTTCCCACCTGTGTCAGCCTCAGTATAGCGACAAAGAGACCTCTCAGATGCCCGATGGCCTCGATCTTTTCGCCGGTGTCCATGTCTGGAAGTTCTCCCCTCCTCGGGTATCACACGCTCCGTGTTATAGTCATCCACCCCTGCTTTGTCTCTGTGACTGCGCCCAGACCTGCTGTGACCCAGTGAGGAGGCCGAGCGTTTCATAGGACTGCTGTCATTGATGGTCTAAGAGAGGAAGAAAAAGACCACCAAGGTAGGGAGGAAGAGAGAGGAAGAGATGCAGTGGTTTGTTTTGACTGTCAAGTTGGTGTTTCCTGTGATATATGGGGTAAGATAAACTGTGATTGTGAGTATATGTATAGATCTGTGGGCATGGGGTCTGTTTCTTGAACTCAAAAGATGAAAGTCCGACCACCCTCCTCCCACACCTAATTCGAAATCATACACTCCCACATTAGTAATAATGCCCAAGTCATGCTATTCAAAAATACAGACACTATATACAATTTACAGGGGAGGGGTCGGCAAATAGCAGCCCATGGACCAAATTTGGCCCTTCTCCAAAGTTATGTGGCCCCTGCAAAAACGCATCAGCATTTTTCTTAGATAGATGAAAACATGTTTAAAACCTACATAAATAGAGGTCTAATGATCTTAATTTCCCATCTTAAAGTTTAATATCATCTCTCATTCTGCACCAAGCTGCTGAAGAGGTTAAAACCAGCCGGTGGTGCTGAAATGATGTTGCCAATTAATTTTAACAGATGGCTTATAAAACCACTTTTTCAATACAACTTTATTTTAGCTCTTTAATTTAGACATGTTCAATAACAGCACTTTTTTTAAAAATTAAAACACATATAATTCAACAGTGTTTTTTGTAACCAAAAAGCAGTTATGGCAAGATTACATTTTTGTAAATCCTGTGATGCCCAGGAGACACAGCTGCCTGGTGCTGGCAGCTAAGGTTACATTCCCCCCCCCCATTTTTCTCTAAAATTCTTGTTTCATTATTCACATTTGATTATACATGACAGCTGAAGTCTGAGCGTGGCTTCTGCAAACTCAGAAGTGGGCTGAAACACCAAAAAAGTGAGAGTTTCCTTTTTTGTGTGTGTTGTTTTTTTTTTTTAATGTTTCCAATTAACACCATAGGCACTTGTCTCCACTGGGCAGTGTTAAGCAAAACTGGCTCAGGGCTGACGCTGCTGTGATTGCCGACCCCTGGTACAGAGGAATAAAAAGCAAAAAAGAAGAAAATTAAAAATAAAAATATAACAGATGATGGCAAACAGCCATGCCTTCCATGCGTCAGTAAGTTGCTTTGTAAAAGGGGATAGAAGGGTCAGTATGACTCCCAACCGTCCTCCATCCTCACCACCCAGAAACCCCAGAACATGGCACATTCCAGGCTGCACAGAACTCCTCTATTTTGCTCTGTTTCAGCGTGCTTTCCTCCAGCCATGCAGGTACATAGGGGTTGTCCTGAGTCCTCTAACCACATGAGAACTTCCTTATGCAGTGCTGAGGCCTTATGCCTTGAGGCGGGACAGCAGGACAGAGCCTATGGTGCCACAAGTTGCTGACCTGTACATGTAAACCATATCAGGCTACTTCAGTGCTACATCCTTTCGGCGGTTGAGCGGGCCAGTTTTCTAGTGATTGTGTATTAGACAAATAAACTGAAAGATGACAGATTATAAGGTTATCTGGCCTCATAGGAGTAGCACTGAGATCCCACCAGCATATCCATTCACACACATACATAGCCAAATCATTACTCTTTCTACCTCTGGTCATCTGATCACTGCTCTCTCTCTCACACACACACAAACACACATACACACTTACATAAAAACACACTCACATAAACACACATCCACTTAAACACATTTTAAAAAAAAATCTTGCATGCGAGTTGGCAGGTGTAAATGGAGACTGGAACACATACATGGAAACATTGACAACTTAATTACAGATGAACACACAGGCAGGCATGAGGACATGGAGCAACAGAGCACCAGCAGCAGCAGCAGCTGAGAAAAAGGTAGAAAGTGACAGAGACACAGACAGAGAAAGTGTGGCATGACTGTTGAGAATGACAGGGGACATGCAGAGTTCAGCCCATTTCCAAACCCACAGAATCAGAGAAGCATTAGACAAGCAGCTATGGATGCTGGGATCAGTTTGGAAGCTGGGCTGGCATCAAATTTGGACATGCCAAAAAAAGCCATCTTTTTAAATTTTAGAAAAACCCCTGCCATTATAAAAAATGCAACATTGAGATATGATAGATGAGGGAAAAGTTTAAAGAATGTGTGAGAGAAAAGGTAGAGATAAAGAGAAGAAGAGAGAAGATGACAAGACAGGGAAGACAGGGTACATACACTGAGGGTACTGCCACGTTGTTTCCCTCTCCTCCGCTGCTGTATGAGCACAGAGAAGAAACACATACACACACAGCCACAAAAAACACCAAAGGTGTGGTCACACACAGAACCAGGAAGGGAGGAAGTGGGAAGAGGGAGGGAGGCAGGGATGGATTGATACACAATGAAAGAGAAAAGAAATACAGAAAAGTACAAGTAAAAACCCAAGAAAGTGGAGTTTCAACCCAAAGAGAGATGAGATGCCACAGAGGAAAGGGAAAGAGAGAGACAGAAAGAGGAGGGACAGAGAACGAGAGTCTGATTAGACACCAAAGCAGCAGTGAGGGTGGAAGAGAAACACTTACCACAAACACTGGGGGCAGCTGGTGCCAAAACAGGGTTATACAGTATAGACAAGGTCACCATGAATATGCTCAATCAATGGCACCACAGTCACAAGAGCAATGATGACATTCAGCAAAATACACGTACAGATGGATATGCATAATCACAAACGCACTCAACAAACACACACACACACACACACACACACACACACACACACACACAAATGCACTCAACAAACACACACACAACACACACACACACACCCATAATTACAATTGGACAACAGAGTGACAGGAACAGAGTGAATTTCAAGGCAGAGGACAGTGAGAGGACATAAAAACTGCAGAGCATATACAGATACACAGCACACAACTTTAAACACACGTACTTGCGCATGCACACACAGACGCACACACAAACACACATACACAAACACACACACCTTACAATACACACACAGACACACGCACACACATCTACAAAACATAATGTTATGCTTGTTCCAGTCCTGCTTGGAAAAACAAGTCCCCAAAATCTGAAAGGGGCTCAGCACAGGCAAAGTCTTTGATAGGAAGGAAAAGACAGTTTAGTAAAAAAACAAAAAATAAAAAGAAACAGTGTCTCGTCAAAAGAACAGAAAATAATGGACGGCATAGAAGTGTGTACACTGTATATATATTTGTGTGTGTGTGTGTATGTGTCAATTTGCATTAATAAATATGTTGTGGGCAAATGACAACCAGGGCACTCACCAGGATATAAAAACTATACCAAATGGTTGATGGGTAATGTTAAATGGAGGTGGAGACGACCACAAATAAAAACTACCATGCAGATGGCAAGATGAGAGGAAAAGCAGAGGACAATGAGAGAGGAGGAGAAAAGGAGCAGGAAATCTGACTTTGCCATGGTCCTCTTGAACTCAAGCCTGGAGGTCAGCATTTCAGCAAAACATTTACATGTTTTCACCAGAAATACCAAATATTTTGTTTATTGGCTGTCCTCTGTCTAAAAATGGACCCACAAAAACCATTGTTAGAATGTCTGTGTCAATATAGCTTTTGTAAACTTCCTCCAAAATGATTTTGAGTAACCACAGCAATAAATATTTGAGCAATAAGTCAGACCTTTTTGAGAATATGTTTTCTTTTTCAAACAAAAGAAGATGAGGAACAGAGAAAATGGGGGAAATAGAAAGAGAGTGGAAAGGTGAGAATGCTGCTCACTTGGTTGTCGCCTGGGAGGCGGGGCATGGAAGCGGCCCTGCCATGGCCTTCCATTGGTGGAAAGTGCTCAGTATCCGAGTAACCATCCTGCCCCATCTCTCTCATCTCTACCGTCTGTAAACAGAGCAGGAGAGCAGGAGATGGTGTGACGGCTGCCATGACAACTGACAGGTAGTAGGGAGGATAGGTGGAAGAGTTTGTTATCCAAAGAAAAGCAGATATCTAAGGTTCTCAGTGAATTAAAAGTACGTAGTGGGAAAATTTGGAGAGTTTGTGTTTGAAGCAGGAGATGGCCTTTTTTTCTTCATATGTTTTTTTTGTTGTTTTAGATAAATGAAAAACAAATCAGATGTCTGGGTCTTAAGTGGATGAGTTTATGAGTATAAACCAGTTAAAAATCAACTTTCTTGATTGCAAAGACTGCTGACAAAAATTGGAACTGCAAGGAAATGCAAAAATTCTTTGTTAAAGGCATCTATGCCTGATGAAAGAGCTTCTGAGTCACAGCAGAAACAAATTTAACGATATATATATGTATATACAGTAAAAAGGATGTGCGAAAAGCACAGCTGATCAAAATAATTTGGCCAGACTCAGGTGTTGATACCTTGTAATACATCTTGAGCAGTGAAAAATCTGGCAGATCTGCCAGCTGTAAATCTGACATCTGTGGCTGCTGCTTTGGTTTTCTTGCTTGGCCACATGTCCATTTAAGTTCACGTTTCAATCACTTGCTGAGATGAGATGCCAAGCTAATTTATCATGTTAATTTAATAAAATCTAAAAACACCAGATATAGAGAGATATAGAAATATAACATTAAAAAAAATAGTAAACAACAAATGTTTGGTAATTTAATGCTAGATATCACCAAACCGCATGTGGCATGTTTTTGTTGCTTAATGACTCACTCTGTCATCTTACTTTGTATGCTTTAAGTGTTCCATGGTGTTTTCCCTCAAAAGCATTTGTTGTCTGTTTCACCTGTTGTTCTTCGTGCTTTATTATATGATTAGCTTCACATCTAGTTAACTGTAGGTGATCATTCAAAGTAGTTTGAATGATGCCAACAGCCACTCTCTTCTATTCGACTATTCAGTTTAAACTTCTCCAGACCCCTGTTGATTGATATGGAGAAGAAGCTCTGTTACTGGGCTGACTGATACAGAGACCTGTCATGCCCTCCAGGAGGTCTACAAGCAGAGAGGTTTAACGGCATGGTCACACAGATATGAATCACTCTGAGGACAGAGGCAAGGTAGAGTCTGAATGAAATGTGGAAATGTACAGTGAAGGAGAAATTCAGTAACATAGAAAACTGTGTGAAGAGACAAGTTTGAGGGATGGAACTAAAAAGTTATTGTAACATGTTAATACTAACTGAACAATCAAGATAAGAGAGAGCAAAAGAAATTAAAATGACCTACTAAATTGAAATAATAAAGGTAACAAGGAATTAAAGACATTTGTGCCAAGTTGGCCTCAGATAATAAAGTAACTGCATGCACTGATGTTATTTATTTTTTACAGTAGCCTCAACTATAAGTAAAGGATAATATTAATTGTACTGACTAGACTAAAGAAGAGTGTAAAACATGAAACAAGAACCAACTAAATGTTCAGGTCAACAATTAGGTGCTGTATTTATACTTTATCCTGTTATTTTCATGGTTTGCTTTTTAGTTTTGATATATCCTGCTTTATTTTGGTAGGTTATTCTTCAGCTTGCTCACCTGTTTCTCACTGACAATCATCTGTACCCCCCTGCTCAGTCATACTGTTCTCGATTTCCATCTTCAATTTAGTTGGTATCTATGTCAGCTCTATGTACCCTCTCATTTGTTAGTTTGTTTTGCTCACTTGTGTTTCCCAGTATTAGCTTGTTTGTCCATGTCAACTTACCTGTTACAGTTTGTGCGCCTGCCATCATCATCTACTTACCCATTCATCCGTCTGGCAGGATGTTTTGTTAATTCAAGCATATATTCTGTTTTAGCTTGCCTTCTTATGACTGCCTTTCACCCCATTCTGATTTTCCTTACACAATTGTTACAGTTATAATAACAGGAGACACAAACATGTTGTTCTAATGCATTTGGAGATCATGAGTAAGGGGGGCACTGCTTTCTATGCAGATGGAATTGCAATCTGTAACTGCATAAAGACCATTATTCATTTTACCATTTAAGTATCCTCAGTAATAATTTGTGAGTTCATTTGGAAGCAATGACATGAACACAAAAAAACAATTGTTCAATGAACTGAGTGTTTGTCTACACAAACTTGGATGTGACAGGTAAGTATATGTATTTTATTTATGTAGTGTGTATGTATGTATTAGAGTGTGCAGGCTGTTAGGTGTGTGGTCCTGGATGTGTGTGAGTATGAGCTTTCTACCTGAGAGTTGGTCATGCTTTCCAGGCCATCCTCAGGTAGTCCCTCAGGACTCCAGCTTCCAACCCTCTGTGACATCTCCTGAGCACGAGCCGTCACCCATGACTGGCTCTCTGGGACCCCCCCCTCTACTGGCCTGTGACACACACCCACATAAGGTCACAGACATACCTTTCTTAACTGGTCTGTTTTTTACAAGACCACTGCCTGCAAAGAGTCAACGACATCCAACTCACAGGCTGTTGACAGTCTCAGCTGTCTCAGGTGGAGGGAGGGCATTGTTGAGTCCCGGACCCCCATCCTGGGTGGGGGAAGGTGGCTCCACGCGCTGAAACAGTAATGGCGTTCGATTCTGTGTGAGATATACAACATGGCCGTCGCCAGCTATCAGGCAGACTGACAGGGAAATGGAGGGAAAAGGGGCAGAGCAGAGGGTACAGAGGGGGCTGTGGGCTGAAGCACTGCAATGCAAAAGAGGTAATGGATGAAGACTGAATGGGGAAGGGACTCTTGAACGACTCATGCCCAGCAGCCACCATGTATGTGATTTATAAAATTCATTAAGGATATGGAATTCACCCTCTCATTTTGGAGCTTAAGGAACGTGGATTACCAAAGAATATAATTAGATATCATTCTGGGTTTCATCTGGTGATGAGCTGTCTTCAAATGATGGATCTAAATACTGTTATGTTGATATAAAAAACAATTGAGGAAAACACGTTTCCAGTTTGCAGTGGAATTGGAACTGCAAATAGAGCAGCAATAAAAGAGGGGCTCCGGTCACAGGAGGGACGGAGGACGTCATTGTAAAAAACACTACAACAGTCCTGTTCATCAGATGAAATGTATGATGATACAAATGATAAATTCATGCCATTCATTTGTCATCTACTGAAGTTTCAACAGTACAACCTAATAACCACCTTTGACAGAAACAAACTTCTTATCTAATATCAATTGTCAAGTATTTTGGTTTTAAATTTCTTTTTTTGTCCTCTTTATCTTCTATTTAAATTCAAACTGTGGCACCCTTTTCTCAGTGTGTGCAATCAAGAAATAAATTGTCCTGGTGAAGAACAGTATCATTAAGCACACTTTATATGATTTTTTTTGTGTGAATGTGTCTAAAAATTTTTTTACATGTTTTGATCATGACACACTGCTGCCCCATTCAAGACAGGCAGCAGTCAGACAGATGGACTTTGGTGTAGAACATTTTGTGCAGTCAAGGGCCATGAAGGCAGGAAGTTTGGTGTTGGTGGGGATGCATGAAAGAGCAAAAAGAGGGTGAAGGAGGTTCCCTGATGTTTAACACATGCAGTGAAAAATCACAGTAAGAGTCTTTAGAAGCATTCAGCTCTCTAAATGTTTATGGTCTTAGCTAGCTGTATACACCCGTGAAGAATAAGTATTCATAGCATCTTATGATCTCAATCACTGAAATGAAATGCAGAAAATTAATGTTGATCAGGTGAGCTCATTCTATCCTTAAATAATGGAGAGTGTGCTGACTGAAGGGTAGGGTGCAGCAATATCATAATGCATTTAACAACAATGCAATCTAACAGACCAATGTTACAAGCATGGGTGATGGGGACCATGAAGGTACATTATTTTTACAAGCAGTCGACACGGGGAAAGTATCAAGCTCCCATGATAATGAGGCATGGGGGTCTTCAGGGGCTGTGACAACCAAACAGTCTCTGGCATTAAAACAGTTAAATTAAAGTAACAAGCTGGCATGAATCAGCTTCTCATCAGGCTACTAATATTTTGTTTAAAATGATAGTTCTCTTTGTTACTTGAGCTTGCGTTTTTTTTCTGCATGATACCAATCCTACATTTGTCAAGCAAGAAGTTACAAAGCTTGTCCTGCAGATGGCAGCACTGTTTTAGTTGTTAGAAAGAGAGTATTCCATTCCAAAGATTGGAGATTGCATCAGGTTATAAAATTATTGTGTTCAATCCTTACATAGACTAAATGTGACTAAATGAAGACTCCTCCCCGTTGTCACAGCCCAGGCTCATATGGAAGGGACCACAGCCCTGCAGCCTTGATTTCAATGTGTCAGTCTGCCTTTGACTTTAAAGGGGGTTGGATGCCGGTAGAGCAAAGTGTTTTTCTCCTTAAGACAGCAATACCTGCTCATCACGCAGAGCCTGCGAGCGCTTGATCTTGCTTTGTCGGTAGTACTCCATGATCATCATGGCAGCGTAGATTTTCCCCACGGTCAAGTCTGTCGCTGCTGAGAGAATGACAAGTTACCCTGCAAGATTAGACCTTTTGGAATGGACCCTGAGCGCGAGGAATGGTAGAAAGGGGTGAGGCAGGCACTCAAACAGAGGAACAGTGCTGGACTCTCACACACACATGAACACAGAGCAAATAGTCTTTTCACAGACAGACTGATTTTTTTTAACTAAATCTTCCATAAGTCTGTATGGCATTTATATTTGTTGAGGTAAAAACTTGTCATCAAAGTGTCTCATTATGATATAAATCAACAAAATTCAGCCACTCCAGCAATCTGTAGTTATGTAATTATAAGAATCAACACAAATTAAAGTCAATATATATATATGCATATATATATATATATATATATTTATTGAAAAAAATGCAATGTGTAATTGAGACTGCCTATGCCTTTTTTAGAAATGTAATGTTAAATACATAGTACATTTCTTTGCCTCAAGCTACTTCAAGGCAAATGCTCGTGCATTTCACAAACCGAAGCAACTACTGTATAATGCATCTAGTGCAATAGCACCTGTGCATTCGCTCTTAGTGTTATAACACTCAAAATATACACATTTTTTTTATCAAACAGCCAGCCTCTAGCTATGTAGCTGACAGCCCCTGAAGTGAAAAGACGTCTATAGAGGGTTAATCTATAGTAAAGCACCCTCTGATTTCAGGCACGGAGAGGTGGAGAAGTGTTGGGGTTTGGGACTTGCAGTGAGTGTGGTTTTTGTAGCTGAAGGAGAAGACAGGAGTTTTGTGTGTGTCTGTGTGTTTTGCATTGACCATGCAGCAAGAGCTTTGTTGGTGCTCTGTTTGTTTTTTTTTTCATGTTCACAAATGATTTGAGGTATGTGGGCGTGGATGTGCAGGGTTGGGATGCCAGCTGTATCAGAGGGTGCAGCAGTGAGAGAGACTGGCTGAAATAAGCGGTCCTCAGGTGGCGTGAAGAAACATAACGTTGAAGCACTGGACAGCGCAGGGTGGCTGCATCCAAGCCACGATGCTGTGCCTGCATCCATGTACTGCAACTTACACTTGTGTGGTGTAACCAGCAAATCCAGAGTCTTCTGGGAGAGATTGGGCCAGATCGCCATCATCTCTTTCCTTAGCTCTGCATCCATCTGGTGCTTGTCAATACCACCTAGGTAGATTCAACAAACGCATGCATACACACACATTCAAACACATGCACACATCAGACATATATAGATACATCCATGCCCAAGAAACATGGATAAATTCAGACATATCAGCATACCCACACAGAAATGTACACAGAAAAATGGTTTATTCATACACACAATTGCACACAAACCATTCATATCCATTCAGATTGATACAAAAAGTATAAGAAAAGACATACAAACATGGAAACAAAGACAAACAGAAATAAAGTCATATTATTAGTATGGTCATGATAATAGCTGTGAATCATAACTGCATTTAAAACTACTGACAGGCAATTCAGTTTTTAACTGAAGTGACAGAACCCTTATTACAAGGCATATCAACTTCATCTCACATGCTACACACACAGGATCTACCGTCATAGAAAGCACATTTTCTTAAGCTACAGTAGGAGAAGCATCAGGAAGAGCTGAAGGTTTCTGGGATCAGCAGAGACAAAGCAGAGAGCACTGCACTAGGGGGGGAAATAAGAAGAAGGAGAAAATGTGAAAAATCGGATCAAAGGAAGTAAGAGAGATTCCAAACCTTCCGTACCCTTGGCAATCTTGATGTCCAGTGCTGTGCGTATCAAGGCCATGAGAGTGGAGTTGAAGTGAACCGTGTTGTCATCGGCCACAGGCAGATCCATACGGAGCAGTCTCTGTGGGAGAGCCAGTGAGGGTAAGCAGTGAGAAAATCAGGAAGTAAGTGAAGTGGCATGTATGTGGAACCTCCAGGTGGAAAGGGTAAAGGGGAATTGAGTTGGTGGGAGGAAAGGGGGGGGGGTTAGGGGAAAAGAAGGGGTGTGGGTAAAGGAGCTTGAAGGAGCTGTGCATATCATCTGTAGCAGGCTCTGACTGTCTGCCTTTAACAAATGACTCAGACTCAGATACAGTGTTAATTGAACATATCTGAGAGTTATGTAACCCATTTTTGTGTAGAAATATTTTATTCAAGAACCTGTCAGTGCAAAGGTAAAATATAAAAAAATAAATACTTTTCCAGATACATCCCTATAGTTATTTATTATTATCCATGAGTGTAATTTTTATCTGTGTATGTATTTTGAAATCTTAAAGACCTCACAGGTTTGTTAAAAAGGTGATGCTGAGCCTTCAATGAGGACACAGGAGGACAGACTGAGCAGCAGCTACTATTATCCAGAGCTCCAAGGGGTTCGGAGGTCCAAAGTGAAAACAACAGAGACCAGATGATAAACCAATAAACCAAGAACAACCAAGGAACCAATCAAAGGGAAAGGTAACACTCTGGTTTTCATTTATTGGTTTGCGGCATTATTGGTCTTGTTGGTTATGATAAAAACAGACATTACACAGACATACACCAACTCACAAAAGACAGAGTAACATTCGTGTGTGTTTAATGACAAAAGACGGCGACAACCCAAACATGCAGCACATCATGCTACTGTGACCTGGTAAGAGGACTCTCTTTTAATCCATCCATCAAAACTTTTTTTTAATCTTTATTCCCCCAAATCCTTCTTGCATACCCCCCCATGCAGCATGCGATGCACACGTAATATGCCTCACAGGACAAGCAGCTGCGCAGCCTTATACAGAAAGCATCCACTGTTGGCGACATCAAAATGAATTTGTGAGTTGTTGTAATGTGGCTGTTACTGTACAGAATAAGAAAGTTTGTGGACGATGGGGCTAGGCTGAAGTGATAGAGCAACTAGAAACTCTATCACAGTTTATCTGATGTCTAATGTGTGAAAAATGGGCACAGACTTTGAGGGTTATTAGGTGAGAGAGAGCAGCATTTTGTTGAAAAGGAGAAAAAAAAAAGACCATTATGAAACTGTTGTTTTAGTGCTAAGATGCTAAATGATTTTTTGGATGAACATAACCTAGGTTTATGTAGGAAATATGAGGTAAACAGAAACAGAAATATTAATCAATCAAAAAAAATTTGAGTTGAAAGGGAAAAACTTGAGGAGAAGAGAAGATAGAGAAATACAAATCAATATGTTAACAGTTTGTCAGAGTAGCGTATGAGGATAAAAGTGGCCAAATAAGCAAGCAAATGACTAGAAAAATGCAAAAAAAAAAAAAAAAAGAAACATCACCACGCTTATTCGAATGTGTCTTTAAGAAAGCGGTCCTGCCTGAAAGCTTTGCTGTCTCTCTTCAGACTGGAGAAGATTTAAGGTTAAAAGCAGTGGAGCTAGATGGGTCATTGTTCTTTGGACTGGTTGAAAGGTCAAAGGTAAGGATTGGATTTCTCTCATTGGCAAGGTACTTAAGGAAAGTTGTAGGTGAGGTAAGACATAAACACAGAGAATGTGACCTTCTGGAAAACTGTTCCAGTAATAATCATTAAAAGGAAGATTGAGATGTCAGGGAAGTTTTGCCAAAACCCAGAATGTAAAGCATGTCAGGCTATTTGGCAGAGGGATTGAGAATCCATCTTTATGTTCAGGGAGGAGGCTTTTAGGAAAATTGTTTGAGGGTGAAAACAAAAGCAAGGGGAAAGAGAGAGCCTTAAACGTAAGGTTGGGGTTTAAAATAAAGGTGATTAGTTGAAAAGCGGATCTAGAGGTGCAAAACCTGGGTCAAATAATACATTTCAGTACACAGATGTTACTATCTTCATTTTTTGTCTGTGTAATAATGAGAGGGTTTTTCCTAAAAGTCAATAACCCTAAACTATAAAAGTTAATTAGCCCATGAAAAATAAGTTTGATTTACATTTCTGGACTGGCAACCTATTTAATACATGATAAACTGCACTACTTTTTAAGCCCCATCCATATGAAACCATAACCACCATAAAGTTAAATGTCAGTAATATTTGACTCCAGGTCTTTAAAAGGAGAAGGAAGTTGGATAAAGTAACGGTTAGTAATGAGGTGATCTCCTGTGCCCACAGGCTGTTTGGCCGGCTGCCCCCTGAGGCACACAGTGATCTGCCAATGATGTTTAATGAGACTGTCACATCGATCACAAGAGGTATTACAGGAACATGTGGCAACATGAGGGTAAATTTGTAGTTATCATTCTGTATATTTCTACTCTGAAAACAATTTGTGTGAGTTTAATTATGTCTGTGTTGATTATATGACATAGGTGGGATATGAACATGGGTTTGGTGGTGGTTATTGGCCATGCAGAGGCAGGTGAGGAAGTGTGTATGTATAGGGAGGTGAGCAGTATGCAGAGATGAGGGGGGCTGGAAACAGAATAGAACTGCATTGACGACAGAACCAAAGGACAAAGAGAAGATTGGACTTGCGGATAGAAAAAGCTGCTTGGGGGCTTGCAGCTGCTACATGAAGGGTAACAGAAAAAGAACTGCTTTTTGTGGCAACCAAAGGCTCTTTGAAGAAAACATCACTGACACAAGCCTTTCTGCTCTCTCTACCATTAGATATAAAAAATAACATCTATAAATTGGTTGATATATCTTAAGTCTTTTGTTTGTGTGCATGTGAGTGTGTGTGTATGTGTGTATGTGTGTGTGTGTTTGCGTTTCTCTACCCCATCCACAGGATGTAACGAGTCAGAGGACATAAGTCTAGCGGACCTTCCAAGCCCTGCTGCACACGCATGTTTCTGTGTAAGATTGTGTGTGCTGGGCAGTGTTAACATGTGTGAAATGTTTGTCTAATTAATTAATGCCATCAATGTTTGTGTACTAAAAAGTGTACTCATATATACAAATACTACCATTACTTTACTTGAAAATAATATCACATTATTGATTATAATGTGCGTGTCTTTTGCATTTCATGCATTTTTCCCTGTTTGTGGAAGTGATGTGGGTGTCCATCATATACGGCGCAAACGAGCTGAGAAGGTCCCTCTTTTCGTCCCCTCCTGTGGATACACACTCCCACCTAATCCTTCGTCCTAACTGTCTTACTAACTCCACCCATCAATCTCACCACACCACCACACAAGGCCACAACACCAACCAGCCCACCCCGACTTTCCACAAAAAAAGAAACAGAAACAGAACCAAAGAAACAACACCACGTTTGAGTACTTAAATCCCTGGTCCCTCCCTCCTGCACCCCCCAAAGCCCCCTCAACACCCATAAAAAAGACTTGGGTGAAGATGGGGTCCTTTCTGACCTTGTAGGCCACCCGTGCTGGACACCTCTTCCCGAGGCCTAGTGGAGGACACATGTGCCTCAGCATGTCATACATTTCCCTGCAACTGATCCTGCCACTGCATCATCAGCCAGTGCCACCAGCCCGTAAACAAAAGCACAAAAATAGGGGAGAGATGGAAACATTGAGAGAGAGGGAAAGAGAGAAGAAAAGAGGAAGTGAAAGAAAAAAGGTGCAGAAGAGATTGAGGAGATAATTGGAGGATAGGGTTAAAAAGAGAGGCTCAGAGGAAGAAAGAGAGAAAAGACCAAAAAAATTTAAAAGAACAAAACAACAGAAAGACAAGGTTATTGGGCTGATTTGGAGAGACTGTGGATGTGTGGCTTCTCTATGAGCTACAGTACTCTCTAACAGTTTGTCATGTCTATAAGAGATTTATTAAATGACAGAGGGAAAGGAGACAAAAAGAGGAAGATCGGGATTGGAATTTGAGAAGTTACTCTTTTTTTGAAGTATAAAGAGACATGTCTGTAGATGAAAGACATTATATAGTGTGAACAGTATATGTGTGCATGTGATCGTGTGTTTACAAAGAAAAGCAGGAAAGTGCTTGACAGAAGGCACCAAGCCGCTACTGCTTGGACAAGGGGAGAGACTGGGGGGAGGAAAGGGTGTCAATGCAGTTTCTGTCTTTCCCCCAACCCCCCAAAACCAAGAACAATGCAATACTACAGTGGGCAACCGTAGCTTGCTGTATTATAGCTATGGCTCCACAGCAAGCAAAAGAAAAAAAAAGTTTATTTTACAATGTGGTAAGATGCGTATATTTTTTTCCATTTCACTTAGTGCAATTCACATGCTTCTCTGGGTGTCTGCATTGTCCCGCACATTCTCTCAGCAGTTCAGAATGCAAGTCGATAATGGTGGAAAAGAACTTGTAAAATTAAAAAATGAAAAAGAAAACAAAAATAAAGCGGCATTCACTCCATTCCTGGATGCTGTGGCTAGCAAGTGTGGTTGAGAGATTTTGTTTGAATGGAAGTCAAACCTTGCAGGCCACCCTATGGGGGCATTTCTTGCCTAAGCCGAGAGGCGGGTCGATAACTCGTAATAAACTGTACATGTCCTTATAATGAATGCGCCCGCTGCAAGAAGAATACAGGGGAGTTAAATAACTTACACATAGACACAGGAAAAAAAACACACACACACACATTCAGAAAGAAGAGAGAACACTGGGAGGAAGAGCACAATATTGACAAAAACACAGTTTCTGAAATACTTTACAATGCTTGCTGTAAGTAACAGACTGTAGAGATATGCACACCTATACACACACTCTATACACTTCACCGCCTGCAACACATTGTTAGGTATGTTTTTTTTTCTTACTCCTCTCACTTAGTTCGACAGCTCTTTATGTCCTCTCTTCAGTTCAACCCCCTAACTGAAAGAATGTAATTAAGGAATTGAGAAGAAATGCATGAGCCCAGTAAACTGCTAAACACTTAATAGCTGCTTCTGGTGCAGATCCCCTCCTTCTTAAATATGTGTTCAGTATTAGCCACGTGTCTTTGTTTGCTGTCTTTTATTTCCCATCAGAATCCATTCCATGTAATAGTTAGTACAGTGGGCTTGGATATAGCATTTTGGTGTCAGGACGTGCTCACAATATGTAGCAAAAATAGCTAGAAAACAACATTTATGCATTTTTGTAAGTTATGTATTAAATTCTATGTTACATAACCTATACAGTTTTGCTCTTGATAACCCACAATCTACTATTGTTTCCTCTCCGATTTGATATTTTATGTATCTCTCCTGTGAATTTTAAGTTAATTTACCGTCTCTTATTTGTTCTTCACTTTCTTTTCCTTTCTACTTTCCCTGTTTAGAGCAGTCTAATGTACAGTCTAAAGGACAGCAAGAGGGCAACACACAGGCACTGGAATACAGATACCATGAAATGTAGCATGTCTACAGTAGACATTAAGACTACAGAGTTGAACAGGGAAGCTTTGTTTGGAGTGTAGACGTTGCCACATTACTGTTATTTTTCTTTTTTGGCAGTATACAGATTCCAGGAGAGAAAAGAGGTTTAGGAACGGGTGGAGGGTGTTTCAGGACATTCTGCAGAAAAGAGTCGGAGGGAGTGAAGCAGGGAGGGGTTTTATGATGGGAGAGAGATAACCAGTTGCCTGATGCGGTTAGACTCAGATGTTTTACAGCCTTTGCAGCTCTTTCGCTAGAAAATTCTGCTCTATTAACTAGTTGACACTTGTGCTTTGTCCACCTTTTTTCTGTTTCCAGACTATTTAAAACACTTTGTGCTTATAGTTTGCAAAATTAAACAAAAACTTTACCTTCATTGTTAATTACTCTACTGATTTCATGGCTTGGGCCTTGCTGTGTGTGTAAACAAGCATATCAAAACGAGTGCAAGGAATACACAAGTCTTTGATGGGGTCTTTAAGGTTTCATGTGGAATACTGGTGCAAACACAAACAGCAATGTAAGACATAAAAAAATGTAACTTTTTGTTTTCAATCTGCCATAAGGTAATGATAACAGGTGTACCATGTCAGTGCTAAAGCCTGCCAAATTAGCGCTGTGTGTTGGCATGTGTGTGCGCAGCTGAGTGTGTGCATGAAACCACTCACCAGGCAGCAGGATCATACTCGGCCCATATCCTGACATACTCATCCAAGTGGTGAGGTCCCAGAATAGATGAATCTCTTGTCAGGTACTCAAAGTTGTCCATGATAACGGCTACAAACAGATTTAGCATCTGCACACATACAAACATGAACACACCCACAAACAGACAAGTACAGAAGTGAAACATTTGATCTGACAAAGAGATCCACTCAAAACAGTTTTGACAAAATCCTCATGTCCATAATTTATGCTTTCATGGAGCAGCACCAACCATATTTTAAGTTGCCTGTCCAATGGTGAATTCCTGCTCTTTTTTGTGCTGTAGCTTAAAGCTGCAGCACAACTTGGGATACTTGAAGGGGAAGACTGGTCGGTTGTTAAGATTAAAGACAAATGAGCATGGACTTTTGGGATTTTAAATGGTGGGCGTTGGATTATGTACTATTTGCTTACCAAGAATGAACAGAAGAAGATGAAGGACACAAAGTAGAGGTAGGCAAACTGGCTGCCACACTCTGGGTCTGTATTCCCTGACAGGGGGTCACACTTCTTACCCCCCAGACACGCCAGCATGATCTCGTGCCACGCCTCTCCTGTTGCACTCCTAAAACACAAGAAGACTTCCTTGATTTTTAAGGAACTTGCATTGATTATTTAATATCTATTAAAAATCCAAGAATTTGCTTTGATTTGCTAGTGAAAACTTTATTTATACAGATTTTGACACACACATTTACACATGCATACCTGAAGAGAAGCATGAGAGCCTGTATGAAGGTCCTGAAGTTATTGTGTTGGTTGATGGCATCTTCTTCTTCCTCTTCAATAGCAATATTACCGAACAGCTGTTGAATACAGTCACATTGTTAACACTGAAATGCTGGACAAACTTGCCCATCAGTGACCTTTCTGGCCTTCTTGGCACCAAAGCAGAGTTAATTTTCTAAAACCTTAATTGCACTAACGTCATAGCCACCGCTTCCATAATCATCCTCCTCCTCCCATTATGCACCAAATCCTTATGACCATTATCATCATCCTCATTCTCCTTCTCTACCTCCTTCTCATCATCATTATCCTATAAAATATACTTAATGTATCCCAAAAGCAATATAGCAATTTTTAGGCTGAGGCTCTCACCCACCTGCATCCCAATGATGGCATAAATGAAGAACAGCATGGCAATGAGGAGGCAGACATAAGGCAGCGCCTGAGGAGAGACACATTTATCACTTAGTATTAAGTTTGATACAAATAAATGCACTGTGCATTGTCTATGAGACTGCAACTGAGCATTTTTATGGTGCATATACACAAAAAATGGATATGTGTATTTCTGTATAATCTTCAAATATTAATGCAAATGTTTTCTGTAAGTTATGCTGAATAATTGTGTGTAAACCTTGAAGGACTGAACAAAGGTCCAAAGCAAGATGCGGATGGTTTCTCCCTGCCTCAGCAGCTTGATGAGACGAGCTGCCCTGAACAGCCTCAGGAAACTTAAGTTGATGAAATTATTCTACAGTACAGCCATAACATAATCACAGAGAAAGGGAGACAGAAAGGGAAAGAAAGACAGTGAGAGAGGGGGAAAAAGAAAAGTGGAAAGTAAACAAAAGAGAAAGGTGAAAGAGGTGGGAAAGAGAGGATAGAAGGTTTTGGGGTTGAAATAAAGACAAAGAGTAGTTAGTTTTAGTGCAGCACATTTTCTTAGACAACCAAAACAAAACAAAACAAAAAAATAAGAGGAAGACAGTCAAACTCAAACTGAGGGAGATTCAAACTCAACACAAATGAAAGAATCAGGAGCCAAACATGTCAAAGCAAACCAAACTTAAATCAGCAAGGCTCCAACAAGCTTTTCATGTCCATTAAGTGAGACAAAACCAAACCAAACAACACAAGGGAAGGGAATCATCCAAATCTAACTAGTTACATCCAATTGGGTTACATAGTAGTAGTTGTGGTAGGAATGGTGAGTTGTTAAAGTGCAGGGATGTCAGGACGTTTCCTTGGAAAGACAACCAAATGCACTAATTCTCTCAAGGCAAAATATGCAATACTTTAATATGAAGCGAGCCAACAGCATGCAGATGTGCACTTATACAAGGCAAACCAGGAAAAGCTAGTGGCAGCTGATGCACCATCCAATAGGATAGTCTGCCAAAGTCATGTGACATTCTGTAGTGATGTCACAGCCAAATAAGAGCAAGAGGGTGGTTGAAGGACAGTTAAGGTCATTAAATCTTAAGGAAATTTCTTTAAAATTTATATATTATCCATTTATCAGTTTGACTACGTGCCTTGCAAACTGTGTTTTAAAACTGAGTTTAGATGTCCGTGTGGTATCTTAAATTCATATTGAGTAGGTAGCTTATTTTTATTTATTTATTGTATTGTCAAAATTACAAATTATTAGGATCAATTTATATGACATTTGTAATACAGAGTTGTTCAACTATGTGCCTAAATAAAGGAAAAAATGCATCTAAAGTGCAATTGACGTAAGACTTGAAGTGCTCAAAAGGGACTGGCAGCAGGCACATGCAGGCTCTACAAAACAGCATGTAGTACATGGCTATCTGTTTATGTGTAAGTGTGTGTGTTGTGAAAATAAAGGGTTCCTGCCAAAGACATGCAAGCGGTAGTATGCATCACTTGTTCTCTATGCCAAGGGCAAAGCTTTGGATTCACTCTGCCATTACTGGAAACACTCTCCCAGTCACTGTCATATGTGTAGGTGTGCGTGTCTATGTATGTGCATACAATGAACTACTAATCTCAATGGATAGATGTAGCAATCCATCCCAGTTCATACAGTCCTATCATTCTCAAACTGAACAGTAGCTCTCAGTACAGGATGTACAGTATGGGTACAATTTATGATTAAATAAAAACTATGAAATGAACAGTGACTGGTAGAGATGTCAGTACTTTTGGCAATAAATGAAAATTCTATAAATTCACAGTTCAGTTGAAGGTTGTGGGTAGTGAGGGTCAAGCAAAGCATGCACATTGCAGTTCAAAGAGATGCAGTAAAATAATAGCTCCAAAAAATTACAAACCATCTACATGTGGATGTTGCAGACATATGGTTTATAGCAGCAAATTTTTGGATTTTGGTTGGTTCGAAGAACAACCAGAGAGATTGACCAAGCCAGTTGTCATGGGTGGACACAGAGGATTCATAGTGCATTTTGATTGGGTGGGATCGCAGGAAGTAGTAGGTGTTGGGGGAGGAGGGGTGGGGCGAAGCAGATTACAGTAGATCATCGTTAAGTTTGTGGACGATTTAAAGAAAGCATGTAAAAAGATAAAAACAAGAAAGAAATCAATAGTCAATACAGAAACAAGTTATCACAACACCAGGTCTCTGCCAGCAAATTTTGTACATAAATATAGTAAAGATACAAAAGATCAACAGAGCAGAGGATTGATGGAAATATGTATGGATTCTAAATAAACAAAATGACTGCACACGAACAGAAAGATCAGCCTATCATGAAAATGTACTGGAATCTGGCTGGATCATCAATTCAAACCAGGTAAACAAATGTGTGTGTGTGTGTGTGTGTTTGTGTGTTTCATGTTCCTACAATATCTGTACATTTTTGATGTAGATTTTTATATCTCCAGGATTAGCATGAATATTTTGCCTTAGTTGAAATATATATAATGCGTGGTGGGCTACAAATAAATACATTATATTGCAAGTTAGACAGTCTGCCGGGTTTTTTTTTTTGTTGTTGTTGTCTTTTGATCACTTTTGTCTTTGTCCTTCTTCTATGCACCTGTCCTTCAAAATAGACGTGCAAATCATTCTATTGGTTTGAGCACAATGTCATTTTTCACATCCTCACATTTTAAAATCTTCGGTTCTAAAAATTGCCTCATGCACACAGTTAGAAGGACTTACAAATAAAAAATGTTTTTTTAATGACACTCTTTCCAAATTGTAACACTTCTGTGTACAGACCTAAACAACGTAGTGTCAACATTTACATAGATCTCCAACTGAGCTAGTGTTGTTAGTGTGTGACATGAGGTGTAACTACCTTACATAAAATTATATCCTACGAAGCCAGATGATATCATGTCATGTCAAATACCATGTTTTTGCTTGCTAGACACATGATCTAGTTGATCAAGTTTATCAGCTTAATCTATCACTTTTCTCTTCCAGATATTTCATTTCTAGTCCTGTTGTTTTGAGTGGATGTGCACAGTCAGATGTCAAATGGACCCTGACGACCTAGTTAATTAGTAACAAATGTCTTACAGAGGGTTCTGCACTGCCACTTTTGCCCATCTGAGAAGAAATCTGATGATTTCATTGACTACTAGGTTGCTTGCAGAAGCTGTGCACTAGCTAACTGCAGAGCATACTTCCTGACGGGCTGTTGGTGGTTTGCTAGAGTCTGGTCTTTCCTTGTCCCACCAACTGGGACAATTATATAAGACTTTCAAGAGATGCTCGTGCATGACTGAGCAATACAAGCTTTAACAGGGGCCTCTAACTCATGCTCTCCCCAAACTCCTTGTCTACCGTATGTTTTTTAGACAATGTGACAGATGTACAAGCCTATAGACACATGATGAAGCTCACCTAACAAACAGTTATACTTACTTAACAAACAAACATAAATTGCAAAAACAATATTATGTCTTTCTGTTTACAGTTTAGACTCATCAGAACAGATTTCCTAAACATATACATCTAGAGATCCTGCTACTTACCCCAAGTTCGGTAACCAGGATGTCAGTAATGCTGCCGAGAACTGTCACACAGTCAAAAATATTCCAGGCATCTTTGAAATAATTCTTTGAATAAAAGAACAGAAGAAATAGAAGAGAGAAAAAGAGAGATATAGAAAGCAAAGGGCGGATGAGGTGGAAACGGAAGTTACAAAGGTAGTGAGATGATGTTAGGAGAAGAGACAGAGGAACATGGATGTTGCAGAGACAGAAAGGTAAAGACAGGTAATATATTGGCAGCGATAGGAGAGATACAAGGAAGCAGAGCACAGACAGACCACATTTAAAAAGAAAAAAGCAACAAAAAAATGGCAGGATTTAAGTAATATTAAAATGAACATTTAAAATGCAGAAATAAAATAAGAAGCAGAGAGTGAGACAATGGGGGAAATGAAAAGCAATACACAAAGGGAAAACAGTCAGACAGAAAGAGAAAGAGAACAAAAGAGCGAGAAAAAGACATGTCAGTGTCCGACAGAAACAGGAAAGAAATTAGATAAGAGGAATGGACCATTGGTGACGGCATATTGGTTGGATGCCAGCAAACAAGCAAAGAACAACTTGTACATTAGGACAGTACACCAGCCATCAAAAACCACATACTTCATATCACTGTACATCATAAACCAAACCAACATAAGCCATACCAAGTTCAAGTTTTGCATTAACAGGGTATGACCTATTTGTATTCCATTAACTTTATCTATAAATCTACACAAAAACATGTATATTCACATACATGGTTGTCAATGTTTCAATTTTCTCTTTAAAGTAGGGAAACCCAAATAGAAAGAAAGATAGTGAAGCTGTTGATCGAGGTCTGCTTCTTTTGCTCTCCTACATATTGCCTGGAGCCAAACTGTGCATTAGATAAGTGAAGGCAAGGGAAGGGAGCAAGGGAGGTGGCTATTAAAATAAACTACCTTGACAAACACACACACGAAAAAACACACACAGATGTCTCTGAGACTCAGTGTTATTTAAGTGTGTGATTATACATGTTTAGTGGGTGTTTGAGTGCACTTTTGACAGATTCAAATCCTATCCTGTTAAATCTCCACCCTCTCTGTAATCTTTGTTTTTTTTCTATTGCCGCCTTGCTGTCATTCACTCTTGTTTTTCATGTTACTGTATTACTGTCCTCCCTGTCCTTTATGTCCAAAAAGTACTCTTCAATACCTATCCATCTCTCTTCAATTCCTCTGCAGCCCCAATGACTGCACACTTTACTGTTGACATTTGGCAGTTTCCTATATCTTCTAGTTTTTCCTATTTCCTATTTCTTTATCTTAGTAATCTCCACACTGTCTCCTTGTATATGTATCCAATAACTAACAAATTACAATACCTTTCAAGGTAACAAAATAACAGACAGGGGTTGTAGTGAAGAGCTTCAAGACAAAACAAATCAATGTTTACTTTCACCAGATCCATTGTTTTCTTTATCACAGTTTCTTCTGTTTTTAATTACCATTACAATTAAAGTTTTCACTCTTAAATTCTTAGTGTTGTCATTATAGCCACTAGTATGGCTCTTTTGTGTTTTCCTGGGTTATAAAACAAAGTCCTGTAATGGAACCTGCATGTCTTTGAATTGTGGGAGAAAGTTAAAGCAATGGGAGTAAACCCAGGCAGACACAAGCAGCAATTGCAAACTTCACACAGAAAACATAAACCCAGAAACATCTTGCTGTGTTAACACTGCGGCACCACTGAACAAAGGTTATTTGATAATGCCAGTCCCATGCGAAGTGTCTTTTAATTGCAAGGTGGTCATTTTCTGCATATCTTTTTCTGCCTTTGTCTAAATGAGCATTATGGATGCTGTAATGGCAAGAACTAATTAAAGTTTTGACAGTATTTTAGGTGTAAATTTAGGAGGCTCATTGCTTTTTACCCTCAGGAAGATAATGTTACACAGAGTACTGACATTTTACCTAGGGGACAATGTCAGGAAACTCTCGCGAAAATACGCCCCACAAAAATACAAACATGGAGGAGTAATTTCTTAACCACATTTCCTGGTAAGAAATCTTCTACAAATAGGGCCTAAGAGTGAATTTCAGTTCAGCTAGGTTGCAGTGAATTCACACTCAATTCTAGTTGTTTTTTTACCAGTTGTTGTTGGCCAAACATAATTTTTTGTCATTAATAAAATATTGGAACTCTTTTTCTTGTTTAGTTAATTTGGTTAGTGAATTTCATGCTTTGGCCCTGCATTTTGGCTCTCAGTTGCAGTCAGCATTGTCTCAGTGCTATTAAGTTATACAGTTGTACTGCTTAACATTAATCAGATTTATCAACACAGTGATATGAACTAATAATAATAATAATAATAATAATAACTGATTTTCAGTACTTTTTACAAAGAGAGAGTTGAGCAGTACATCCTCACTACATATAACCCTTCCAACCCACACCCGCACACACGCACGCACACTCACCAGTGCTCCAAAGGCGATGATCTTGAGTACACACTCCATGGAGAAGAGGGAGGTAAACACTATGTTCAGGTTGGCTAACACAGCCTCATAGGTAACAGAAGCTCCGTCATACTATAAACAAACACACACACGGGCAGCACACACATTCATACCAACAAAGCAGTGTACAAATACAAAAGAATGGATTGCCATGTACACAGATATGTGTGCAGTAATATGGACACACATATAGACACAAACACAAACACAAACACAGACACAGACACAGACGGCCAGGGACAGAAAGGAGGAGGAGTATGAAGAAATATAGAGACATAAAGTTCACCCAGTGAAAGTCACAGATGTTCATTAAAGTGTTTTTATCACAGGAAATAGTGTAAACAGTCCAGTGTTTATGTTTTGTAACTGAGGGGGAGACAGTAAGAGATAAAGGTACAAAGAGAAAGAGATGCTAACTTGAGCAACTCAATAGTTGGTAGTTAATTTTTTTTTCGTCAGTGTTTGTTTATGTTTACGTGTGCATTACTATTCTTATGTTTGTAGCATGTAAAGTTTTTACCTTCATCATCAGCACAACTGTGTTGAGTGCGATCATTGCCATGATGGTATACTCAAATGGCGGCGACACCACAAACTCCCACATTCGGTACTGAAAGCTCAACTTGTTCTGCGGCATGTGTCGTGTCAGAGGCCTTGCGTTGATGGCAAAGTCTATACAAGCTCTCTGCAAAAAAAAAAGCAAATTATTTTGTTATTATCCTGCTATGATCTTCTCCTGTCTTTACTCTTTTCCTCTATCTATCACTTCTTCTCTACCCTGTATTTGCAATCCCTCCTCTGCCTACTTTCTGGCTTACCCTTCCCTCTTTATCTTCATCCTCATTAATTCTTCTAATCTCTTCTCACCTCATTCTTTTCCAAACTGTAGTCCTCCATCATTTTGTCTCCTTGCTCCTGAAAGGTGATGATGATGAGAGCCACGAAGATGTTGACGAAGAAGAAGGGGAAGACCACGAAGTACACCACGTAAAAGATGGACATCTCCATCCGGTACCCCGGGCTGGGGCCCTGGTTCTCATAGGTCGCATCGACTGAATGCTTCAGCACCCTGCAAAGAAATAAATGGGAACAAAGGAGGGTTAGAGGTTGTCTGAGAGCTTCATATGTGCTGCATGTGCATGTCCAGGTATACTCACTGCGGCCACCCCTCTCCAGTAGATACAGTGAAGAGGGTGAGAAGAGCCCAAGCCACGTTGTCGTAGTGGAAATCGTACTTCTTCCACTCCCGCTTCTGCGCCTTCACTTCGTTATCACGTTCATACACTAGATACTCGCCCCTGATATATAACAAATAACATTTATTAGCATAATGTTAAAAGGGAGGGGTTAATTTCCAAATTTAAATATTCCTATGTTGCTGCTGAAGATGAATTGGAAAGGAAAGAGAAACTTAAAGTGTCAAAAAACAATGAAGCAAACACTAAGTTAGGTGGCAACCTGGTGGGAGGGTGCAGGAATCACACAAAAAGTTATAACACACTTGAGTGTGCATACATTTTGTTTGACTAAAATAACTGGGTTACATGATCTGTTATGTCCAGTAATCCAGTAGATGACAAGATTTACAACGTGTCGACCATGTAAAGCTAAAATTTGACATGTTTATGTTTGTGGCCTATCTATTCTTTATACTGTAAACATTTGAAAGCATAGTTTTTCAAAAACTGTGCTGTTCAAATAACAGATTTTTAATATGGCCTATTAAATGTGTAATTTCTGTCTTTTTAATATCCATAAACACATGAATGCATTCTCAGTATTAAGGACACTCCAGGTAGCCAAGTTTTTCTAGTAAACACCAGCTAAGTTCTTGCTACTCCACAAAATGTTTTGTTTTTTCATCCCCTGGCTTTTTAGAGTTACTGCAGCAAACAGTGTGCTAAATGTAAATGCCCCTTTGTGCAGTTGTGGCTTGCACATAATTTGTGGAAGCCCAAGAGTTCTTAGTGAGAGACACCCCAAGAGTATAAACAAAATTTTAAACATGAATAGTTTTGACTTAATATTAAGAAGATGACCATAACATTTTAAATACTCAGGATAAATACAGTTAATGTATTTTCTGACCTACAGTCCCGCTCAAACTCTTTGGATTCATCAGTGCAGTAAAAGAAGCGGCCTTTGAACAGCTGCACCGCCACCACAGCAAAGATGAACATGAAGAGTAAATAGACAATCAGGATGTTGAGCACATTCTTCAGAGAGTTCACCACACAGTCAAACACAGCCTGAGGACCAAGACAGAGAAAGACAGTAGAAGAGGTGTTGGTTATTGTATGAAAGAAACACATTAAATTGAAATTATACGTGGATTTTGGTATTGAATTGTGGCAACAAATGCAATTTATACTGCTGGCTGGTATTAGATGAATAAACTTGAAAATGTCTAAGATACAGGGTGTTATTTTATGTTTGAACTGATACAAAAGAACAAAAATAAATTACAATGGATATTAAAACTTGATACTGATTAGATGTCCACCATTCTCCTGACAAATGAGAATTACTATAATCCAAGGTCAAACATTTTTACCAAAACATACCTTAAGTTTGGGAAGACGTTTAATAGTCTTCAGAGGTCGCAACACCCTCAGCACCCTCAGGGACTTGATAGTGCTAATGTCTTTTCCCTTACTGCTCCCCCTATATTTGTACACAGACCCAAACCAACACAGCATGACAGATACATGCACACAAGTTACACACAGAAACACACACACACACACACACACACACACACACACACACACACACACACACACACACACACACACACACACACACAAATATAAAAAGAGTCAGCAGGTTTAGGTTTACAGGTGTTGCTTGGTCCTCTTGATTCCAAAATGGCAGTGGGCAGCCATTTCTTGATGGTATTTGTGTCCGAGTTAACTCTAAATGAGTAACTGCGTCTGGGTAAAATACATAGCAACACATGCAGCATTGCTATCATATTACACTTTAGCCTTATTTCTAAGTGTGAGGTTAGCATTGTCGCTACATGCTAGAGTTAGGTGGTATTTTAAACTACAGTACATGCTATGGGAACAACTAACGTCGTTCCTGTCTGAATGCTATCTACTTGATAAATACTTTGCAATGTATTTCAATGCTTTACAAAGATGACTAAAGCCTCGGCTTGCACATGCCCAGCTAATGGTGAAATATTTTCATGCTGCATTGAAACCTTGCTTTCCATGCTGTAATATTTGCTTTTTAAAGCAGCAGTTTGATTGATGGAGAACTCTACTTTACACAGAGGCATTTACAGAGAGAGTTTAGTCGTGGTCAATGAGACATTGACAGTTTAATATTTTTTGTAAGAAACTGACTATAGGAAGCCTTGTTAGAGTGGTAACTTAAAGTGACTTGCTAATACAATAATCAAAGCATAGAAATTGTCCCCATTTAAAAGCACCTCTTTCTCTTTTAAATTTTTAAAACATATCAGAATTTGGATGTGTCCACAAGTATAAAAAAGTAAAACTATAAATAAACAGTCAAACTCTCTCTTTTGATGACTCAACCAGTGGATTTCTATCAACTCTGAACTACAACTTGGATAAGCTGGTTTCACAGCATTGTTCGAACAGCATGGAATCTTGCCTTGTATGTCACTTTGGCAAAAACAAAGATATTTTAAAAAGCATTTCTTGATTGAAATGAAAAAATTGAAAACTAAAACTGAGCCTGTCAATGAACATACTGTCTGTGTCATTTAGTACCAAACTAATTCCTAATAAGAAATTCTAAATTCTTAAGTCCAATAAGAGAAATTTCTGATGAGAGTCTAATTAAATAACAAAGGAGTTAACTCATGTAAAAAGGCATACTGTTTACTTAAATAACAGGTGGTAATTTTTAAATGTATAACATATACAGGATGAAGCTCAAGGATATAACATTTAGGTCAAGGTCAATGTGGTAACCACTCATAGGATTTGGTGCATTCAGTTGTGTTTATTTTCTTGGTCGCATTTTCACCTGTCTTTGGAGAAAAGTTTCCCAGAGGTTTCCTTATGGGGACTTTTGATTAAGGCTGTGTTGACATTCAGTGTAAAAACAATATTTTTCTTTGATTGTCCTATAATAAGCACAAATATTAAATAGCATCTCTGTGATTCATCTGAACTCAAGGTACAGTTGCACTGGAGTATCTGAGCTGTTCCATGGTGAACAATGGCAAAAAGGGACTCATAGACAAGTACAGAAGTCAACTGTGATGATAGATGGATGATAGGAACAGATGTGTGATAAGAAGAACAGGCGCTGAGTGTGCAGAGGGAGAAATTGAGGAAGAAAAAGAGAGAGAACTTTACCCGCCGCCGCTGTTGGTGGTCCAAACGAAGAAATGAGATAGAGGTGAGAGACAGCGAGACAAAGAGACATAAGACAAGAAGAAGGGTGGGAAAAAGAAACAGAATGAGACACAGAGAAAGGGGGGATATTTGAGGGGAAACATCCATATGAGATACAGAGAGAGAAAAAAGAGAGAACACAAGGCCTGCTTTTTATTAGATCAACCCTCCCACCCATGAACTACTGTCATCAAATCCAACACACACATGTTCATAAATGCACATTCAAAATCTATTGGTGATGGACTGACAGGACAGGTGTTGTGTCTGGGAGTAACTATTACTTGTTAAAATGGAAAATACAAATGGATTAATTGTTATTAATCGCATAGTTGCATTAATAATTTAATTACACTGTATTCTAATTTCATCAAAATAATCAAAACTTAGCTCTGAATACTTGGAAAGTTAAAATTCTCTTTCAAAAAAATGTGATAAGTTGTGAACTGCATGAGTCATACTACACATCAGTGCTGAACTTAGTATTTATAAGTACTGCTTAATCTTCAAAATTGACATTCCCACATGTAAACTTTTTTAAAACACATCATGCCTACTATTACAAACATTATCCAGTGAAAAATATCTTTAAATGTCGAAGTATAAGCTTACCAAACACTTTTATGTGAGCCTGTCTGGACATAAACCTCAGTCCAGCTGCAGAAATGTGCAGGACAGAGTCAAATGTGATCCAAGACACCAGCAGCCCTCAGACCAGACTAATTGGAATAAAGGAACGATAAACATCTCCAATGAGGCTGCTGAGCCCTTCTGGAGTGCTGTTTGATTTCCACCAATTGAATTTAGGCACTATCTAGATGTGTGAGTCTGTTCTGACTGGTTCGAATCTCCTCATAAGCCATTAGTGTCGTTAACCCCTATCATGGTTTGATCTGACTCAACTGGTTCAATTGGCTTAACTGATTTTTGTGAGTTTTTCTGTATGATAACATAGAGCATGTACCAGAATTCCATGTTATAGTCCTTTTTTTTTGTCTGTGGTATTCATTTATAATCATTCTAACTTCATTTTTCTATTCTTGTGTAAAACTCATTTTTAGAAAGGTTTAGCTACTTGGCCTTTTTTGTATATTCTTTAATTAGATGAGTCTGAGATTAGTTGAGGTTAATTAATTTTTTCAAGTTATTTAATTTTTTATTTTATTTTTTATTTTTTTACATTGTATCACTGTATATGTCTATTTATTGGTCACATTCCCTGTGAGGTATAGACTTAGTCACAGAGAGGGGTTAGAAGACACAAAGCAAAGGACAAAGGCACATATATATATACAGACAAACAGAATGCAGACAAGTTCATGTGCACCACATAAACAACTAGAAATTAGAGGGAAAAGTATTAGTGGAAAAACGCAACTAAAAATGACTGAAAGGAAGGGTCAGCACAAAAGTCAGTATTGTAGAATGGGCACCACCCCTAGAACCCTGGACTACCTGCCAAGTTTTTTCTTTCTTTTTTTGTTTTTAACTGAAAAGCAGATGATAGATGATTTTCCCCTAAAAACCCAGTGAACATGGTAAGAATAAGTTTAAAAGATCCAAAAGGATGAGAAAAAAAGTAAAAGAGATGCTGGGTGTTGCTATAAATAGTGAATGTGGTGAAGGGATGTACAGTCTGGTATCTATTGGTATAAACAGGAAACTCAGTGTATGCTGATTTTTCATTGTTGCCGAGAAATGAAATGGATGAAGTCAGCCCTCCATCCTAGCCCACCGACTTCTGGTGAGTCTTGGTGCCGTGCAATATAAATGGCATATGAACAACCATTTCCAAGCAGACTGAACTCAAAGCCACTATCATTTACAGTAGTCAAATAGTTAACATGAACTGTATTAAGACTTGTCAACACATTACCTTACAGTTACAGGGCTAAATATATCTAAATCTTGGGGGCTTAGTGAAGAGTTTGATCATAATTACAGAGGTCTGAAAAAAAACCACAAATTATCAACATACATGACTGAAATACAAAAAATATTATAAATGGTAGGCAAATACCTTACATAACTGGTTTCTTGATTGATGTGTCATACATTTTCTGATTCCAAATGCCAATGAATGCCGACTTGTACAAAAAGCTAGACTTGTGAAAGCTCATACCATGGCAGTATTGCTTTGAGGAATATTATAAATGGTCACCTACTTGCACAATGAAAATTTGGCAGGATCAACAGAGTACTTATGAGAGAATTTGTGTTGGAGGATACAGCATTGCCATATATACTTATTTTGCTGTATGTCTCTAAACATCAGTTATATCACACTACATTTATATGCTGACTGCACTCCTTGAAGTCTGCTTCTCTTTATATTCCCCACAACCAGGCTAGAGCATGACAGTTAATTCCAAAACTAAAAATTCATGCTCTGTACTTAGCATACCGTTCAAAAACCAAGCCACAACTTTACTCAGTTATGCAGCTTTAACTTTGTTTTAGCCACACAGTCATGCAGATTAAGTAGGGTTTAAAGTACCTGCTTTGCCCCGAAGAAGGTTGTAGAGATTTTTGGGAGCCAGCTCAGCATGTCCTGGCCTGGCTTTGCATGGGCCTTTAACTCTAGAACGCCCTGGGCACTAAAGGGTTACAGGTGCACAGGGTGGTCCTCACCTCTCACCAGTTTAAAAAGAGGGGGATAGAAAGGGAATGCTGGGATTCCATTTTTAAAAATGTTGGAGCACAGGGAGTTGGTGGAAGGGCTTAGAAATGGCAGGAATGTGGCAGAGAAGAGGCACAGGAGGTGGAAATGGATATTGTAGCAACGAGTAAACACAGGTGAGAAAAAGATTAGATTGAGGAGAAGACAGATGACTGAAGAAAAGTTGAGAGAAAGAGAAGAAATGTGTGAGTATGACTGAATAAGTGTCAGACAGAAAGGAAGAGGAATCATAGGCAGAGAGAGTCTGAATTGTATCACGGATGAGTAAAGAATAACAGAGAATGCGGAACTCCCTTTGGAAGGGAGGCAGTAAACAAACAGAGGAGGAGGAGCGAGGGGGAAAGAGGAGGAAGGCAGAGCGAGGCAGGAGGGGGACTTACGTGAAGGCGAAGGCCACCAGAGCACCACTAACCACTATAAAGTCAAGGATGTTCCACAAGTCCCGGAAATAAGAGCCCTGGTGCAAGACCAATCCCAGGTCCACCATCTGCAAGAGGAGTTGATTGTGAGATGCAAACCACTTGGAAAAGGATTTGTGATTTGGAGGTAGTGTCAAACTCTCATTTGGGGGAGGCTTCTCAATACGTCAAAGAAATTTGTTGATTCTTGATTGCAGACATTGCCTTACCTTTATTAGCATCTCAAATGTGAACACTCCTGTGAAGACATAGTCAAAATAGCGTAGAACCTGCACAAAGAGAAAGAGGGAATGATTTACTGCTGCATACATCTAATGGAAAAAGTGACGGGTTGGAAATGTATAGCATTATTATTTTTCAGATGTCAACAAATATTTTGACACTTGGGTGGGAATCATTCATGGATTTGATCTTAATATTAAAATAAACTGACTGTTAAATATTCTACATTAATTGCGTTTTCTGATAATAATGTTTTACTGGCAGATTTTAAAATAGTATATTTTAAATTTACAGATCAAAACTGAAATTGGATCATAACAAACATCAAATATATAACAAAAGCCATATATGATACTAATTATATGATTATATGATGCTTTATATGATTTATTTGCTCATAATTTGGCCCAGCTCCACACATGTATATGGTCAGGGTGATGCTACAAAGAAACAACAAAATCAGCATATCAAATAAAAACAAAAGCATCGGGTATTGTAATAACACTTATACACAAAATATTTCTTGCAGAAAAAGCATTAATACAATAATGTAAATGCACTTTCTTACATTGTTGCGAGGGGATTCGGGCCAGACAGGGTCTTCAGCAGCTAAGGCAATGCTGCTCATGGCAATGACGAGCAGGATACACATCTCGAAATAACGCAAGGTACAGATGTAGTGACACGCCCGTCGAAACCTAAGGGTAAACGAAGAAATTTTTTTCTTTTTTCTTTTCTTCCCTCCCTTTTTTCTTTTGCATCAGTGAGATGCATACCTTTAGATCTGTCTTTTCCAATAAAAGATTTGCTTTCTGCATCTGTATACATGTGTTCATCCATACACGCATGCAATTGCTGTTGATTCAGCTTTGAATCCAAAGATTAAAAAAATAAATACTGGGTGAATATCTAAAGAATGCATGCCTGAGTGTGCCAGCCTAGGTGGATCAATATTTTGTTGGTGAGAGTTTGTACATCTTTTACTATCCCACTTACGGGTTGGTAGTTGATAAGATGAACATGGAGCTGTAGGGAGGCATGGGCCTGGGTCCTCCTTCACCTCCCTTCTCATCGTCATCATCGTCCTTATCCTCTTTTGCTGGTAGAGGCTCTGTGTTGGCATTCTTATTAACTGGAATAAAATGGAAGAGTAAAAAGAGTGATGATGTGGCGAAAATTTCCCAAAGTGTTATTCAAGACAAACAGTTAAAGAAGAAAAACAACATGCTTTCATTTTGCCCTTACCCTGCAGTGTGGCATTGGTGGATGGAAAAATTGGCATGTCTACAGCTGTGTAGTCAGGGTGGGGCAGCCTGATGACACTGTTAGCACGATGATGTGCAATACTACCATAGCTATCTAATGTGACCAAACTCCCATGAGTGCCACTGTTGGCGAGATGCAGGGCAGATCCAAAGCCAGGGGCCACAGTGTGGTTGGTAACTGGATTAGGGTGAACCTCACTGGGTGGAGAAGAGCCAGAGACCAGTTTGGTATTCATGAGGTTGTCCATATCCTCACTATACTGGCTGTCTTGCCTGGAGAGGCTCTTCTGGATAGGTCGTGTGGTGGAGAGGTTGGGGACACTGCAATCCCTAGACGGAGGGAGTAGGAAGCAGAGGACAACAAAGAAGAAGAATTTGATTTTCTTCCTCATACAATTACCATGTAAAAGGGAGTCAAGGGCACTGACAAAAAAAAAAAATTATGTACATATATAAGTGGGAAAAATTGTAAATAGAATAAAAAAAAGAAAGTTGAGATGGTGAGAAAAGATGATAGCAAGGACATAAATAACATACAGAGAAATGTTTGACAAGAGCACAAAATTAGTAGAAATGACTCAAATATCTACAGCCATGTGTGTTGAACATACTTTTTTCTGTGTTGGCACATCCTCTTTCCCTCGCCATCCACTTGATTGCCATGTCGATTTCTTCTTGGCCTCCTCTCACAGCCATCGCCAGCTTCCTCCTGCTCTCCCCCTTCTCCACCTCCATCAACCCCTTTGCTTTTATGTCTCCCTGTTTTTCCAGTTCCTACTCCACCATCCTCATTTTCTTCAGCACATTTGCGATGTGACCTGGGCTTCTTGTGCTCTGACTGCCCTCCCCCTCGGCTGCCACTCCTAGTGTGGTGATGGCGCCTGGACGGCCTCTCCTCCGTCCCTGGCCCAGGAATCACAGTAGCATCCAACCGTACATGTGAGGTGTGGTGGTGGTGGTGCTCACTCTTACGACTTCTCCTGCTCTCTGTGGACTCACCACGCTCCATGGGAGGTCTGACTGGACCTGAGCCCCCTCCTCCACTCCCTCCTACCTGGCCATCGTGTTCGTGGAGGCGTGTTTGTCTGTGGAGCTCATCAGCAGGATGGTGCTGGCTGAAGCAAAGGTCTGAATTGTTTGCAGTGGTCTTGTTGGTGTTGTTGTTGCGGTTCTCATGTGGGTCAACCACCAAGGGTCGATCCAAATGGGTCTTCATATCTGGACGGATGTGGCGTGAGTAGTTCACCTGTAAAAAGAATGGTGGATAGAGAGGCAGCATAGAGAAACTTAACATACGGAGAAGAAGAAGAAGAGGATACAAAGTTATAATTTACTTTTTCTCTAGCTAAACAAGAAGTGGTAGAATTTCTCCCAAAAAAGCCTTTACGAGCCAGAGACTGAAGATGGCAAAAATACCATTAACAAATAATATAAATACTGAAAGACAGAGCAGGTAAACACCATGTTACCATCATCATTAATATCATTGCCGTCACTTGTGTACACTGATAGCACAAGTCTAGGGGCTGTTGTTTGCCTTGTCCATTACATTGTTGTGCTCCTCCCTCCCTGTCCTTGCCTTCCAGCGGTCGTCAGGGTCCAGTTCGTTATAAAGGGCCTCACGGCTAGACACCAGAGTCTGCCTCCTTAGCTCCTTGGTGCGCTGTTCCCACACAGACTTATTTCCCCCTTTATTGTGATTCTTCTGCTGCTCTTTACTGCAAAATGAAGCAGGATGGAGAGAGAGAGGGAGAGAGGGGAGGGATTGATGGCATTAAAGGATCTGTTTAAAGACATTTATTGCAGTGCAAATATAAACATAAAGCCATGAGAATGATGTGAAAATGAACACCAAAAATATAAGTACATAAAATAGCCAGGACATAAAGACACACTGGGGGCCACAAACATTTAAAGGGTCATTTGGCAGGACCTACAGAACAAGGCAACCCAACAAAACAAGGTTCTTGGTGTCTACACAGCTTGCCAAAGTACTGGGCAGAGTAGCCCTAATTTGGTAAACCATGTGGGGACACAAAATGGAGGATAACACTGAGGCAAGGTCAGAATTTCTCTCTAATAATCTGTAATTAACCTACCCAAATATAACTATAAACAATAAATTGAACAGGCTTTGTAATGAGGCAAAAAGCTAAAATGGCACCCCAACATCCCCACCAAGCTTAATTGAATAAAGAGCAAAGTGACTCAGTGGCCTTTTTATCTACTCTGTGCAGAAATACCCCAGACCTTTTATTGACCACCTCCTTTCTTACCCTCCAAGACTTCTACCAGTAATCAACTTTAACTCCCAGTTCTCCCAGGGCGAAAAGTCAACCACAGTAAAGCAACAGCCATACTGCAAGGTGATGGCAACAAAAAAACATACTCTTAAAAAAAAATAAGCCAACACAAATAACAGCTAAAGAAAGCCAAGTATGTACTTCATAAAAAAGTTAGGAACTTAGGGACAAGGAAAGAATGGTGTTCTAAAACACAAAAGAAAGCAAGGAATGGTTTTAAAGTCAATTAACAGAAGGGATTCAGAAATGATAAACAAATAAATAAATACCAGTCCAGAAAGGGGTCTGTAGCGTTGTGACACTCACTGTGTACTTTGTTGCTGAGGAGGGAAACAGCTGGTGAGTGAAATGGCACGAAAGAATAGAAGGAGGATTTCATTCCAAAATGAGCTGTCCAGCAATCATTTACAAACCAGCCTGTTTAGCCCGAAAATCTTCACTTTTTGAACAAAATGGATTATAAATTTAACAAATCTCAAAGATGGGAACAATTATTTCCAATACGATTCAGCATTTTGGAATGTAACCCTTCACACAGAAACACACACAACCAACATACACATACAGCACGTGTACCAAGGCATTCACACACACTCATCTCTGGAGTTTTTTCTCATCTGAATCTGAACCTAAAATCACCCTTTTTATTTTTGCAGTCCTCATTTTCGCAAACTTCCTCTTTCTTTGCATCACTCATTTTTTCTGCATGATTTGAGATGTTTTTTGCTGAAGATTCTTTATATCTTTAACAATAAATTTCTCAACTCCTATAGTTATCTTAATGTTACACTTTGTCTGTACGGTATTTTGACTTTAAAGGGGACATATTAAACTTTATTTAAGTATCATTTGCATAACATTGCAATATCAGATGTTCATACTAATCATGGCTAAAGTGTTTAATAATGAGGCAAACGTATGTAAACATAATCCCACTGAGCAAAAAGCTCTGGTTTAAGACTGCTCTAATAGCAACATTTAATTTTTATTATGTTTTTAAATGTAATATAGCCCTGATGTTGGATTTTGCAGGTTGGTCTGCAGCTCCACGTAAAGCACACTCATTAAGTGCAGAGACACCCCCATCCGCTTGCTCATTCTATCTAATTATTAGTGTTGAGATGGTTTACAGAAAACTCAGATCATAAAGCTCATTTGGTAAAGCTCCCTCTAATATCCCCTATACCTGAACTCTTTGTGAGAAATAAACATAAAAGTATTGTGTTTATAAATAACATATGAACATAAATTGTTCCATTTGCATTTTACTCTTTTTATTTTTTAACAGCCCTTTATAAAATTCCTCTGTTATATCTAAAACCTTTTAACCTCTAATTTTACCTCAAGGTTGCCTTATAAGTTTACACTACAATGTGCTACAAAATTATGTCCTCACTTTCAAAAACTCCAAATGGATGGTCCCATGTGTTTATCAGGCATGAGAACGTTGTGCAAAGATACTGCACTAAAAAAATGTGGTGAACTAATACTATGCTAATGAATATATAACCCCCACAGTGTTTTCAAAAACTTATAAGACCATTCTCTATACAGCATGCTAACAGTTAAGCACAATGTCAAGACTGCTATCACTGGTTTTATTGCATGTAGTACAAGTGTCCAAAAATTTATTTACTGATGTGAAAACAGGTTTACTGATCTTTTTACTGAAGTTGTGCAATCTCGTGTGCACTGTTTTGTCATTCTGTGAAAAGTAGTTAGTGTAAGTGTAGCCTTGCAACTGTTTGTCATGGGTTTTATGTAGCTTTCACGGCAGCCTCCTTCCTGAACCTACCATAGAATATCTTCTTAAGAGATTCTTCATGCACCACTGTGTGCCCAAGTTTAAAATCCCTGCTTGGAAAAACTATCTCAAATGGAATTTCAATGTCTTTTTTTTGTTCAAAAAAAATTGTGGGGTTGGGATTTACATCGATACAGTAAAATGTAATGCATTGTCTGCAGCTCTACATTGCTATTACTGTGACAGTTCCAAGAAAAAGAGTTAACCAAAATCTAAACAACAGCACACACACACACACACACACACACACACACACACAGTCTTTCTCTCTCTCTCTCCCTCTCTCTCTCTCTCTCTGTCAGACACAGAAATGTAAATTTTATTGAAAAATAAATAATTAACCTTCATAGGAATTCCAGGTAAAATAAAGTTCACTGATATACAGATGCAAAAGCTCACAACACAGTGAAGTGCAACAAATACACTAACAAGAAACAGTGTGATTCATGAAATGAGGTATTTGTTATGACCTTAATCTCTTTGGCATCTATGTTCACTGTATTTATGTGAGATAATGTGCTTGTGTGAGATAAAGTGGCCGAGACTGATGTATCAAAGCAGTAAAGGTCAGAATTGTGTCTTCTTGTTGTGTGTGGTATTTCCAAGCAGACGTGGGCTCCCCTGATGTGCTTTTCAGGGAACACAAGATGGTATGTGCGTATACCTCTATGACTGAGTGTGTGAACTTTAACAGGAGTGAAAGGAAAGACCCCTGTGTATACAGAGAAAAGAGATCAAAGTATTTGACTCTCCTGACCAGAGGAGGGCAGTCCCAGATCAATCCAACACTGGGCTGTGTGCGGTGTGCGTGCGTGTGTGTGTGTGTGTGTGTGTGTGTGTGTGTGTGTGTGTGTGTGTGTGTGTGTGTGTGTGTGTGTTTGTGTAGGTGTAAAGGAGAGAGAGAGAAAGGGAGAGTAAGGGTGGGATTTAACCCCACAAGGACAGTGGATTGGCTGAGGAATCATGATGGGTTTCTTGACCTGCTAATAACATCTGATGAGGTCAGAAACCAAATACAGCCCTGTGCACCAGTGTGCTTAAGTGTGTGTGTGTGTGTGGGTGCTGGTGGCCGTGACTTAAGTAAATGGAAGGGTATCATTCGCCTCCTGTTGCTTTGGCGTTTCCATAGCGACAGCCAATTGTCTTGACAACACCTCCCAGGGGAAACCCCAAGTGTGTGTTTTGTAGACCTGCGTGTATACATTTGTGTGTCTGTATGTTTGTGTCCGATGACCTTTCAAATAATGTTAGTTGTCCATCGCTGTGAACTGCACTTCATTTCCTCTTGTCATTCACATGAATTTCATCACCATCAATTAGAAAGCAAATATGCAAAGGGCTCCGGTTAAATGACTGTGAGAGGATTCAGTGCTCTCCCTCTCTCTCTTTCATCCATTATATATGAGCCTCGCTTGACCCTAGTCCTTTGGAAATGACTGGGTTTTGGGTTTATAGACCTTGACACCTGGCTAAAGACACACAAACAGAAGAATCCCATCCCCATCCCCACCCACACACACACTCGCACAGAGCATAAATCAAACACAAGAGTCAATGTTTGTGATTCCCCACAGAGCTCCACCATCCAATGACAGCACTGCAGGACCAGACTGCTGAGGGTCATTCACCCTCTGTCAAGGTGAGAAAAAGCTCTCATCTTTGCCATGTAAGTTTCGGCCTAAAATCGGCATTTTCTTTGTGTGTCTTATGTCTTTTTATAGACTGAAAACAACATGTACTGTATTGATTTTGACATTTTATGTCACTGAAACACTTCTCAAGCACAAAAACAGTTGATGTTGTGTTTTGTGGTTTATCTAGAGTAATGGAAATGTTATGATTGTTTAAAGTTTAACATTTGTGGTTCTTTTGAAGAAATTGCAAAGACAAATATCTCAAACTTTGGGATAAAAATCAAAATTGTTTGCCATCCAAACATCACTACAGCTAAGCATTTAAAATGTGTTTGATTTGGGTGAACTTACCCTTTAATTTAAGTTTTTTTTTGTTTGTTTGGTTTTTTTTTTTGCACAGTTGTGCTGAGTAATTAAGAGCAAAATAATGCTAAATGGAGAGTTTTAATAGGCTACATTACAATCTTAGTTCAAATTTATTTGAAAACACAAACAGCATGGCCCAGATTTAGCTTGTAATTCACTTAATTACCTGCCCATGACTTGTTTATTGCACAGTGAGATCCGTGTGGCTGAACACAGGAAGAGCGGTTCCATTTTATGGTTTATATTAGTGGTGGGACTCGATTAAAATTTTTAATTGCGTTAATTATAGGGTCTGTAATTAATTAATCAAAATTAATCGCATTTTAATCGAAAACCATATATTGACAAAACAAATTATATTCTCAATAAAAAAGCCTTTTTTTTTT
>JAQMCX010000021.1:13538921-13681577 GCA_029814765.1 Acanthurus leucopareius | reverse complement strand
GTGTGTGTGTGTGTGTGTGTGTGTGTGTGTGTGTGTGTGTGTGTGTGTGTGTGTGTGTGTGTGTGTGTGTGTATGCGGGGGGGGTGTTGTTTAAGTGTGCACATAATAGTATGATAAAGATAGAGGGAAATAAAAAGGAAGAAGAATCGAAATTTACTGTTGTCAAATAAGGATCAAATCTTTCTCTCAGGTATATATTTGTAGGTTTATTTATAGATGTAAAAGTGGAAAATGCTTAATTTGAAGCACAGCAATATTTTTATAAAATGTAGCTGTTATTGTATGGATGAAGCTAATGAATAGTGCTGGTGAATGAGGATTTTAAAATGGCAGAAAAGGCCATATTTTCATCACTGTGCTGAGAATATGAAAAAACACAAAAAAATCTAAATGATATGCAATCTTTTCACAATTAGTTCAGTGTGAATTTGTTTTATTTTTAAACTAAAATATCTTGAAAAATTCATTTGGATGAGTTTAATTCAGTCAGGGTTAGTGTTAGTCAATTTGCTGCAGTGAAAAATTGGTCTTTTCAACTTGATTTATATTGTGGGTGATTTTGATGGTACTTCTCAAAGTCAGTGTAGTTCCAAACTTTAGCAGCTTGGAGTGTGCAGGTACATATAAAGCGGGTCAAGTCTTTAACCCTGCCTTTTAATAAGCTGTGATGTTAAAAGATCCTCTCAAAACTCTTGCCACTGTCTGACTGATACATAAAATGAATTTGTCAGGGCCCAAACTTAAACAAAGGAAAAAGGTTTGATAACAGTTTTTCCTCCCCTCAAACCCCCATTATGTTATTACAGTATAATGTGCCCTCTCCATGGTACTGAATCTTGGGTGGTGCTTGACCCCTTGTTGCTGAATGAGTGTTTTTAAGGCACATGCAAGTGTTTCACCCTAAAATTCCTTCTGAGGTAAAACTGTTTTAAAATGGACACATAAAAAAGACAACAGCAATACAGACAGAGACTCACGCTGCGATGGAGAGGTTGGCAGCAGACAGTGGGCTGACTTCAGCCACCTCCTTGGCTTTCTGCAGGGCAATCTTCTGACTAGCAGCCTCCTCTTCCTCCTGTTCATCCTGCAGAGAGAGAGATTATAAGAAAAGGTAAAGAAATCTTTTTAGCATTCATAAACAATATGTTACTGAAATTTTGAGCCAAGCTGGACTGCAGTGTACCTTGGTCAGTTCCTGTGCATTGGCTAAATTGTCCACAGCGATAGCCAAGAACACATTCAGAAGAGTGTCTGAACACAGAATTAAAGGAAATCCAGCATGTAGGAGTTTGTTTTACATGTGTACATTGCATGCACATGCAACTGTCTACAAATTTGCTAAAATAATTGGTATGCTTTTGTTCTTTCTGAATGTGTTGGACAGATGATACAAAATGTAAGCTCATTAGTCAATATATCATTCATGTTACACTAACTATGTTGAAATTGCCAGCTTCTGTTTGGACTAGGTGGAATAAATGACAAAAACTACTTTGATTACAAGCTGAGCATCATAGTGATTATGATGAAGAAAAAAAAAACATAACTGTAATTATGTACCTACAACTGGTTAGGTAATAGTCTAAAGTAAGCACCCAAAAGGAAGAAATGTGAAGATATTTGAAACCTAAGAGAAAGTGTATATATGTGAGTGTTTGGTATGCTTCTGTGTATTTTCACTGTTAAGGGATACAGTTGCCAAACAGCGTGAGTACAATGAAGAAGACAGAGAAAGCCATGCCCTTGTTGACTCCACCCTGAGATTTGATGCCATCGTACATCACCATGTTCCAGTCCTCACCGGTTAGGATCTGACATAACCAAACACACATACGCATTGTAAGATGAACCATTTTCACTCAAGTGCATGTAGTGATTTGATGAATCATGCTTTTGACATGTAAGAATTCATAGGAAGCATTCTAGATTTTATAACACTTTCTCGTCTGCATGTCCTCTTTAGGTCTTTAATTTGTTTGATGCTAATCCAGCTCTCGTCCTCTCTCATCACTCTACTCTCATGCTTCCACCAGCCTCACTCTTCCTTTCTCCCCTTTACATCATCTCCTCAACTCACCTGGAACACTGTCATTATTGCTGCGGGGAAGGTATCAAAGTTGGTCGAAGGAGTGCCATTTTCAAAATTAAACCTAGTGAGGGAAAAATGGAGAGTCAAATGGGAGAGAAAGATAGAAAACAGAAGCATGAGAGTAAATGCACAAGCACCGTTTTATTGAAACGCTAATGAAAAGATAAAGCCAATCTGGTAATATGCAGAAACAATTCTCACTGTTGAAAAATCAAATGAGGATAAATAAAAAGAAAGGGAAAAAAAGAAAGGAAAGGTAAGATAGGAAATGAAAACAGCACTGACTGTCCTCCGAAGAGCTGCATGCCCAGCAGGGCAAATACAACTATAAAGAGGAAGAGCAGAAAGAGCAAGCTGATGATGGACTTCATTGAGTTGAGCAGAGATACGACGAGGTTACGCAAAGATGCCCAGTACCTGGTAAAAAATAGAGACAAGGTATATGTTAAATTGAGTGCAATCTTATGTCTATAATGTGAATATGGGAAAAAAGAAATACAATAATATAGCAGACTCACTTGGTGACTTTAAATATCCTCAATAACCTGAGAGCTCGTAACACACTGATGCCAAATGACGTGCCTGGCTGTATGATGGACCACAGCACTTCAAATATACTGCCACATATCACCTAATATAGATACAGACATATGCAAGCATGTGGTTATTTGTCAAGACAAGCAAATGATGTGCTCGCATCAGAAAACAATTGATGATTTTTTGTTTCTTTAAGGTTGAATAGATGGGAAGTGAATGTTCACAACTGCTTGTGATTTTGTGCTCATTTGTGCCTTTGTGTGGAGGGTTTAAGCGCTATTGAACTCACAATGCAGTCAAAGCAGTTGAAGGAGGAGTTGAGGTATGCCTGTTTTCCCAGGCCGTACATCTTTACAAACATCTCCGTCAAAAATATCCCCAAGAAGATGAATTCAGCAAAATCTATATGGAGGGAAGGAGACGAGAAGAGATGTGGCAAAGTTCAGAAATAAGGAGACCATCCCTCCCTGCATCACTCATCCCGCATCCCTAAACTATCTTTTCAACCATCCTTTCATCTATGTCTGTAAGAAAGGGCAGTGTTTTATAACAATGTATTTAAGTATGCATTTGGAATAGAAAACAGTATTTTTTCTGTAATTTGTTCTTGTGAATGAATCTGTAATTTGTATCAAATATGTTTTAATTATTTTAGCAAAAATATTCTTTTTTCACTCATCCATTAGATTAGCCACTCATTGTGTTGTGTAGCTAACCTTTAGCTTGTAAAAAATCATGGAGTAATTAACAATTGGACTAGACTGGTTATCAACATATCAACCCCCCTCCCTCCTACTCACTCAGAAAATCTGAGAGTGGCTCTGGCTGGTCGTAGTGCACGACTGCCACACACAGTGTGTTGAGGCCCACTAAGCACAGTACAGTCCAGTAGAAGGCCTGGGACTTAACAACGTGTCGTATCAAGAAGCGCAGACGGCGCTCCCGCCTCTTGAAAGTAGATCCTTCTAGCTTGGAGCTCTTCAAGCTGGCACGAGCAAATGGTGACCCTAGATGGACAAGCAAAGCACATTGTTGTTGTTGTTGTTTATTAGTATGGTTGTGTACATTTAATAACTAAGTGTACAAGTGGTGCACAAAGTCATCTGCTCCTTTCATTTGTCACTTTAACACATTAAGAGATAGATTACATAACGAGATCAGTCACACGGATGACACGTGGAGTAGATGTTATAGGTGCTGATGTTATCTTGGCAGGAAAATAAAACAGTATTTAAACAATAAACAGAAGCCCTGCCACTTAGGGAGACAACAAGGCCCAGGAGCTGCTTGCCCTCTGAGCATAGATCAACCTCCATGTAAAAGGCAGGGAAATGGTTGTTGTTGCCATGTTGCGGCATTATTGTTTAAGTGCTGCTCGATGCATACATTATAAGTCACTCTTGACGCCAGCACGCTCAATGCTGACATATTGTGTGACATGTAATGCTGGTCACATCTCTCTCAACACAAAAGGCTATTTTTAAAATCACACACTGGAACAGCTTTATGCCACTGTTGTTAAAGGGTCTCTGTTGCAGTGCTGTAAGAACTCTGTGTAAAAAGGGCTTTAGTAAACAGTTGTAATAATTGAGCAATTAGACCTCTTAACCTGGATTCAACTGACCAGTCTGCTTACAAGAGCAAGTATATATTACATCACTTCAACTTTTTGCCCTTCACTTTATTTTTAAAATTCTCCTCAAAAACTTCTTTTTTTAAAAAAAACATATTTTTCTTATGGTGCCTTTAATTTACCACCATCTTTGCATAGAAGTCAAGACCCAAAAGAAGGAGTTCATCTAGTATAATTTTTTTGTTAAGATACTTCTATGAACACTATCTATACCTGATTTTACTTTACTGGATGCTTAATTTAGTTTTAGTGGCATGTCATCTATGATTTGTTAGATTGCACAAACCCAAAGTACATGATGTACACAGAATGTCATGACAGAGAATAGAAAAAAATCCTTTTTTTTTAATGAGTGAATGGTAAAACATGTCTGGAGAATAGAAATGTGTGGATGGAGGAGAGAAGAAGGGAGGAGGTAGCAAGGGCAGGTTAAAGAAAGAAAGGTTGGGGGAGGGGACAGGGAAAAAGTAACATGAGAAGAGATGTGCAGGGCAGCGGAGGACAAGAGAGGGAAGGAGAGGGAAGGAGAGTAGGGTCAGGTAATGCTGATATGCACGATAAGATAGCATCTGTATGTTCCTGTGGTTTGCCTTTGAGTGTGTGTGTTTGAGAGTGATTGACAAAGAGAGTATGTATCTTACCTACTGCCAGATCCCCCTCCCCTTCCTCTGGGTTGAGAAGCTCAGCTTTGCTTTTATGGTTCTTTGTGGCTCTCCTACGGGAACCTGTGATAGAAAAAAAAAAAGTGTCCAATCTAAAATACAACAGCAGTGATATACTTGAATGTTTTTAATTAATTTGCATTTTTGAAAAAAAAATAAAAAAGACATCCGTGCATGCACAGAAACACAGGACAAAAAAGCAAATTCATACCATCATAATCATTTTCATTTTCATCATCTGCCAAGATGACCTCTTCTACAAACACACATAAACAAAGAAGTTAATACAGTAAACAGCCACATTAGATTACTAATTAGATTGATGGCTTCCAAATCACCAATCACATTTGTTTTTATAATAAATTGTAATTTCTTATTTTAATTTAAACTGGAAATGAAGTATTTGGCCTGTGCTTGTTACTCATCCCTCCCTCCTTTGTTTTTTAGGCTTTGTTTTAATGTAGTGTCTTTTCAAGAACATCAAAGGTCTGTCCTTTCTATCTGCCCCTTTATCCACTCCTTCCCGCATCCAACCCTCTATTCCTCTTATCTGCTCTAAATCTTCCTTTCTTTGGATTGGTTACAGTAAAAAGACAAGTAAGAGAGACAAAAGGGCTGGAAAACAGCAGGCCCTCTCTTTTGAAGAATCATATAAAAGTCATTCACTCATGCAGTGTAAGTTAAGGCTGCACAAGTGCACTGACATAATTCAAGTTTGTTTGTAAAATAGTATGAAGATAGCTATACCTATGCTTTACCTTCCTAGTGGGTAAATAAGGTACCAAAAGACATGAAACACTGAATTTGTGCAATGTGAAAGGTAGAAGATGATACCACAGTCTGGGAAAAAAAAGCCTAATTGTTACTTAAAAACAACCTAAGTTAAAGTGTAACTGCAGGAGATGTTATGTTTTTACAATAAAGTATTAACATCATGTGAAACTGTTTCAAGCATTTAATTTATACAGATCAATTAAACAAATATCTATGAAAAAGTCTATATATACGTAATTTAGTTCAAATTTTATTACAGGCTTAGTGCCCAGATATAAGACATGACATTTCACTGAAAAAAAAAAATACAAAAGCACAATAGAAATCATGGTTTAAAAGAGAGAGAGAGAGATAAAAAGATTGCATACATTAATATCTAACAAAACAACTGTATCAACGTTTACATTGCTAAAATTGAAGGTGTGCAGTACTAAGGCTACATAAGGTAAGGCCTGATTGATTTCACCTTTATGGACATTAAGTCAGCAAATATATTTATAAACAAGATTTCTTAGAATAGTTTGGAGAGACTTGACTCCTGCAATCATGAAACAATTCACTAGCAATACACCATCTAGGTTTCTCAAGCAATATCCTCATGCTATCATTATAAGCTGCTTATAGTTTTTTTAAGCTTGCTTTTTTGTAGTTAACCTCGAGTGTACATTAAAAAGTGGTGTAAAATTGGCTCTTAACAAAGACATCTTCAGTCCCTCTGCACACATACTAAACTTGCATGGGGAACCCCCAGGGGTTCTTAAAGGGGTTTAAGGGGATCTCCAGCAAAAAGAGGAATACTCTTTTTTCACTTGAATTCTATCCACAAGTAACATAATGACAGAATGTATGATGATTTCGGTCATGGGTTCATACACTGTGACAGAACAACTAAGATCAAAAGTCTTATCAGATGGATGAGCCTGGGACAAGTAATATCAAATGGAGGTTGTGGTCTAATTTCTGTCAGTTTGGGTTCCTTGACGGTTGAGAAAAAAATTGAGAATCACTGCAACACATTATTATCAATCACTTTCCCTGTTTACTTGCATAGTCTGGTAGGCAGACCAGTGAGCCAGAAGTCTCACAGAATATTAGGGAGCCCTTTTTTGACTCATTCTAGCAATGGAATAGAACATGTTTGCTGGTGGATTGGCTATTGAAATCGTGAAGACAGAGCCTACTATGATAAAATTCATGAGGGATTTTACTGCAGTATCTTTAATTGTTGTATGTCTTTGTGTGTGAGAATGATCCATACATGCAGTGTTTTGTACATACCAGCTTTGCAGATCCACTCCAGGTAACCATTGAGTTCCCTTTCAATCTGCTGCTGTCTTCTTAGCTTTAGGAACTCACTCCTGTTCTCCACACGCTCTCTCTCTTTGGCAAACTCCCTATAGGGGGAAAAAACATGCATTTTTAGTGTGACATACAGGCATTGAACATTTTTAAATCAATTTAAATTCCAAATCAATAAATTTTTGAGAAAAAAAATAAAATAAATGACCATTACACTATCTGTATCACAAGCACCTTTACACACATTGACACACTAAAACAGACAAAGTGACACATGTACTTACCCTGACAACACACCCAGCACCAGGTTGAGCATAAAGAAGGAGCCAATGATGATGAGGGGGATAAAATACATCCAGTTCCACGCACTCCCTGAGGCATCGTTGCTCTGGAAACACACACAAACAGACATTAGAAAAAGTAATCAATGTTTTTCTCTGTGCCTCAGAACTTTATACAATAGCCTCTAATAGCTAACAGAAGCATCACTTGGTTAACAGTTTACTACAGCGAGCACTGGGAGATTTGCCATGACTTGTAACGACTGAGACACCAGACATTCCCACATAGCAGGGTGACTGTACTGCTGCACGAATCAGCTTTGGTGGCATATGTTTTGATCTGTCTGTGCTGAGTTAAGGATATGTTCATTTCTGTCTCCGTAACTGCACAATAAAGACAACAAGTACAATTCCTCAGTTTTCATGTCCGATTACAGTGATTTTTTTCACACCCATGTAGCAAACATATGGTATGTGCCTTACACTGTCAAAAGCTATTCATGTTAAAAAAAGAAAAAACTAGAGGGAACATCATGTTAAAAAATTTGTCCTAAAGTTATCATTAAATGTTCACACAATTTGGCCTTTACAAAGTAGAGATCAGTGCAAAAGTGCTGTCCATTGCTGTTGGATATGCAAACAACAGAATGACTGGTATGATTTTGCTGTAAGTCATCTCAATAAGTAAATGCATATCTGCCACTCTATTTAGCTGCTCAGTACAAAGTAAATAATGCATAACAAATGTGTTGGTCGCTCCCTCTCTGTCCCAACCACCCTGCTGTCCATACTCGCCTTCCATTTCTTTATTCACTACTCACTGTTTTCTCCCTCTTTATCTATCCTTATTTGAGACCCTCTTCTCCCACCTTTCCTATCTTTATTCCATTTATTTTTATATTGGTTCATCAGCTTATTCTTTCCTTCATTTATGACTTTTGCTTTTCCTCCTCCCTACATTTTTCTGTGTAATCTCTCTATTTCTTTACACTGTCAAAGATCAACCTCCACACTTATTCTTCATTTTACCCATTCCTCACTCTTTCTTTCTTGTGCCCTTAATCAGTGTCCCTGTCCTTCGTCTCAGTCTCCTTCTTTCTCCACCTTTCCTTCTTCCTGCATGCAAGCTGGTTTTGCTGCTATGTACCCAGTGTACCGTAGACCCTTTTTTCTACCATTAAACTTTTATCGCTCCCCTCCTCAGCAGCTGCAAGAATAACTTGGGCTGAACAGGCCCTTTTAAATATAGAGTAGCACCGGGAAGGAGGGACACGGAGAGAGAGACCCAGAGTGAGAGGGAAACAGAAGAAGAAAGGTAATAAAAGAGGAGAAATAGAAAGAAAAGTCAGAAAAACAGAGTGAACAAAGAAAGAAAAAGGGAAAATGCAATAATATTCTGGACTAAGAGGGAGAGGAGATAGGAAAAGAGATGCCTACAATAACACTCAAAGACCCTCATCTACCTCTGGTCTCCTAGCAACTGTTGCCACAGACAGCAGGGAACTATTCAGTCTTGGCCATGAGTAATGACACCGTTCAAGACCTGGTACTTATTTTATGGGCAGACGCACAGTGTGCAAGGATGAAGAATCATTTAACACTTAAATTGTTGCATTTATGAGGAAAAGAAATAATCTTAGGTGATCTGGCTTTACAGTCTTACATTTTAATAAAAAAAAAAAAAACTACTGCAACTTTTTACATGTATGTTGAAAAACATGAAATCTTAATTCAGCTGTATGTGTCTGGTTTTTTTTGTTTTGTTCAAATTTTTTCAGATATTGTGTAGCAGAATAATCCACACAAACTGGCAACCGAAATGCATAAATAAAGAAAGTATACTATGTAATTCCCCTAAAAATGGGGTACGTAAGGCAAATAAAGTGACACTGTATAATTTCCATTTTGAGCCTAATTAGGAGGCTAAGGAGCTTGCCTGCTTGTGCAGCACATCCTTTTAAGGACTGATGGGTTTTGCCTTCTTAGTTATCATCTTTTTCACTTGAATGGTCATTTTCTACTTTTGCCTAAACCTACAGAGACCCGCAGCTCTCAACTGATTGACTGGCTATCCAGTTGCCCATTCCTAAAATCCTTAAACAATAACAAGCTCCTGTCTTTCATTCTTGCTTAACTGCATGCATTGCTTCAGTTATACAAATGCTGTTTTCCAGGACAAAAGGTGAGCAATAGTTGTTCAAATGTGTTCTAAACACTGTTCAGTAATACATACATAGTACAGCAGTTCAGTCCAGCCCTCCATGGTGATACACTGGAAGACGGTGAGAATAGCAAACAGAATGTTGTCAAACTGGGTGATTCCATAGTTTGGTCCCAGCCAGTACTGTCGACACGTGGTGCCATCTGGACACAGCCTTGATGGAGGCTCTGTCCCACATGGAAACTCTTCTCGAATCTCACCTGAATATGGATAAAAGTGGGGAGGTTTTTCAAAACAAAAGGCAGGCATATTCAAAGTGATTTTGATTTTGTAAACATAGCAAGTGCTACCGATAGAGTATAATACTTTGCCCCTTTGTGGAATTAAATATGCGAAGGAAAGATCTACAAAAAAAAAGCTTAAATAAAAGGTATCACAGTATAACAGTCCTTTACCTGTGTGATTGTCAAAGCAGGTTGTGTGGAATTTGCCCATGTAGAATTCAAGGCCAATGATAGCGAACATGAGGATGGCAAAGAAAAGAAGCAGACCAATTTGCAACAGAGGAATCATGGCCTTCATGATAGATTTGAGCACCACCTGTAAGCCTACAGGACAAAGTAAATACAATATTAAGATTTTTTCAATTATTGCCATCTAACATCAGTTTTAATCTGCATACATTTTATGTAATTACTAATAGGTACAAAGACATGAAAAACAAAGGCTGCTGCTTGCTACTCCCTAGCAGTGCCAGTTAAAGCACCCTCAGATTGAACTATTAATCATTTTACTGTGCCTATTGAGGAGTCTGCCTGTTAACTGGTACACATTATAGTACATAATGGAGACAGTTCATCTGTGATCACCCACTTTAGTCATTAAATGCTTAAAATTACGTGGAGATAAAGGAAAGATATACATATTACAAATTATTCTAAAACATGTTTTCTAACCATAAAAAAAAAATAATGAAACCCTTTCATTTACAGCATTTTGTGGGAAGTTATAATTTCATGTGAAATGATGTTTTGGGGAAAACAATCGCACTTATCAAATGTGTTATACCTATTAGAATGGAAGATTTGCAGGAAGCTTAGTGACTTTTATGATGAGTAAGCCTTGGTTTGTCTTTTTAGCCCCATAGTGGCGTCCAAGCTATTAATAACACTGCAGAGGTGTTGTAGCACTACTGCCACTATAACATTTAGAAATGGAGCAGAGAGTGCACTAAGGAACCACTTTTGTTGAAACACTTTGGGTGCATTATGCAGAACAACACATAAGCTGCATGACACAAAATGCTTCTCTATGCCATTTTGATCCTCCAAAATCTCTAAAACTGTTCTGCTCTTAAAGAAATGTCATTTCCATAACTAAGAAATAATAAAGAGACTGTTTAAAACAGGGCAGAGGAATAGCAAACACAGTAAAAAGTCTATTTTTTTAATATTTAAAACAGAGGTTTAACTTACTGGGAATACCGGAAACCAGTTTTAGGGGCCTCAATACTCGCACAGCCCTGAGGGTCCTCAAGTCAAAATCTGAACCCACAGTGGACAGGATCCTAAAGGGAAGGAGACAGATGCACAAAAGTGTGCAGTCAGCCATTATTCAGGCTAGTCAAGCTTGTCATTGTCAGTCACCCTTTCCCTGTTTTCCTCATCTTTTTCATACACACCCTTTTTTAATAAATACACACACTTTTACGCAAATCCATGCCAGGTCATTACAAACAACTGGGTGAGCATTGTATGCAAATCCTTAAAGAGCTAAGCTGATCAATAGAGCCGAGTAGTGAAGTATGACAGAGAAGTGTATTGAGATGACAAAAGGATGAGCTGAAGGAAGCATGTGTATCGAGATGACAGGGGTACTATTAATAGAAAAGAAGAGATGGTGTGATTGAGAGAGGAGGGCAATGGGGAAAACCAAGAGGGAGGGCAGAAGTGAGAGAGAACTGTTAGCGGGAAGGATAGAGAGGGCGCATTAGAGGAGGACTGAGAACCAGAGATGCTGATTTGTTTATTTCTGCTTATTTTTATTCTTACCGAGTTTGTTTTGTCTCCAAGCCATCGCCAGACTGCAGAGTAAAAAGTGTTGTGATGTGTATTACAGCACCTGTAATGCCACTCATCATTTAAATAAAGCGTTGTAAACAGTATGTGTGTGTACGTGTGTACTTCAGAGGGTTAAGATGTTCCCTTGTACTGCCAGACTTCCAGTCAGTCCGTTCGTCTGACGCACACCGTGAATCATCCATCTTTCTACCTCTATCGCACTCTCTTTTCCTCTCTCTCTCTCTCTCTCTTTTAGTCTCTCTGACACATTTCCACTTTGCTCTGTTTCACTAAGAGGCCCAGTGACACAGCAGAGCCTTAATCACAGGTTTGAAGTCAGCCTGCTTTGCTTGGAAACCCACAAAGTTGGAAGAAAGGAAAGAGTAACACAACCCAGGATCTATGCATGAAGGTATTTTGAAGGAATTTTCTCATGAAAAACTACAGTCATTGAAATATGTGAGACACATGCCATGATTGCCAGTCCAGTGTGCATTTTGAAACAGAATCAAGTTTATATTACGACATGTTATGTTTATTTTGCCAACCAGTTACCCCTTGATAACAGCTAAGGAATTTACATAATGATTTACATAATAATTTGACTGTACGGCTACAGTATGATACAGCATCATGTGACCTATTTTGAAAATATTTATTGCAATGTATTACTTTGCTGCATCGTTATATGTAAATGTGATGGCTAAGGTAAGAGTGAAAGCTCAGCTACTCAAAAAAGCAGGTAAGGATTTAATGTTTTGCTCAAGGATACAGCAGCCCAGGAGATGTTTGTTAGTGCATAATATTGCTTTTATGCAATTGAGGATGGCCACAAAGGGAGAGGGGGAGGGCACATATGTAAATAAAACAAAATCATCACCTACGGCACAAGGGGACAGTTGAAAATACAAAGGGAAGACCGCAAAAGACAAAAAAACCTTCACTTTCAAAATGTGGGGACATATTTTTACTAAATATTTGGCAACAGTTTAATGCGACTGAAAGTGGAAGTTTTATAAAAGGAATAGTTTGCATTCTACCCATTTTACACAGCCACAAACAGTCTTCATTATGTATCTCTGCAGTACTGGGATACAATACAGTATTCCGGGAAACCATCAAAGCGAAATCCCTGTAATTCCATGTTATTTTATATGATCTATTTCTGTGACATTACTAAATATAGCAACAACACTGATGGAGGTATTGATGATAATAAAAATACAGATAAGAGTGACATTTCAGCATCCACACAGCATCTATCGTCACATACAGTGTCAGGCCGATGAGGTAGTTCCTCATTCACACCGTCTCCACGGTTACTGGGCCCTTTCTCATTCATAAGTGTTTCCATGGCAACAGAGACCTTGGCTCATTGATAGAATCTCTGTATCACCTTGGTAACAGGGCCAAGGGAGGAGTCTGATTGATCGTTTTTTTCCCTTGTCTCTAATCTCTTTAATGTAAATGTATCACAACTCACACAGATAGACACACATGTACACATGCACACACATACAAAAACAGACACATCAATGACAAGAGCACACACAGACAGAAACACACAGCTGCAGAGCCATCAAGCACTGGTTGGAGATCAAACATATTGGGAGTATAATTTTATTCACATATGCACACTGGAAAGTGGGTCATTGGAAATAACCAATGAAAAACAACGTCAGTGACAAGATGCTGTCTACAGTATATATACACACCTACACTAACAGAGACACATACAAAAAGCCTGTGCACGATGAGGCAGAGTCTTTGTGGCCAGCTCTCTCTGTTTGCTTTCTTGCTAATTTCAGCTAAATATGGCTAATTATCTCTGTTCACATCACTGACCAAATCACTTAATCTCTTCCCCAAAATATGTCCTTGTCTTCTTGCTTTACCCTATTACCATGATTTAACTATTTTATATTTCAAGATTCTGCATATATCCCGGCTTTGTTAAGACTATTAATATGCCATTATTCCACTGAATGACATGCCATTTATTACATCACATAATGTCAAATTTTGCACAGCTAGTTGAAGGCAGAGTTAAAGGCAGTGAATCTAGACTCTCCTGTACAGTATTTAATTATCTGAACGTTACAAGTGCTAGAAGTTGCAACTGTCTTTACAGTAAAGACACATTTTAAACTGAAAGATACAATTTGTCAAGAGAGCATGAAACTAAAGTTTTTGTTACTCTGCTCTGTGCTCCATACAGAAGCACAATATGTTTTTAAGAGTGTACAAGACCCTGCCATAAAGCTTTTCTAACATGTGGTTAACATTGTAAAATGAGCACAGTTTAGTAAGGATTATGCACCAAAGGTACTTGGTTGGGTTTGTTAGACATCATTATTTGAGGTAAAATAAGATTGTTATGTATGTTAAAAAAGTTAAGTACGTTACAGAAGTCACTAGTCCTAGCCTCCTAGGTGAAAATCATATGCTTTAAACATCCATTAATGCCAGCATCCAGGGACAAGAAAAGTGAATGGTTGAAGTAGAGATCAGTCATCAGATCAGTCATTATTTCAATGTAAACATACTATGGATCAAGCAAATTTAAATTTCTCTTGTTTACAAGTTCACTGGACGGCTTCCTTTCTTTTTTCCTTTACTTTCCTGTACCAGTCAAATCTAATCAACCTCAACATGGGCACAAAATAACTTGAAAAAAACCTCAACAAGGGTACAACAAGGAAGAATGGAGGAGAGGATGCAAGCCAAGAATGGCTGTAAACTAAGGGTAATTGGACTAATAATCAATAGTGAGCATAAAAAAACAACTAGCTTATTCCCAGCGCCAAATCACCCTGGAAATTTACTACAAGAGATAGGCCAAGACACACACTGGGCACAGAAACAAGGGTGTACACAAATCTAACAATGTTGTAGAGTGAATAGGTAATCTATTCAGACATGTTAAGTGCCATTTATATGTTTGTCTTTTGTCTATGTATGCAATGAGCAAACAAGTGCACTAGGAATGAGTAGGAAATGGAAAGGAATGTTTGAAATGGAAATGCATGTGTTTTTTGTGTGTGCACATTGTCAGTATGTTATCAAAGGTTTGGGCCAGAGGTGGGTAGAAAGGCCAGGTAGCCTTTCATCTTCAAAGAGCTGCACTGCTAAAACCACAACCACTATTCATAAAGAGCACAAAAGAGAATGTGTGTGAGTGTAAAATGCATTGACTACAGTCAGTGTACACGGTCTATCATGGGAATATAGGATATGTATGTTGTATATGTGACAACATAATCTTTTGTATATATCTTGCTGTGGCTTCCTGCCTGACTGCGAAATGGTAACAAAAAGGCTGGTAGACAGAGAGACACAGACTTCTGTGTGTGTTTCAGGACTGTTGTCAATGTGAAAACAATGGGAAAGAACAGTGAAATTGGGAAATTCAGAGGAGGTTTGCAGTTACAATATTAGAGGTGGGTTGTCATTACAGGCAGCTTTACTCAATGTATGAACATTTTATGCTCATGTAGGATCAACCTTTCCACTAGAACACAAGCAATGAATGTGTCTGTAGGACACATTGATGATTTAACTGCCATGTCGTGCTTGCTTGGAGGGCTATACTTTCAAAACAAAATTTCTTATTACAAAAAAACAGAGGGAGATGGATTATGTGAGATCAGAATTTCACTGGAAGCTTTAAGGCCGACATTGCTTCCTTCTGCTCTCTGGATCTCACTATTTCCTGCTGTCTCACTGAGGCTTGTCTTCACACTTCTCTTCTCTTACAGTCACTCTGTTGTATCATGCTGAGATGAGCTTGGCTTCATGATTGCTCTTATTATAGCATAAGAACATACTGCCAGACTGACTGCTCACTCGCTCAATAAGTGTGGGTGATTTTTGTTTTACTATATTTGTGGGGTCCGCAAATGGGTAGCCCACTGAGGGTGCAGCAGCTTTGTGAGAATCACAGTGCTGGACCCAACAAGTGGGAGGTCACTAGTTTCCCAAGTGCTTTGTCAGCAAAGATGCACAAGGCTTATGTAACTCATGACGCTCTCCAAATCATCAAATGCACACACACAAACATACAATGACTCCAACATATTATTCCAACACATAATTTTGCTTGACAAAGTAGCCTTTGGTAACACAGTTTCACTTTATGACTTACCAAATGTGTGAATTACACAGGACAATAAGTATAACTGTGACATAATATAGAGATTTAAGCAGAGCTTCGCTTTTTTAAAAGACAGAATCAGAGCAATGAGAAATTTCTGAGTTGCCAACACAAGAAGCCAGGCTCTAAGCATGTAGTGAAAACCTGAAAAAGGAATCAATTACTAGCTGTTGTTTTTTGTTGAAATTTTATGATGTACTGCGGCAAATTAAAAAAAAAAAAATCCATTTAGTTAACTGAGAGATATTTTACAGGCATCTTGTCTGTGTTTTTTTGTTACTTTACTAACTCATCTGTCCTACAATCAAATTAATCTAATTAACATTAAGTGCACCCATACGCCACCAAGTGCCAGTTGTAGACATTCTGTCACAAAGCCTGCAATACTCGGATCAGAAAGAAAGCTTATTCTATCTTTGATGAAGGAAATACATTTGATAGTAATATAGAAGGATGACTCAACAAATGGACACTTGTTGGAAAAAGGGAATCATCTGGCATAGACAAATCAGTGTAACATCAAAGAAATACAAAATGTAAACCTGTTTGCGTGTGTCTTCACACAATCATTTCACTCCTCTTTCCCCAAACAATGTCTGCCAATCCAATTTATTATCTGTTTACTCAGGTCCTTTTCTATAATCTGTAATCTTATCTGTGATAGTAACTCTATCATGCTAATCCCATCATGTGTCTTCACTCACCCCTGCTGGAACCTTTTCTGTTTCAGTGTGCAGGCTGCATTCCATTTCAAAAACCCATTGTCCTTCTTTTCATGTTCTCATTGAGTGCTCTTATGAAATATCATAATGGTAGTCATGTACAAACTTTGCTTAGTAAGTTCATTGCTCAGCCCGTTCCTCTCTTTTTAAAGGTTCTTTTGTGACGGACATGATGGCATGAAACACAGTTCTTGTCTGTGCAAGTGAACAAAGAGAAGTCTGTGCGTTTATTATGAGTTTAGTTTTTTCCTGTGTCCTGTATCTCCTTATACTTAAAAAATCTGCTTTAATTTACTGTATTTTTGTAGGATTTTTTTCTCTCCCTCATTTAAATTCCTTTATTTCCTGCACTATATTTCCATATTTTCCCATTGTTTCATTATCTGTACTTTGTTACTAGTGCCTGTATATTTTCTTGCATCTTCTCTTTATACCTGCTCTCCAGTGTCGGTTCCCTCTGTGCCCCACCCCCCACCCCCGCCCCTCATCCCTCTGTCCTCATGTATGCTGGTGGTGACATTTGTTCGCTACCCAGGCTGCTTGCTGCCTGCAGTTTTGCTCTGTGATCTGGCTGCTGCCTTGCTCAGGATGGGGCCATTCATTAGGGCAAAGGAGTAGGGATAGGACACTCACAAACACACACATGCACAAACTCACACTAAATCACTTGGCAGTTCCTTCTGTTCAGAGACAGCAGAGGGACAACCACACTTGATTCTTAGCCTGTGTTTTTTACAACTTCGTGTGCATTTTTGACTGTTAATTCTGTACATGTATTCTTGAGTGTGCCTGTGTGTATTTTCAATAGATGTGTTCTCTGCTGATGTGTTTTTACATGCCACTCACCCTGTAAGAACCACCACAAAGTCCATGACATTCCATCCATTCCTCAGGTAGGAGTTTTTGTGGAAGGCAAAACCAAGTGCCAGGATCTTTATTCCAGACTCAAAACAGAAGATCCCTATGAAGTATGGCTCGGTATCATCCTATGGAGAGAGAGAGAGAGAGAGAGAGAGAGAAAGTACAGAGATAAGACGGGAAAGAAGGGAGAGGGGAAAATATAAATGGTTAAAAAAAAAGTTCAAAAAGAATATTTAATTTAATACAACTTTGTGTCAAATTTGTGCTATGCATTACTTCAATGTAGTTATGTACTGTGGAAGACAATTGAATGCATTTATGTTTCTAACTTTACAGCTTTGAATATAAAATTAGCATATTTCCTTATGAACCTGTCACATATACTATATATATATTCTGTATATTTCTAGGATATTTTTCAAGAATTTGTTTGTTTTTAATATGTTAAAGTGCACATAACATTTAGATTATTTCATTGTTTCAAGGTAAAGAAATTTTTGTTTTAGTCATTTTTATTAGAAAAGCAGTATGCATCCCCAGGACTAAGTCATGTTAACAGCTCAAATTCTGTGTTATGTCTGTTGAACTTACCAGCCTCTCGGACAGTGGTGTCTTGTCCCCATCAGGTAAATGTTGTTCCAGAGCCAGAACGATGCAGTTAGCAATAATAGTAGCTAGAATCATCCACTCAAATGGAGTGAGGAGGGTCAGTCAAGGAAGAAAGACTTCTTAGGACATAAATCAAAACAGCTCCTTTCTTAAACAAAATACACCACCTAGAAAAATACAGCTTGTCATGGTAAGTACTTTTTGTGCAGAATCATAGCACAATGTGTCTCCCTTTTCTATGTTTCCAACAAGAAGCACCATACTTACAATCTACTGGTCATAAGAAAAGTTTGACAATTACAAATATACTCCCTTATTAAAAACAGTGTAGAACACTATTTGCTTGCGATGTTTATATGATTAATATCACTTTCTTTGTTTCAAAAAGCATTTTTTAAAGGTTTTAATTTAAGACCCACAAAAGTTATTATTGTCTGCGTCTCATGTACAGTATGTTTCCGTACGCTTCTATTACTGTTTTAATGGTAGCATGGCACACAATTAGCACTAGCTGTTAGCCAATGCAGTCAAATATGCATGTGGCTTATAGATTTGATTCAGTCACAGCCAGAATAGATAACAGCAATTGAGTGGCTTATAAAAACTTGACTGTAATTAGCCATTTGGCCAGAGAACAGAAAAGCTCATTTTGCACACTGATTGGCTGGCCAACAAGTTCAGACAAACTTTTTAATAGTAAGGCCATACAGATCTGCATTACAGAATCATGAATATCATGCACCATTTTTAAAGGGATAGTATTTCAGAGAGATAAGTGACTGCTGATTGATGAATCTTGAATTGGTAGGATATTGCTTCTGTGACAGTTCTAATAAGACAAGACTTTGTTTTTAAAGATGAGGAAAAACATTAAATGGCATCATGTACAGTCAAAGTGCAGACTGTGTCTTAAACTTGGTTAATATGGTGACCGATCTAAAGGAAAGTGTTTTTTATTTATTTAATTTTGGTTCTTTAATTAATATGAAGACTGGTTCTCAGCAATTTAATAGTTAATTTAAACATAAAGTTACAAAAAAGTCCTGAGTAGTATTCCAAATTGTAATAGATTTAATTAAATCTTGAAAGATACTATCACCATTCTAATGTTGAAGGTCAAATATCAGGTCAAATGTATACAAATTAACTGCAGGATGTCTAAATAAGTAATCAAACAGACAGCAGTCCTATAGATGGAATGAACCAATTCTCACGACCATAGTTGCCTGTTGACACCCCCCCCCAAAGCCATCATTATGAGTCAGTTAAATGTGTTTCGCTACGTGTATGTTGTGCTAACACACCACCCACATAGAAAAACAAAACAAACACACACAAGCACACACAGGCTATATTCAGTGGTTTCATGCCTGGACATCGAATTACCGTTGGCTCATGTTATGTACATCTTTCTACGGCCTAGTTGAGTGAAGGGGTGTTGGGGAGGGGGTTAGAGAGAGAAAGAGAAACATAAAGAGAAGAATCTTATTGTATTTGTTGTGTTTGTCATCGTTTTTCTCTCAGTCTCTTTTTAACAAGACACATAAACAAGCACACGCACACTGGTTGTGTCTACCTCAATCAATCCCTTGTCTCACTAAGGTCAAAAGATGAATGGCTACATTTAAAACAGTAGAGAGAGAGAGCAACCATAGAGGCCGTGTGACTGAGAGAGAATGTGAGTGCAAATGTGTGAAGACGATGAAATGAATGAGTAATCAAGAAAAAGGAAGCGGAAGAAATAGATAAAAATAGACAGGACAGGAAGATGACAATAGTTAGAAAATAGTTATGACTTTTTTAATCAATATAATGACTATATATATAATATTGACTAAACCTTTTGTTGGGGGTGGGGGGGGGCATAGGCAATTTTTTATTTATCTTCCAGCTCAACATGTTTTCCCTGTTCTATTCTATTCTATTCTATTCTATTCTTTCTCCTCTTTTTCACCTTTGCCACTTGCTTGTTTCCTTTGGGAGCAACCTTTCCCATGATAGAAGGGAGGAGGGGAAAATTTGAATTGCAAAGCGACAGAGAAGAAGAAGACAAGGGTATTTATGGACACATAAATCATATCCGTGCCTGTGTGACATGTGTGTGACATGGACATGCCTGTGTTTGTATACATGTGTTTAGACACTCACGCGCATGTGTATGTTTGTCTTCTACAGATATAAAGGGAGATGTTCCATCCTGGTCTAAGTCCACAATATTTGTGAGTGTGTTTGCATGCTTGTGATCATGCCCATCTGTCTGACCACTCCTACCACACATACATCAATACAGCACCCAAGGCACTACTCAGTTAGCATTCCTGACCCCGAGTTAAGAGTGTGTTTATGAGTTTTATGGTGTGAACATGTGTAAATGTATTTGCATGTGTGTATGTGTTGGACTCTGACAGGACGGTGTTGTTGAAGGGGACAAAGGGGACAAATGTGTTATTGCATATTAGAAATGTGTATACAATGAGCACTTTTGCACATTTGTTTTCCCTGCATCATGTTTCAAGGCATCAAATGATTTACTCTTTCTAATGAGAGTGTGTGTCTATATGGGTATGTGAAACCTTAACAAAGGCATAGGTGTGTCCTGCAGCAACACACATACATGAATGCACAAATGCAATATGTATAAATGACTCACACTCTGCCATAAACCTTTCAATAATGAATCTCTTCTCCCTTCTTTCTTAGTAGCTATATATAGCAAAATGGCAGAGTTAAAAGCAAGGCAAGAATCAGGGTGAGGGAGAGTGAGAGAGGAAGAGGGAGAGTGACGAGAATATGCGGCTCTCTCACCATTCTTCCACCGTTCATCTTTCTAATGTTTTGTTTGTCCTCAGTGTCTCTCTCTTTTTTGTCTCCCCTGTGTTTCTCACTCTACGCATGGTTCTGCATACGTATGCTTGCTTTTTATTATCTGTCTAGGTGTGTGTGTGTGTGTGTGTGTGTGTATACACTGTAATGGGGACAGTAGTAGGTCGTAGACAGGGATGTCTCGCCAAGAACAAGAAAATACACCACTGGAGCCAAATGATGCACACACACACACACACACACACACACACACACACACACACACACACACACACACCCTTAACTGGCCTTTTCTTAACCTTGTCAATCACTGCTTCATCCAGTCTACATGTTTTCTTTTTCCTACCTTCTCTTCTTCACAGTTAAGCCTCTGTTTATAGCTCCTTAATATATTTCTCTACCTTTACTGTTGAGCCTTCTTCTTTCTGTTTTTTCTCCCATATCTCTCCGCTTCTTTATCACTGTCCCATCTTACATTGTTCGATCTCACTCTCATTTTTATATTATTCTTCCTTCCATATATCCCACTGAGACTGCCCATCAATCATTCCTATCTCTATCATACCATCTCCATTCAATATCGAATGAGATGCCGAATCAGCAAGTACAGGAGGACATAGACAGCAGGCGACAAGAGTATGAGAGGGATGTAAAAAGCTTGCAAAGGAGGTAAATATATGTAGTGTGTTGAATGATAGAGGGGAAAGCAAGAGGGAAAAAAAGAAAAAAAGAAACTGTCCTCTGGGCACAGACATGACTGAAAAGAGTGAGTGGTGAAGAATAAACCAGGCAGAAGGGAAAAGGACATAGCAGAGGGAGAGAAACAACAGTAATGAAGAGAGAAGGGCAGAGACAAAGAGCATAGGAGTGCTGAATGAAGGATAAAGTGAAAGAATGACACAGGAGTGCAAGAGTATTGCAGTATTTTCTTCTCCTAAGTGATTTGTATGCTCAGCTGAAAGTAGGTTTGTAGCAGGACACACACAAACACACACAATCATACATATAAACCTACACACTAAGTGGGTGGGAGACTATAACTCATACTGTCATATTACATGTCACTTAAAGTATGAGCGTATGAAACTGACACATGGCACTAAATAAATCACCGCAGCCCTAACATGCCTCTATATGACTGATATACTATACTTATTTCCTCATCAACAAAAGTCCATATGTGCAACTGTCACATACCACCCGTGTCTAACATTTGGATGGCTTTACATCTAATCCAGGCACCAGCATTAAAAACAGAGAAATTCATCTATTAAGCATGAAACAACAAAGGCAGTAAGAAACTACAGTAAAATTATGTAAGATGACCATTACCATTTCAAATTTTAATAGCCATTGAAACTGTGTTTGATACTGCACTTTAAAAAATCACAGAAAATACCATCTGGTTGTCAAAGCTAGTACCAGCCTGGGCCGCCGTTTAGCTCAGTCAGTAGCGCGGGCGGCCCATGTATGGAAGGCTCAGTCCTCCACGCAGCGGTCGCGAACTTATTACTTTATAGCAGATACAGGCTTGCTAAGAGCTTGTCAGTAACAAAAACTAAAGCTTTCAGTATTACCTACTCTTGTAAAAGTCACTACACATTGTTTTACTGCTGTATGCTTAATGTGTCTCCAAACTCTATTCCCCTATTGCACCTGATAAAACATTACATAGTTTTGTCACTTAACCAAGATATTTATTTATTTACTTGTGCATTCATTTATTGATTCATTCATTAATTTAATCCAGCAGTAATCCTGCTGGTTCTGTTCTAACAGGAGAAACACTGTGAACTCCTACTCCAAGACTTCTCTTTTTCATGTCAGTGATTAGGCTCATTGCAATAACCACCACTACCTTCTTATGACTCATTTTGAACATTTTTTAGCATAATTTAACTATACTTCACCATTATAATACTGATAACCAGGATCATTTTGGTCACTTTAAATGTTTTATTAGGTTTTCATACTATTTAATCTCTAACCAAAAGAGACAAATAACAAATAAAGACAAATAAAGTGACAAATAATCACAACACTCGTCAAAATGCTGGTCCCTCAATAACCTCAGTAGTCCTTCCTTCCTAAACCAAATCAATGCACATGCCATATTGCCTTTAAGCACACATTTTCATACATGCAGTGTACACACATGGACCAACCCTAGACTTCAGTTCACTAAACTACACATCAGAGCCAATGGAGTCCAGACCAGCTGCTATCCTTTGGGAAGGTGCCAGTCTTCCTATTAATAAAACCAAGCATGATAGTAAGGACCTCTTCTTATACTATGGCACTCACTATTTGCTAAGATTATTTCTGATAAACCACAGTTATTATTTCTTTGCTGTAATACATTCACTGAAAATATTTGTCAAAGCAAAAAAGAAGACAAATCAGCGTGCAAATTTCATAACCATTACTCATGTTTTACAAAGTTAACTTTAGTGACAAGAGGTTTCTTCCTGTCTGTACACCTTTATTTATTTACCTATTTATCTATATTTGTGTGTGTGTTTTTAGGCCCTGCAGTGTTTAGGCATACAATTTTTTTTTCATAATCTTGTCAACAAATATAAAACAATATTAAAAATTTAATAAATGCTTGCACTGCATGTGAAATTGTTGTGTTTAGAAAGAAGAGGACAACATTCGAAAAACTGTTAAAAATTAAACTTATGATTTAGCAGCCTCTTTTTTTATGTGCTGCACTCCTTTGCCCTCTTTCCCTATCTGTCTGTCTGTTCTGTCCTGATACATTATGCAGCACAGCACTGGCAGGACACAGCTCAAACGATTACTTCATTTTCTTGTCACTTTTTCATCAGAAGCACTGATTTGATAAAATGAATGGGATTAAGCACTGCGTTTTAGACCTATCTAATTATTTTGATAATCAGCAGCCATAAAAGATAAGAGACATGGTTGAGGCGCCTCATTTTATTCCTGTGTCATACATTTCAAATGACATTTTCCAAATCACTGTTTAAATGTTTATTTCAAATATTGCTTTGTATTTTCACATTTAGCAACATCTTCTTTTACAAGATATGAATAATCGACAATATTCGATTTGATGATTACTTTTTAGGTAATAACCACAATGCTGGTATATTTTCACAGAGTATCTCATTCCACAATCAGGATTCTGATTCTGAGTCACAGCTTTTCTTGTTACTCCCTACATTACACTCATTTGGCCATGAAGGCCCTCCCCACCAAGAAAATGGTCTCCACAGAGAGATGTTGTCATATGGGACAATATTCCTCCAAAACAAAAAACACAATTGACATTTTCTGTTGCATTTAACTCTGTCAGCAAAAGCAGGATCAGAACTAGGAACAAAACGCAGTCTGGCATGAAACCCAAACCAAACACCTCCACGTCTCAGTGCAAAAAAACATGCTATGATTTTACATTTATCCAACTTTGGCATCATGTTTGACTGCATTGCCAAACAAATGGGAGGGCCCGAAGGCCAGTTTAGCCCTGCTTGGCCTCTCTCTGTCTGATTTAGCATCAGTCAGTGTGTTAAGTCTTTACAGTCGCCCACCTCTCCTGCCTGTTTATTCCATAAGGCATATGTTACGTCTCTAGCTCACCCCTGCCACTGCCTCTCCCTCACCACCCACATATAGCCGAGTTGTCACTTTGTACAAGATGCTGACGATGGTGTGTGTGTGAGTGTGTATTTGCTGTGGGATGTGTTCAGAATATCAGTGTAGAATGTGACTTTTTTTTTTTTTTTACATTAGCTGTATCTTCAGGAAGGCAGTGTTGGTGTGTTAAAATGAATGTATGTGTGTATGCACCACAAAATCTGCTGATTTAACTGTGGACCTGCTTTTCATTGCCAATGTGTACATGTTAATGTGTTTGCTTGTGTGAGTGTGTGCCAGCATACCCTGCAGGTAAAGTGCAGGTTTCCAGCAGGGTTTGTCTAGTAACAGCCGCAGCACATGACTAAAGAACACAGGCACAAAAAAAAAATCAATCCATCAGACTCTCTCCCTGCCTCTCTATTTTTCTCTCCCGCCACGTATTCCAAATCCCCAAAATAGCTCTGCTCCACGTCACTGCACCCCCCAACACACATACACAACACACACAGACACACACCCAAACTAGCCTGCAACTGCAACTGAATTATTCAACAGAGTCAGAATGCACAGCTAACAGAAAAAGGAATGAGAAAAATGCAGAGGGAAAGGGGAGAGGCACAAAACAAAGAAAGGAAAACAGATAAGGATGATCTTCCAATCAGTGTGAATACATGCACATACAGTAAACACAGATAAACAGATGTGCACTATATCTGTTGCTAGCAGTTGAAGATCAGATTCCCTAATGAATGACTTCACAATAATTGGGTAATGTAAGGTAACATGAGGATAGGATAGGATAGGACTCAGATGTCCTTAACACTAAGGACTTAAAATCAAAAATGTATGATTTACATGGCAAGATCATCAAGATTTTTTTAAGTTAATATGCACAAAACCTTGATAATGATATCTTTAGGGTGAAAGTTCTCTCTGTTGTGACTTCTGTTCTCACCCATCGTATGATTTTAGAGCAAAGATTAAAAAGGCAAATCCTTGTCTAAAATAATGTAACAATGCACTAAGACTGCATTAAATCAACTGTAGAACATCTCCACACATGGTTTAACTGAGGAAATGGTGTTGGCAAATTTTCCCCGTAGCTAGTGATACCAATATTTCTATTGTGATTTATGCCATAGCTGCAATAGAGCAGCATGTTTCAATATTGATTTTGCTTCCATTTCTCATCTGCCATATATGTTACAATCGAACCTACCTGCAATACATCAAAAAACAGCTAGCATGATGCATTTATCAGGTTTTAGAGATCAATTTACAATCTGACAACAGTACATTTTTTCATTTTCAGTTGCTGTTGGTGAACAATTCCTGTTAGCACATTACTGCGTTTCAATTCTCTTTATGTGTATTAAAACTTGAAACATAAAAAAAAAATAATTTTTATTAAAACTGTATGACAGCAGTGATTAACTGAGTATGTGTTGTCTTCAAAAGTTCTTTAATTTTACCAAACAGTTCAAATCTCCAGTATTTTTGGTTGATCTCAGATATTACATTAATGCTGTGGGCAGAGTGTTTCTAATGTATTGAAAACACAGAAACAGAGTGACAAACAAAGACAGAGAAAGAAACAGAAACAGAAAAAGCGGTAGATTTCTCACTACTTCCAATGACTTCAGTGTTCCTCAACCTCTGTAAGAACATGGTGGGAGGACAGACAGATATATTTCAGTTCGCAGACACCCGTGCACGAGCACAAAGACACAAGCACACAGACACACGATAAAACAACAATGCTCTGCTGATGATCAATATCACAAAGATGAGATGTTGCTATCTAAACGGAAAGTAGGTATTTCAAGTTCTTAGTCTTTTAAAAATATGAACACTTTTTTAAAAAAGGATTCTCTCTATTTTAAAAATACTGACTGATTAGTCAGGTCAATTTTTCTGAAGACGACGATAGAGATGAAAAAAATTACAGCATATAATAGAAAAAACAAAATGTATTTGAAAAAAGTGTGAAAAAAAAGAAAAGCAATCTAATGAGATTAGGCCTGATAGGCTTGATTTTTTTGTGTGTAACTGTGCATGTGTTTGTGTTTGTGTTTGTGTTTGTCTTAGTGTGTCTGTGTCTTAGTGTGTGTGATCATGCAAGCCCCAGTGACTAGGCTGCCTGCAGGGACTCGGGATACAGATCAATTCACACATTTATTACCAGACAGGCAGAGGTATGAGGAACGCAAATTGAGCCCAGAGGGCAGACAGACAAACACACACACACACACGCGCAAACACGCACACACACACACACACACACACACAAACACAGACAAAAAGCAAACAGGGGTCAGAACACATATGTAGACAAACACACTCACGTGCACATCTGCACATCTTATTGCCAACAATAGTGGGCACACTAAACTAAACAAAACTTGCAGTTGTCAGATTGCTCTGCAAAATATCCTCAAAACTTCAAACAAATGCTTTATAAATCAGCCTCACAAAAGATGGAAGCAGCCAGTTACAAGGAGGACAAAATGCAGTAGAAAGCAAGTGGAACAGTAGTGGCATGGAGGACAGAGAAAGAATGATGGATTGGTTCTGAGTGAAAGAGAAAAAGTACAGGTAGTGAAACGTGAGAGGATATGACAAAACTTCACTTCATATCCATCAAAATGAGACTGAAAACAGAGCACAAGAGAGAGAGGGAAGGAGAGAGGAAGGGAGAAAAAAAAGTACAAATGAAAAAGGAGTGCATTTTTGTTTTTTTTGGGGGGGGGCTGTCTAAATGTCATTTACATTCACAGACAAAAGCCAGTCTTAACATGATAAACCAATAAATTTCACGGTGAAGTTTTATCTGAGATAAGGGTTGTAATTGGAGTAGGGCATGAAGCTTTTACAGTAGGGTAAGTCTCTAAGTAATAAATGGATGTAAATGTCTTTCTAAGTGACAAAAACAAGTTTGTGTTCTGGCTGCAGTGTAGCTGGCCTACAATGAGTATCTGACTCTATACCACTTAGTCTTAAATGATTTATATGCAAACAAACAGCTAGATTCTCTTTCTTGCTCTCTTTAGTTTCTCATTAGTCTATAATTCTCTGTAATGTCTGTGTCTTACTGACCTTCCCCCTCCTCTCTTTACTTCTGTCACTCCATCTTGTCCATCTCTCTGTTCTGTATCTTCAGTTCTGCTGCATATTAGATGCAGAGCAGAAACAGTTTTTTACCTTTTCTTTTTCCCACTCTTTTTTCCTCCAACACTTCAGAAAAGCTCATGTACCCTTAACCAAATATCTGAAAGACAATGAACCAGATTTAGCATAATTTTCTTTCTCTCAGTCCTTAAACAGCCTTACATCATAAAAAAGACCACACAAACACACACAAAAACACACAAACATCCTCCATGATAATGCTGCACACTTTCGTAGCAACCAGGACTCTACGTCATACTGAAGAGTGTTGAAGAAAATTGTTTAAAAGTTCTCTTTTCGAGCAGGTTCTGTTCTTTTACCTGCTATTTTTAGGCCTGTCTGATGTAAAAGATCAAGCCTCATAGATCTGACCAAACTGAGACAAGAGAGACCCCATATGACTGCATGTGTGTGTGATCGCATGTGTGCGTGTTTTCCTAAGAAAAAGAGACAGGAGAAAAGTAGCCAGCATTAAGAATAACTGACCCACAGACTATGCTAGACTTGTGAACAAATGAATATGCACATATGCATTCAAACAAAAAAATCCTGTACACACACAAAAACAAAAAATAAGCTTCAGTTAAGTCTGTCTAGTTATCAGATGACAGTAGCAAGCTGGAGAAAAGCCAATAAATAATTTAGATTCTGCAGTGAATGTAGATCACTGACTCTACATCCACCCAAAAACCCATCCACCCAGGTTTTTTCTCTCTCTCTCTGTCTCTCTCTCTCTCTGTGTTTGTGGACGTATCTCACCCCCTTCCTGTATGTCTCTTTTAATCACTTGTACTTGCACTATACTGAATATACCCCTGTTACTGTGTCTCTGTACCCAACTCAAAAGGTTGAAATTGAGGTGAGAGACCTGACTGTTCTCTGCAGTAGCCTGATCAGGTACACTAAATATGTGGGAAAAAACCTGCTACTGACCCGGGCACACACACAGACCTGGAATATGTTGGTGTGCAATCATTTGATGAACACAATCAAAAAATAACAATAATAAATTTGCAAAACCACAGCTTGCTGTAACATGTGGCAAATCTGTGATCTGGAGACCAGTGTGTTTTAATTTTTTGCCACAGGTTGATTGTTCGCTGATACAGCTGAGGAAAGAGATTAGATCCACTACTTTTCAAGGTTCATTTGATATCTCATTGATTCTGGTTCACATAGGTTTAAATATTTAAAAATGAGATTAAAGCACTACTGCTCACTAACAAGCACACATGCTGCAAACAACACAAACCTAATGGTGCACAGTAAGCACAAACTAACCAATGGATAAAAAGATAATTTTTCTAACTTAACACCTTTCATGCTCTATAAATATGAAAGGATAGTTAATTTCTTAAACACATTTCTTATTACATTTCAAATTGAACTCATTGTTACTTTAGATAGCAAGGCCATAGGATATACTGACTGCCCTTTTCATTTGCAACACCAAGGGAAGATACAGTTAACTGTATGCCAGTGACACAGGCAACAACATACTCTGCATGTATATGTTATGTGCACGTATGAGTGTGTTTGTAGTGTGGGGGGAATATGTGTATGTTCATGTCTGTGTTTTTACAGTGTGCTAAGTATATTCTTGCGGGTGCTAAAATTACCATCCTGCTGAGGTGCACATAATGAACAAAGCTGACATTACATTACATAGTTACTTGGTTTACACCAACTCTAACATATGACACCTGATATGCACATGACAAGGTCAAATAGACATTTAGGGTCAAAGATCAGCTGTACTGCTGATGGGAATTTCATTTTAAGGTCATTTTAAGGAGCCTTTCAGTTTCACCTCCCCCTAATGTGTAACATGATGTCACATATTTCTGTGCACATTATTGGAGAACAGTACCATCACTATTTATGTTACTGATACACGACCTGTATAAGTCTAGGGCCAAGCTTGGATCTACTAGGCTTGGATATTTGAACTGTCACTGTTGAATTGTTACATAAGAACATTCACTTTGATCAAAAGCCTAATGAACACATTTCAGATCAATTTAAATTACATTTACTTTTACCAATCAGTAATGACCTTGAAAATTACCCCTACTGTCGCAGCAGACTGCCACTATGTCAACATTAATGTGAAACCTTCTCAGTGAAAATATCAACGTTTCTGTTGACAACGTTTAAGCTAGTTCAAGTAGCTAAGTAATACTAAAATGCTGCTACCTGGGTGCTGTTACATTACCTCAGGTCGACGCCAGTATCTTCCATCTAAGTTTGCCGTTTCAATCAGTGGAATGTTTAAAAAACTGTTAGAACTTAGTGCACTGTAGAAGTAGCCTAGCCACTTCAAGTAGCCTAGCCTAACATCGTCGCTAGTGCATGGTTTTTCTGAAAACACAGTCGATGTCTGTGGTGCCAGTGCTTTTGTCAGTTTTTTTTTTTTTTTCAAACAATGCAGACCACGCCCATTATTATTGTGGTTGGGGCAAACACATCGGTCAGAGGTGTGATTGTGGTGTGGTTTGTGGAAAGCGCGGTACTAAAAGTCCGCAAGTTTGCAGCTGGACCTATCTCTGTTTTAAGATTTTATTCGGAAAACTGGGCGGTCATACGGGAAGTCATGTGGTATACCTAGGTCGCTTTAGAAGGGCAATCGCACACACTTACTCAAATCACAAAAGTTACCATAAACTAACAAATATCATCCAATATTCAAATAATGAGCATCATATAATAGCTTTGAGGGTTGTTGAAATTATCTATAGCCCACTCTAATGGCTCACAAGTTTGGGGACATAAATTTAATCTTTCCAAGCAGGTGCACATGCACTATGAATGCTTCATAGTGTATTTTAAAATCATATGAGTTTAAATTTTATTGTGCTTCGAAACATACTGCTCAAGTCTATTAAAATGTTTAACAGAAATAAAAAACAAAACCTGAACTCAATTACGATGATCAAAATCATTTGTCAAAATTTGTGTCCTCAGATTGGAATGTCTATTACAACTATGTTCTGTTTGTCTGATTAAAATTACTATTTGTACGTAGTGTCACCATTTATTTATTAACCAGAAAATGGCACACTAACAGACCTTAACTCTGTAATTCTAATTATATATTAACCATATCTATCTCCCATATCTTAACACCATTGTAGGAAAATTATTTATATGGTACTCCCATGAGTCTAGAGTCAGTTCACAACTAAATAATGCTGCAGGTCATAATTCTGTTGAATAGTGAATCTACTGCCACTGATACATGGTTAATCAAAAAGCCATCTCAATCTCCATATACTGAAACATCAGTCAGTTAAAACCAACAGATTTACATGCAGCTGTGTTAGTTGTGATGGTGGTGGTGGGGGTAGTATACAGAATGCTGGAAGCCTTAATGCACTCTGAAGGCATTACACATCCACAAAATGTCATAGGAGACACAATGACTTTTTTTAGAAACAACAACAACAAATGGCTGTTCATTTTTTCAATCTTTTTGGTCTAAAAGTAATCATTTTATTACAGCACATATAAATTTTGTTAATTTGTATAATTTGTATTATGGTTTGTATTGAGAGACTGAATGTCTTGACACTATCTTCAGTGGTGCAGCAGGGTCTGAAGTTACCTGAGATGACCTTATGATTGATAATGGTACTGTGACTACAGCACTTCCTGCAGAGAGAGGACTTCCTCCAGGACTCAAGCTTCAGCACATAAGTGGGACCTTATCAGTTCAAAGGACAATAAAGTATTAATCTGAAAAACTAAATCCTTGTTGAAAAATCTTAATACCTGATAAGGAACAAGACCTGTGCTAGAAAAGAGTTTTAAGAAGATGCAGTGAGTTTTATTAAGTGAAGGTTATGAAAATCTTAGAATGGTTAAGAAATGCATTTTGTCCTCAAGCCTCAGCTTTGTTAATTTTCCCACATCAAGCCATATAATTATGTCATCTGTATCTTACTCAAGGTTGCCTACAAAAGAAAGTGTACAAAAGACTAAAGGTAGATCATGAATGTGTTCCCAAGGGAGAGGAACAAGATGGTGTACTAGGAAAACCTCAGAATTTCTTACAATCCAATAAATTCTAAACCACAAAGTACAGCTTCAGAAATGACCAATAAATTGAATCAACACTATGACAGTCTCAACAAATATTAGACATAATAAGCTTCACTGAGGTAGGAGATACTGTAGAACTACCATCAAACACCTCTATACTGGTACTGGGATTGTGTACCTGAAAGACAATGCAAATGTCCTAAATAAAGCTAAATCATCAGACACTAACCATGAAATTCCTTGAAACCACCTCACTTATTTTAGAAAAACATAAATGATACACATTACACAAGAATTATCAACTTCACCTGTTTGGCTGTCTCCAAGTTTAGATGACCATATCAAAAAAAATTCTGAAACCTTGAAATGAATAAATGAAATGAATAAATGCAATTTTATACCTATCACTGGTAATTATAAGATTAGCATAAGCATATTGTCAAGGAACAACACTTTTAATCCACTGATATCATAACGTAGCACAGTAGGCATACAACACACATTGAACTGCCTTTGTTAGTATTCAAAATTTTTGTAAGCTACGGCTCCACTTTCACATTACCTTATTTTGCTGTTTGAACATCATTCTTTGGGCTTTTTTATGCCGTAATTTGACTAATTTCAACCAAGCTATGGACATTTCCTATATTGTCAAAATACTGATGGCAAGAGAGAAAAAAGATGTATAATGAGAAAAATATCCAAAATACAAGCATGTTCAAAGCTATCTAGGACAAAATATATAGGCTGTGCAGTGAAACATAGGACTCTTTTCAAAGCAAAAAGTATTAGTCACTAGGGACACATCCTGACTAATTATGGAAAAAAAAATCACTGCAATTTCAAAACGAGTTTTTCAAAAGTAAAAAAAATTCATCCTTTAAAAAACATTACAAATGAATAGTTTCATTCATATTAAATTTACTAGACCAGATCTTGACTGTATCTAATTTTGCAATCAAATCAATTAATATGCAACATCAGATTTCCTGAACACGCTCCCTCTCTCACTAACACACTACTTAGATGGTGAAAAGACATGATTCAGAAGTACTATAAGTAGCTCCTGCATTTCACTAGAGCAGCCCAATTAGTGTGTGTAGTTATGTCACAGCTCAAGCATCAGAATAGATCAATACAATCATTACTCCAATTTCCCCTCTTGTCATTAACACTCACAGAATCTTAGTTCCACTTTTGCATGCTTTCACATAGATGTATGCAATTCCTGCAGGTTCAATACAAAATCACTTGCTATTTCTCCCTGTAATAATAAGATGCTGGTTTCATTAAAAATGGAAGTTTAAAGAAATGCTGGAAATTCAACACTGTCTAAATTACTGGATGTAGTACATGTAAATACATACACCTATTCACACTACTTAAAAAAACAGCATTTTTATTCAGACACCTGCATCATGTATGATTACTAGACTCAAGAGCAGAAAAAATAAACAGTGTGCCAACACAAAAGTTAATAGCCTATAGTCACACTTACCTGTTCTCTCTCTCCCTCTCTCTCTCTCTCTCTAACACACACACACACTCTCCCTCTCCATCTCTCCCTTTTTTCTCTCTCCCTCTTTTTTTTAACATAAATCATATCTACAGTAGAAAGACACCTGCATCATGGTGATATGGGAGCTTACGTGTGCATTACACTGCAAGGATGCAAACACACACGTTATAGCTGCTTATTTTCACTGTCTCCCACCTTTCCTCCCCTCCCCCTCTCTCTCCTGCTTCTCTACCCGCGCGAGGCACATGCTGACATCAGCAACCAGCAGCGCCCCCTAGACACCCCCAACCACTACCATCACCGACATACACACACACACACACACACACACGCACACACACACACACAGGAATCGTATATCTTGCAAGTCCCATGCGACTCTGACTTGAATTACCAACAAATGTGACTGATGGTGACCAACAGCACCATAAAAAGGGCCTTTGGTTCATGCCCCCTCCTCTTAATTAAGTATAATTTACAAGTGCAGCATTTCCTCTCCCACCTCCTGTAGCCTCTCATATGGGCTTGCACTGGTGCATCTGCTTGTTATACATATGTAATTCGGACTAAACATAGAAAATTTACCCAGGTATAGAGAAAAAAATGTGAAACACTGAATTAAACCCATGCCTACACAGTTGGCTTACCTGATCCTCAGCAGGGCCTACACCCTTAACTAATTGTGCAATACCAGGTAAAGGATATGGCCATTCGGTGATCTTTTTGGCGTATTTTCTGACGAAGTTATCTTCACTGAATATGAACAGCGAGCGGTTGACAGTGAAACAGTTCTGGCGCACAGGAATGGGATTATACAAGGCCATAGTCCGGGCTCTCTGCGCCATAGACTGCTTGTACATTCTCTGGGCCCCGGGCCCTCCGGGTGGACCGTGACCATGGCCGTGGCCATGCCCGTGGCCGTGGCCATGCCCGTGGCCGTGTCCATGGGGTCCTCCTTGTCTGCTACCACCGCGGCCGCCCGGGCCACCTCCGCCGGGCCCCCCACCATACCTGGCCGGTACCTCATCTCCGAACCGCGCCATTCTGTGGACACCGTAAGCCAATCTTCACGAAGCAGCGGAGAAGGAGACCAATGCTCAGCTGTGCAGCCACACAACATTACATCCCATCTGGATCAGAACGTCTCATATGCACAATGGGTTGTCTTGTAAGCTTCTGCTGAACGCCTGCAACCGGCGAGTCGTTATATGTTGGTTTAGCAGACGAGGACGCCCATGTATCGTCTTTTCCCTGTGCGTCTCTGCCAACGGCCAATTGTGGGTGTGAGGAAATTAAATGTGTGGTCGGTTGAATGGCTGGTTGCACTGTAGTGCTGTGGGGTGTCTCAGTCTAGGTCGGTTCTTGTGTCCGTCAAATGCAGGCTTCGGTCCCACCAAAAAACATGTGGAGACCGTAGCGAGTTAACATAAATGTTTCATGTTCTCCTTGGTTCAAGCCTGCATCAGAGCGCACCACAGCCGTCTGCACCTTTCTGGACGATTTATGTCTTTACTCTCATGACAACATGTAATAGCAATCTAAACGCCTTTAATATCATAGGCCTCAATAAATGAGCTCGTCGAAAATAAATATGAATATAATTAACAGCCTAAAGGTACGGCTTCAGTGACGTTCAACTTGGCATTTTGGAAACGGTCGACGTTTCCGAAGACTTTAAAGGCATTAAAAAGGGAAAAGCTACTATTATTTATTTATTTTTGAAACATCCGCAATGTTTGACACAATGTGTGGCAATAATGTGACTCCCGCCACCTTACAGTTGCTTTACCCGTGCGCTCTGACAAGCCTTGAGACCAGGAAAATTGTGACAATTGCTATTAATGCATCTTTTTTCAGAGTTCACAATCTCGAGTAAAAAGGAGAAAGTAAAATACCGTTTTCCTCTGAAATGTCGGTGTCATTGCTGTCGAGCGCTACAGATGAAAAAATTTCTCAAACGAATTCAATAGCATCCTCCTTTCTTGAAACCAACATCTTCTCTCCGTCACCTGCGCGACCATCCAGAAGCTGAGTAAGGGACAAACGGACGGCGTCGTCAGAGACAAGGGTATGACGGCCGCTTCTCTGCCGTCTTACACCCTCTCATGATCTTGGTTTGGCTGGGGTGCATCAGCACCGACAAAGTCCCTCACCATTCCCGCTCCGAAAAGTCTTTCTTTGTCCGCACTGATCAGCCCAAATGTCCTGGCAGAGCGTCCTTTCTCTCTCTCTCATTGGAGTAGGGTAGTGCGTTCCTCACGGCCTCCTCTCTCAGCGGCCCCAAGGGGAGGAGTGGAGGGACAGACGGACGAATGACTAGATGGATCGGTGAATGGAAGAAGACACCTATAAAAGGGAGGGGACCGGCTATTTCTTTTGAAATTAGACCGGATTCTGTCTGTAAATTAAATAAATCACACCGCGCTCGAAATCATGGAGTCTCACTTTGTGTGAGCTATAACGAGCTCTATCGGTTCTGTAGCCGCAGCACATGACGCACGCATCTCGTCAAACTTCAAGACGTGTGTCACGGACAGAGGGATCGTGTATGGCCTTTTTTAAAGGTGCCTCTGGCATAAGCCCAGTTGGACTGAACCTCAAACCGTCCAGCTCCTCACATGATAGCCTGTTGGTGTAGAGGATGAGGTGACAGAAACAACTGTGTTTCTCCTTTTCTTCTTCTTTGTATGAGTGTTAAAGACTGTGTAAGTATGCTTATCATAGCCAGTTGCGCGCGTGTGTGTATGTGGCTGATAGGTGGGGTGTTGGCATCATGCAGCTCGTGCAAAGATACAGCTGCAACCCAAGCTGACAATGACTGCGCGCACACGGGCTCGTGAACAGAGTGAATGCGCGTCAGGGTGTGCGCGCTCGAGCATGTGAGTGTTTGTTAGGGAAGGTGGAGGGGGGAGGCTATTCTTAGCAACAGACATTTGGAAATTAATGGACGAAGAGAGCTCTTTCCACCCTCCCTCCTCGAAACCGAGTAGAGGATCTTCTTCTCTGACTCCCTCTCCTCTGCTCGAGGCTTTTGTCATAGTTCCACCGAAACACTTGTGTCTGTTCAAGGTGCGACCATATGATTTGCGCTAGAGCCCTCAAATATTTTCTACGACAAAACACAGAGCAAACAAGGACAACGTGAATTGAAAATGACTAAAGATAACAAAAACTGCAGTCTTCTCCAGTGATAACATATATACATATCAGTCTTCTCGCGAAAAACAATTTCAATTGAAATCTCCAAAAATGCTATTTGATTCTAAACACCTGTGTTATTTGGGTGATTAATAGGATTTTCTGTTCATAGAGAGTGGAAAAAGATGGCACAAAGTGATCTCATATTCAGTAAATGTTATGAGTCACAGCTATACCGTGATCAAAGTAATTACTGGCCAGTGGTGCCACGTTACGTTAAACCCCGGGGATCGAAGTGAGGAAGGATAGCCCACAGCATCACGGGACAACATTCTTTCAATCTAATATGTGACCTAATTGATTGACTCCAGAAATAGCAGCCCTTGTGAATGTGAAATGATCATCCATACACACATTTAAGGGTGACCAGCAGAATTAATTCCGCTCTCCAAGAGATTGAATCAGTGGAGATACATTGCACGTGCGAACGCCAATCGATTACGGTACGACCTTAAACGTCTATCCGATATGTCAGAAAGGGATCGTTTTGCTTCGTGTCCACTTAAGTAAGGCTTCCGTTCGAGCGAGACTGACCCCACCGCAAGGACATACAAGAACGCAAATTCTTTTAATTCCTGATCGTAACCAGAAAGAGAAAGGGAGAGAGAGAGAGAGAGCCTCATGATAGATAGATAGATAGATAGATAGATAGATAGATAGATAGATAGATAGATAGATAGATAGTCATTGAAACAGTAAGCTCAAAAAAAACATCCAAAAAACAAAAACCATCCTTCCCTTGTCCTCTCATCACCATAAGGCTCTAGTATAACTCGTGCCAATATTGAGGCCATACTACCTTGGTTCTACTATGTGATTTGTTTATGTCAAGGATTCCACTACCATAACAGAAACATTCAGCTGCATGAGAGACGCAGAGTTGCTCTCTTAAGGACCATGGACAGCACATCGACATTAGAAAATATAATCAAGCCAGGACCACGGAGAGTGCCACAAACTCAGCACTCATGCCCTCACATCATGGACAAGTCAGGACTATGGATAGGGCTTCTACAATAGTCATTGGGGTCTTTATACCTTAAGAACAGCCCTAGCTGACTGCTTTGCCACGGCCAAAAGTAGAGTACAGATTAATAAAGAGGTCTTGGAAGTCTGAGAGTGACTCCCATGCCTCAGCTTGTCTTGAGATGTCACTTTACTGAAAGAGGTTTTCCACTGAGCCCCACCTTGACCACTGCTGTCCATTTGGCAAGTTAAGGCATGGTACATGCCTATCATATCCAGTAACTACTGTGACTAGGCACTCCCAAACACACACAGCTATGACTGTTGTTTACGGTACATCTGCCATTGGTGCTTGGTTGACATTTACCTTCAAACAGCCATTTGAAATTGAAAATTACCAAAATGTCCTCACTCTGCTGGTTAAAATGGTGTTTTGGTCCTCATTATGTTGAAAGTACAAGTGCAGGTGTGTGCATATGCGAGTGTTTCTTTGTGTTTTTGTGTGTGTGTGTGTGTGTATGTGTGTGTGTGTGCTTATATGAGACATGTAAGAGCCCTTATCTACATTGTAATGTGAAAAATAAATAAACCTAAAAATAACCATTAAACTTTAAAAAATTCACGCATGCTCATGAGTAACATGCATTGTAAAGACATGTACAAGGTCTGTCTGCTTGTTACAGATACTGCATGCCTAAACTAACAGAACAGCACAGGTGCATAGTTCAGTCTGTTACATGTTTATGACTGTTTTACATTTGAATGATGCTGCTCTTACAATGAGTAAAATAGTAAGACTGCAGTCAAAGTTTTTCATACGCTGTCGCATCTCAGCTGTCTGAGCTTGAAAAAGCTAAAAAACTAGAAGCAAATTATAATGTGGTAGGCACATGTATGAAAATGTATTTCACTCTTGCTTTGAAAAAATTGTAATCCACATTTCTAGGCTGCTATATAATGTGTATGTGTGTGTTAGCAAATGTGTGTTTACACTTGGGTGTGATGATCTGTGAAATTATCTATTGCCCTTCAGAGCTGCAGTCTTTGAGGACCAGCAGCCTTCTGTCCAAACCTGTTATTCCACACAGCCAGCACAAGAAGCACTGAAGAGCAATAGCTCCAAGGCCAACCATGCATAAAACATTGTTACCTCAGAACACTGTCTCTATAGAAAAGAAAAACATATATGATAAACTCTATGTCTACGATGTATTTGGTTTAGAAAATGGATGCAACAAGAAGCAGGGTGCCTCTGTTCAACGCCAGTGTCTTTATGTGAAACTACTGATTGTAGCCTGCACTTGATGAGAACTGAAACCACCGGAACATTTTTCTTTAAGATGAAAGCATGGACATAAAATAAATGATGATCCCTTCTTGATTACACAAAGAAATTCAAAGCTGTGTGTTTCAAGGTGATAAAATGTCTCAAAAGAAGGTAGTGAAACAAGATGTATGGTTAACGCGATCTGCGACCATGACATTATGACTCTCAGTCCATCGGGTTTCATTTCTTTAGTCTCATCCACATCAACATGTACAAAAATAAATGAATAATATATGTATATATATATAAAAAATTAGAGGCAATGCTGTTTGCTTCACAATGTACAGACAATGTACAGGATGTAGAAAATAGTCATACTTAAGGAACAACATGCCACTTTCTGTTTGCATGCTGAAATCTGTGAAGAAGCAGTAGCAATGACTGCTACATCCTCTAAAATAAATATAATGATTCAGCACAACTGGATGCAGAAACTAATTAAATTTTTGATGATTTAGTCAAAAGGGGCTAATGCCCCTGAACAAGCTTAACGGGACTGAGAATTATTTGCTACAACCATATAAGGCAAAATATGCTAAGACTTAGATGGGCCTATAATTTGTAAATTTAAATAAACCACTATACGATGGTGGATGCATGTTCTCCAATGCAAGTTTGTATCATGCTTAAACACAATTATTCCATCTATAGAGTTTAAAAGGGTCTGGATTGTTCTCTGTTGTTTTTTTCTCTCTCTCAGATGTTCAAATAGTGGGAAGCTGTGAAGCTGGTGCTCTGAGGCAAGGGCCTAAAAAGGAGTGTCGTGACTCAATGATTCATAAAGCTGAATAATTCAATGGCTGGATGCATGTAGAGCACTCCGCCCCTGCTGAACCCTCTCCTGCACAGACCCAATGTAGACTTACATGTAAACCTCTGCAAGACACATCATACTCAACAAATTGTGGTTAACAACCAAACAGCAGCTAATGGCTTATCACAGCATGTGTCAAATATGCTAGTTTTGCTGTTGTCATGATGGCATACATCTTCACGAATCTAAGAAAAAAAACAAGGTATAGGGGAAGATTCAGGTGTCCAGCCAGATGAAATTGGGTCAGACGCTGTATGTAGTTTAGCTTAATATCTAGCCTATAGGAGTCTACCCAGTAAAGAGGCAGAGACCAAAACTGATACAAACTATAAGGGATAATGTGATCATATAGTTATTGAGTAGAGAACGTGTATACAACACCTGCACATAATGAAGAGCTGGCAGCACATCCAATTTATTACCCTGGACAAAACCTGACATGGAGGACTCATAGCATGAGAGAAGCCTTACTTTAATATGCAGACTCACAGCTGGACAGCTAACCCTGTTTTCTGTGACATTGTTGGACTTACAGTACACAGTTAAAAATAATAAAATCACTTGAAGCAGTTCACCAGATTTAGAAATAAAAATTGATGTGTAAATTCAAAGTTCCCCTTTAAGATTGTTTCCTCTCACTTTCCCTCTTTCTTATGAATAAATTGTTTTTATTTATGTTAAAACAGAAATAGTCTCTCTGCCTAGCCAGTACTGAAATATTTCTTACATCTTCTTAGTGGCACATTATAAAACACTTAGTCTCATTTCAATTATTTTTTTATAATTTTAAAGTGCAAAAAATGTTTACATTTTACAAAGATGTTCTGACTTTGGTGCTTATCACTGTGCAGTTATGACTGACAGGTCCTACACATGTACCTTCAAAACTGACCACTGCCAAGTATTTTTCTGGTTATTTTCAGTTTAATTGCATGATTCAACAGAAGGCATAATGATGCCTCGAGGACAGGCTGACCGATGATAATGCAGTGAATCGTAGAAGCTTTAAATGAGTGCACCAACTGGGAATTAGAATATGAATCCAAAACACTCATCATGGCTGGATGAATGTAATGCTGGGGGCAGCAACATGGCATCCAACAATGAAATGGGCATCACTTCAGTGTGTGTGTTGGGGAGGAGGGAGAGTTTTATTGTGGATGCTCACTGACCGAGACCAACAGCCGGCTCACAGAAGGAGCACTAATAATCCTGGTATATATATGGTGGATGTGTTCAGATCACGTTACATATATTGGCTCAGGCTCACATGTATCAAAAGCAATTTGTCTATTAGTGTGTTAGCCCGGTGGATTGTCCAAAGTGCAATACACAAAAATACATCTACTTTCAAAGTTTTTAGTCTGCTGAAATAAGCACAGTTCAGATATAGAATTACACATAACAGCTTTCCTTGTTTAGATCTGATCTTTCTGACACAGACTCAAGGCAAGGTATCAGTTTTGTGCTTTGCAGTTTCCTTTACTGGGTAGAGGACCTGCCTCACTTTCCTGGTATATCACTAGTTCACTCACAGGGTTTGCCTGGAAACAAAGCAAAAGAGAAAACAGAGGAGAGAGAGAGTGGTAACCTGTCCTTAGTAGTATGTAGGCCAACTTTTTTTTTCTTCTGGGGAGTCTCTAGTGAGGTTAGAGTCACTGTTTTATCTGCTCTCAGAACTCTCTTTTCTGTTTTCTTACTCTGATTCTTTTGTAACCCCTCACATATTTTTTAATAAGTTCCTCTCTCACCTTTTACTATTTGGTCCCATTAAGGATACAGAAAATATTGTATATAATATCTGTTTTCTGTATTGATTAAAATTAATTCCATAATTATCAATTTCTTTATTTTCTGATTGAGATGGAAGCTGTCAGTAAAATATGATACATGGTGAACAATCAATAATTGATAATTAAAATAGGGAAGTTATTCATTTTAACGAAATTCATGTGCTTGTACTCAAAAATATTCAAGCATTCGTAACCCTAAAAATCACCACTGGAAGTGGATAAATGTGAAACACCACTTCCTCCATGGTTTTCAACGGATGACGGCACTGCTGGACTGGACAATGAACCCGAGTATACAATCATGAGTCTTCACTGCCCTCCTGTGGTCAGAGTAGAGAACTACAACATCTGCATTTTCTCATTCCCCCTTTTGTGTTTGTTCATATCCCAAAGCTATGAACGCGAGAGAACATAGAGGTTTCCTGCACTCAGTATGTCTCTTTTGTAGTTGAGCACTGCACGAGGGCCTGGAAGCCTGTTCATAAGGATAAAATACGAAACAGATATAGAGGTAAGCTGTTGGGCAATAAAAGGCATTGACGATAGGTAAAAGAGATGGCGATTTTCATTGTTTGCTTCTCTGTTAGCCGCCGCCACAAAAAAACAAACAAAACGAAAACGTATGACATTACTGATGTCAGACTTTCAGTAAGTTTGCATCGCTATTTAAATTATAAAAATTACTATTTTAATATCTTATCAAGTTAAGATGTTGCCTCATAGTGTAGGCTATAAGGGTTGTTATACATAAAGACTGTACAATGCTTATCATGCTTCAAATATGCTCTAGGCCTATATAATATAATAGGCTTCATAGGATAAACACACATAGAGGATACTTAAAACCTGTGACTATTTAAGAAAAATGTCCAAGATAGGTCGCTTCCCAATGTCTATAAGACAAGTCGTAAGTTAGGCTACGGTATTTTTTAAAGACTTATGTAATTTTACTTGTTCAATGCATTTTGGACGATTTCTTCACATTTTTCTATTATCAAATTAAAATTTTAGATTGACAAACATTTTAGTTTCAATCTCTGAAAACTATGCCCCCCTCCCCTTCCCAGCATACATTGCGCTTTCAATATGGCGTCTCCCTTAACCGCCTGACTTTGGTTACCAACACCAAAACGCAGTTTGCAGAAAACAGGACTGTTTAGCGTGGTTGATTTATGATATTTTTTTCAGAAGGGAGGATGAAATTGTTGCTGGCAGTATTCAAACGAATTCATAAACCAGCTGTTTACACCAGTTACCAGCGTTGTCTCAGCTCCTGCGCCGGCAGCGGCACTTTGCTCCGTCAGGATGAGCCTCTAATCGTCGGGTCAAGCTTGGAGCTCGTGCAGAGGCTCCTGTCACAGGTGGAGGTGAGGGCGGGCTTCATCACTGAGGAGGAGGAGGAGGCTCTTTTACGGGAGCTGGAACCAGGCCTGAAGAAAAAACGTTACGAATTTGACCACTGGGACGATGTAAGTCATGTTTATTAGCACGGTGTTGTCAGTCTGAAGGGGGTAGACACAAGTTTCACGTATGTCATCATATAAAACCTGCACATGAAGTTGCAGAATGACGGTCGAATTGCACAATTGTTATCAATCTTTGAATCAGTTTGGCAAAATTGATTTAAAGAGTTGTTAAAGACCCCTTAACCAACTTGCAAGTTAACTTTGAGCTACTTTGAACTTCCCCTAGGTGGATCTCCTTTCACGCCTCTTAGTACAAAATTTTATATTTGCTGCACAAATTCTACATTTGATGATGCAAGAAAAATATAGTTTCTCTCTATTTCCGTATATGTGTTTTGATTTGGTTGAATGTAAATAGATTTTCAAGAGTGTCCTAGCCAAGAAAGGTAGCAATGACAATGTTGTTACTAACAACATATGTAATCAATTAAGCAAGATTGTAACATACTTGTGATGAACGCCTACATTTGAAATGAAACAAATTTACATACTTGAACTTGTGCAAATGTTTGCAATGGCTTCTAGTGTTACACAGTGAAGTCACAGACTTTGAGATTATTTCTGGTCATTTAGTACAATTGTTCCATTGATGATAAAGACAACCATGCACTTTTGATAAACTAGAAATACTGGATTTTAAATTAATAATGTACAGTTATATTTTGAGTGGCTTTATTTCTGCTATGTTTACTTGTCCAAATTTAGGCTATTCATGGTTATCGAGAGACTGAGCGTTTGAGTTGGGGGCCGGCCTGTGAGAAAATCTTGAATAGGGTTCGATCAGTGGCGTTTCCTGAAGGTGGGCCACTCCTCGGGCCTGTGCACATATTAGACCTGGACAAGACTGGCTACATCAAGCCTCACATTGACAGTGTCAAGGTAGGTTTCCCACAAAAATCACAATTGATCTCTGCCATGGACAGTATTCTCTGTATACTGTTTTGCCATTTGTGCTCTAACTGTTGTTTTTATTCTTTGTCCACTTTCTAATTTCTCAGTTCTGTGGTAGCACCATTGCCGGGTTGAGTCTTCTGTCAGACAGTATCATGCGCTTGGTGAAGCAGGATGATACTAATGAATGGCTGGACCTGCTGCTGCCCCGACACTCCCTCTACATACTGAGGTTCAGTACAGGCTGCACTTTATAAAATATTTGAGCAATGTTTGAACATGAAGTATCTGAGTTCTTTATGACTACCCTGGGTTGTTTTAGTTTGGACTGTGGTTCTACTACAGGATGAGTAGCAAGTAAAGGCAGTAAGAATACATACCAACACATATTCCCTCATGGAGTGTGCTTCAATTGCTTTAGCCTGCCAAATGCCTAACAACATGTAACTCTAAAGATTCAATGATGTGTATTGTCCTGTTCTCTTCTCACCAACACAGGGACCAGGCCAGGTATAACTTCACACATGAAATTCTGAAAGATGAGGAGTCTGTATTCAAGGAACGGAAAGTGACTCGACAGCGTCGGATCTCTGTTATCTGTCGGAACCTTCCAGGCTAAAACTCACTTCAACTCAGCTTGGATTAACAGAAAATAAGCTGAATTAAAAGGACTGTGTGAGTGATCTCTGCTAACATTTGAAAGGTGATTTGTATTTTGAAATAATGATTGGGTTGTTTTATTATACCTGTCACAGTAAAATCATCAAAACTAATGATCAGTTTTGTCTGACGTGTCTCAGATAGTGTTCATTATTTTAAGCTTGGCTAAGTTTCAATGTTGTTTCGGCCACCGCTCACTGTTGGAAATGAAACATCAGCTTTAAATGTGTAAAATATTTGTATATGTGCATTGGTTAAACATTAAAAGGAAGTAAGGGCCCTTTGATTCTTAATTCTGTTTTTATGTATTCCCACCACTGTGAAGTGTTCCTCTGCTTTGTGTGATACAAAGACTCTGTGAATACGCCACAAATAAAATTAAAGTGAACATGAATGCATTCAAAATGCTTCTTGGTCTAGCATAAGAAGATGCATAGTGGGAATCTGTTGGTTTTATTTTTTAATAAATATATTTTTAGATATTAAATATTTGATAAAAATAAGTAACATGGCAAGTCAGAGTATCTTTCTCCTCTCTAACTCCGTTAATGTGAGAGCTGAGAAGTTTCAATTTCAATAAAAGCCTGTAGATGATCTGACATTAAAATTTCTTCATCCCTTTTTAAGGTGGAGGGGAATTCTTGTCTTCTTTCGTCCACGCTCCTAACATGATAAAATGAATCTCAAGCTGCAAGACACGGCCAAGATTGCTCAATATTAATTAAAAATTCAAATTGGATGTTATTAATTGGTCAGTGATTTTCTGAGACAGGAATTTGGAAGTCAGTGTGATTTAATTGAGTCTCATCCCATCCCAGGCCAGATACATTTTTCGTTGCTTTCTGTGAAAATTCACATCATATTTCACCTTCAATAAGTATAATACATTTAAGTTAGTTGATTGTAGCTGCTCATCTCAAAAGGCAGACGTATGTCAGTCGGTATATAACTTTCAGGCTCAAACCCACGGTTAAAATCTGGTATCCTCCTGACTCCCAACCCTGTCAGACAGCTAGACAAAAAAAAAAAAAAAGAAAATAAAAGAAAAACTTCCTCCTCAATTTTACCTTCACACCCATTAAAGAAGGTCAAAGTTCACTGTACTTAACATTTTTAAGATAAACAAGTAGAGTGCTGCTGTTGCTTTAGCACTTTAGCACTATAACACTTCTGTTGTGCTACACATGCTGTAGCACTGAGGCTGAACCAACCAGTGAGATTAATATCAAAATGTTCCATTTGTGAAGATTTATGTAACTAATTTACTGCAAGTAATGGCTTTTTTGGCCAGCGTGATACAATAACAAAAAGCCCTGGTGTCTGATACATCACACAGTTGCCAGCTTTAAACAAATATTTGCATACACTCTGTCTGGTGGAGGTAATTTTTTTTTTTTTTTTCTCTCTCCACCCATAAAGATGACCTGTGACTGGTTTGTGGACATGTTGTCGTCCGGAAATAAAGTGACCAAACACTGAGCTCAAACTTAACACCAGTCTTTGGTCAAGAAGTTACTAATGCAAATTTCTTTTAAACGCTGTCATATCACACAATGCTGTTCTTCTCTATTAAAGTGACACCTTCTTTTAATCTTCCAATCCCTTGAATGTGGCATCAAGGCAATTTTACAGAAGCCATTTGAGTTTCACTGTTCTTTAATGTCTAATGAAGCTGATTAATGATTTAGAAAAAGCCTGAAAAATAAATGTTTCAATTTCACATATCTTATTAAATCTTTTTTTAATTAAGTGTCACATTCCTATCCCCTCACATCTGTGTAATAATGTAGGAGTCTGTTGTAATATGCCCAAATGAGGATGAGACTTTTTCACACCATGAATACACACTGTGCATAAGAGATAAAGTAAAAAGAGCAAAGCCTCACACAGCAGCAGATTTTGAATTTTATTATAAAAGTTTCTACCTAAGAAAATCGACATATCATCTCAGCTGTTTACACATGGAGAGAAACTTAGAGATTCAGCTTTTTTTCACTGAGCATAAACAAGGTTTCTGTCATTTCCTGTGAGAATCTAGACTATGAAAAACAATCTAAGATACTTAACAAAATACTTTTCGATAAATGCCACCTATGAAGATGGTTTAAATTGTTTGTTCTGTGGCATGTAACCAAAGATCTTTCTTCCAAGGATCAGGTTTCTCTGTAAACACCATCATTTTTCACTCAGATATTTCATTTCCAGAGCTCCCACCCACAAACCAACCCACCCCTCCCTTCCATTGGTTATTCAGTGAGGTAGAAGTGCATTTTGTCGTTCACATTCTTGCGCTCTGGATTGAGGCGTTTCAGGATCTGAGCCAGCACGTTGACAGTCTGCTCACTGCTCAAACCAGTGCGTTTGGTCTGGAACTTCTTCAGCAGGTCTTTGGTGGTCATTGGTTTACGGATCAGGTACCGTCGCACAGCTTCCTCTGTTAGCTGCACATCACTGTGGAGTACATGGACACAAGTTTTTAAGCTCTTCACCCCTTCAAAATACTTCTCTGCAGGCTTAAATTAAATATCTGTTTGTATTTTGGCGCAAATTATGATATATTTTGAAATTTTACAGTTAACTCAGTATTAATGAATATTTCTAAGGGCAAAAAAAAGATGACTGTTAACAATGTACCTTGAGCTAGGTGTGGATTTGCCTGATGGAGGCTGAGGTGTGCTCTTCCCAGAAGGAGCGGGGCTCTGACTGCTGGGCTCCATCTTTAGCCTTTTGGCAGCTGGTGAGTCGGTGCCCAGACCCTGAGTCTGTCTCTTACCTGTGGGAAAGTGAGATTTATTTGGCAAGGAAGAACATGAAAGGAACCTCACGATTCAGTTGATGATGTTGAAAAGTTTCACAAATATACATTAAAACATCTGTCCTGTGTTTTGTTAAGTTATAACTTTATATGCTTGTGGGCATATAAAGTGATTAAACACCTTGCTCTAACTTGCTGGCAGCAGCACGGAGTGTATTGGAGGTGGAGGCAGAGTCTATGGATGGTGTCCCAGGGCGACTGCCAGTCCTGGAGCTGCCTGCAGAGCCACGCCCGCCTCCACGTTTAGGAGGTGTACGCTTTTTCTGAGGGATGGAAATTAGGGACATGTTTAACAAAAACAAAGACAACCTCAAATAATAGAACTGCTAGAAGAGCAGAAAAGCTCTGCTAGTGCACAGGAATTTCCGCACAGTAACTGATCAGTCATTTGACTAGAGCTGTAACAGAGCTCTACTACTGACTCTAGAACAGCCCATAAAATGTCAGGATATCCATTAATTTCACCACACAAACACACACACAGACACCAATCACCATAAACAGAGCAGAGGCCGTCTCCTTTTCAATGTCACTGTCGTCTGAGCTGTCCGACTCCCCGCTGCTGTCTGCGACACACAAATCCATACAACGCCCGTCAAACAGGAGGAGGAATCACGTAACACTGCTTGTGTTTATTAGGATCTTATTCAAGTGTGTATTTTGTCAAAGTGTCATCCGTCTCGATAGGTTCTGTACCTTTTTTCTTTTTCTTTTCCATTTGGACAGGGGTTTTCTTTCCTTCCTCTTCTTCTTCATCCTCTTTTGCCTCCTCTTCATTCTGCTTCTCCTCCTCGCTCTCTTCCTCACTTTCAGAGGCCTCATCAATACCTGGAAAAGATGTACATATGATGTAAAACCAATGGTGATCACTCACTGAGAAAAGCTAAAAGGTCACACAAATAAAATAAAGTTAAATTAAATAAGTAAAATTGAAATGCAGTGAAATTAATATCTGCTGGCATTGGCAGCCACGCAGCAGTAAGGTCAGAACACACACATGATCAAGATTATCTGCTGTTTGAAAGTTATGCACATAATCTAACCTTTGGGGAGGTCTTCTCCTTTACTGGGTTTTCCCTTTTCTGGCTCTTCGTCAGAGCTGCTTTTAGAAAGTACAATAACATATTGGTGAGACAAGAAACAGAATCAAAAAAGCTGAGAAAAAAACACCCTGTAGTTTTCATAAAGGGCATGTTTTCGTATGAAACAATGCAGTGGATCTGACCTGCTTTCATCTGACATGTAATCCACTTCTAGACCCTCGTAGTCGCCATCGTCGCTGTCCTCCAAGGCCTCTTCGCTGCTCTTCTTCTTCTTCTTCTTTCCCTTTCCTTTCCCTGTGTCTTTCTTTGCCTTTGTCTTGCTCTCTCCATCTGTCCAATAAAGAGGGACGACAAGAAGAAAACCACATCATGCGTAAGTGACAGGACAATTCAATGTCATGAAGTCTACGTATAAGAGACTGTTCAGGTGCTGCCTGTTTAACAACAGCCTCCATCTTCAGTCCCATCCTGTTTCTCTCTCCTCACCATCCCCCATGCTGCTGTCACTGTCATCACTGCTCATCTCCAGGTCGTCTTCCAGGTCGTGAATGCGCAGGTCTCCCCCTCTTCCACCTCCCTTCTTTTTCTTCTTCCCTGACTTCTCAGCTTCATCCTCCTCATCCTCACCACGCTCCTGCTCCCGGAAACGTCTCTGAAGCATGATGCTGAAGTGATTTACCACCTTGTTCCTCCTGTAAAAGGATATTAAAGAATTGACACACATGCACAAGGTGGGTGCTTCTCCTTTCCCATCTTCACTAAAACCAACCATTCTCTCACAGTTCCTCCCCATTCTCACCTGCCCCACTCCTCTTCAGCCTCCTCAGCAGTGAGTGTTCGGTGCTTGGCCAGTGGGGTGAAGTTGTACCAGCCGTGGACAGGGAAGGCCTCAAAAGCTCCATCAGGACACTGCGTAAAAATGTAGTAGGACGCATTTTCTGTAACACCGCCCTTCTTCTGACCTTTGAACCTGACACGATTAGGAGTGCAGACAGAAAGAGAGAGGCCATGTTAAAAAACAGCAGGGATCCATTATTTAGCCTGCATATGCAGTCTCATTGAGATTTTTTGACAATTATTTTACAAATGCATTCTACAAATGCAGGTAATATGGAATGACTTTGTTTAAATAACTACTCAAACACAAAAAAACGTCAGTTCAATTACACCACAAGGTTGTAGATGTTTTTGTGAACATCAGAGTGAGGCAGATAGTAAAGATGCATCTCCCTCCCCACCTCTTGCCGGCCTTGCCGTTGACCTTGAGAATCCATGGCTGGTCCTCTGCTTTAAACTCTCTTGTCACAATACCAAACTTCTTCCGTCGTGCTTCCTCTCGCTGTTTTTTGCCAAACTCACTGCCAGCTGCTCCTTCCTGTGTCTCCTCCTCACCATATATTCGTCGAGCACTCATATCTCTTTCCATACGAGCCTGGGAAGTGAAAGGAAAAGGGAATCAGATGTGCTCTTTTTAGATTAATGACACTAGTTGTCATTGCTCTCAGCACTGTGTGTGCTCCACCAAGAGGAGGTGAAGATGAAACCTACCTGTGTCCAGGTTGAACAATTGACCCTGTCTCCTGCATTAAAAGCCATGATGTTGTACTTCTTGCTGGTGTTTCTGTTGGACAGACAAACAGGAATGTAAACAAAAAATCATTTAGTGCATCTGCTTATTCCCAGTGAGGACCACAGATTATAACAAACTTTGTGCAGAAAAACAACTATGTTTACATGGACACTTACAATGCAAACAATTCATTAAGGTATACAACAATCTAAATTCTATTTTTAAGGGCAGATTTAAGCAACATCATATGTATAGATGCATGTCAGTCTATGTTACTTACTTAGGGACGCGCACAGTGTATTCTGTGGCTGAGGAACTGCTGCTCCCCTGCAACACAAACAGATTTAGATGGCACTTTTGGCAGAGCTTCATCTGAGCACTTTGTTTCTCTGGGCAGAGCCTATGCACAAGCCCAGGTTTCATCAACAAGGATTAGGGAAGAAATTTGTCAACTTACTAGTGAGGCCATGCTTGAAAGTCTCTTTGGATTTCTTCACCACCTCAACAGTTGCTTCATGCGAGTAGTGCTACTGTTGCATTGTTGAACAAAAAGAGCTGAGTTAATATTTCGTTTAACCAGGTAAAATGTGACTTAAAAGCATTAATTTATACGAGTTTTAGGATTGTCGAATTTGATCCAAGCTGTTCAGAGTTGATGTAGCTAAACTGAGAGAACAGACGATTTAGTTACAAATTTCACTGAGTTTATCGGTAGCATTAGCACATTCTGACTACAGATACCAATAGTTAACGTTACCCGTTTTAATTACATACGTTAAGCATAAAACAGTGAATAAAAATAACAAAAATGACGTCCTTCACTAGAACTTTTTTTTAGGTTTAACGTTTACGTTATCGTTAACAGAGGCACCTGATGCTATTATAAACAACACATTTACGTTAGCGAGCCGTTGCAGCTGCAGTCTGCGTTGTAACGTTAGCTAGCACCAAGTGCTGATATTTACCTTTATAATCGAGCTTCAAAATCAAGTGGCGTTCATGAGAACAGCTACAATAATTGATATTATCAAAACACCAAACAGAAGCTTACAAAATGTATAACGTTGTCGTTAATTTACCGGTACGCGCACTTCCCCGTACGTGTTCCGTTGATTTAAGTACTCGACAGGAACCTCAAGAAGAGGTAATGGTTCCTAGCGACCCGCTATATTCTCTCTCTTTGTTGAGCTTAAGGTAGCTTTGGTTGGCAATGTTTTTAAACTAGCTTTGATGTGCTCACGAAAAAAATAAAGAGCGACTAACATGCCCATTTAGTAATATATTTTTTTGCTTATTATGTTTCCGATGATTTTTTTCCCGTGGCGACTATATTTTATTATGAACATTTTCACCGGAAGTACTACTATCCTAGCATGTCTTACTTTGCTAAGCTAGTCCTGAAGTTGTAGTTTGTCAAAGTGACCGCAGGAGGGCAGTAAAAAAATAAACGGATAATAAAATAAACTACACGTAGATAAAGGAAAAAAAAAACTCTCGAGAACTTAAGACATATAGAGTGACAAATAGAAACTTCAGAGAGCCACTGTTTGACAGCTTTGTTCAAATGACTTTATATCATTCTGTCTCTTTCGACGTGAGGTTTTGATTTCCGTGGACTTAGGGCGTCATTGCACTCTTGTGGTGACAGTGAGGAACTGCAACACATTGCATTCTTCAACCGAAACATCAATTAGAGAAAAACCATAACGTAGCACTCACAGTTGAAATGATTAACAAGAGATAAACGGAAGCAATTAACAGGGATAAATTAACTGCAAAGAGAATAATTATTATTGTAAAATACTCTTTGGACAAGGGCTAGGTTCGGGTCACTTGGTCAAGTTTCTTCAATGACGTTAACGTTACATTTTACAGTAGCACAGTCTCTGTTGGCATTAATAGATTTATAAGTTTAGAAGATTCCAAGTTAGTCTTCAGTCTTCCACGACGCACGAGGGAGTTAGCGGTTGGCCGCAAGAAACATTTTTTTTAAATCATTTATTTGTACAGTTTCTTACTGGACTTGCTCACACATAAATCAACCAACTCTGTGTAGCATAAGAGCGCTTGTAAATCCTAACAAGTGTATTCATCTCCCTCCGGTGGCCAAAATGTGGAACTGCAACACTATTCATTCGTGAAGATATCGTAAATACACACTCTAACATGAAAGTACTTCCGGTAATTACTTTCAAAATACAGGAATCATCGGAAGTAATAATAAGCAACGTCATTACACACTAATAACATGTGAGTACTTCCGGTGAATACTTTCAAAATACAGTTGGTATACTTAAATAACAAAGAAATGGTCAGACTTATCCACAATGTTGCATAACCAAAACCATGTCCTTCGTAGCAGTCCCTCGAGAGTCTCTTTTATTTTGTTAACATCTTTCAAGGTTGTTTCCCCTTAATTGTTGGCTGACTGCCCCCTTACAGAATGAGTCGATGGGAGCTTAAAGCTAACTTTAGCTGTCTGTTTCATTTAACGTTCAAGTTTGTCCTAGCGGCTTTTCGACGTTCCACCGCCATAACAGCAGTTGGTGCACTTATCAATAATAATGTCGTTTGTTGTTGTTTCACTGGTACATTGGCACAGCAAATAAAAAGCTCCAAATATTTAAGGTAACGATTGTAGCCGATATCCGTTATTTTTTGCCATTCAAAGTAAGGTTGCAGTTGCTAACCTTGACCACTGGTCGGCAGTATACATGAACGAATGTAACACTCGAGGAGCCATTTGTCAACGGTTTCTGCCCTTCATACAGTCAATGTTTCTGCCTGAGCCAAAGTTTTTTTTGTTGTTGTTTTAAACTTTACAAAATACAATGCAGAATAGTGCAATACAATACAAAGAAATAACAACCGCCAGAGGGCTACAAACATTCAGAGGCAGTATTTCAGAATATCATATTACAAAAATACATTGACAAGAGCATATAAATCAAAAGTCTTAATGGCTTTCATGTTAGTGGAATGTCTAATAGTTTTAATATATTGTTTGACCTCATTATCAAAGACAGAAAGGAGTGGTTTGTGGTTAGTGTATCGGCATTGGTGGATATGCCATTTGGCTAAATATATAATAAGATTAATGATATAAAATTGTTTTTTTTTTCGCAGATGGATAGTCAGTGAATCCAAACAAAATATAAAATAATAAAAGTCGAAATCAAGTTGCAAATGTCTTCCCATAATTTGGTGGAGAAGGGTCAAGATCAAAATAAATGAAATACGTCTTCAGGGTGTCCTTCACAAAAAGAGCAATTTATATCTATATCTTTTTTGAATCGTTGTAAAAAAATAAAAAAATTGATGGGTAAAATCTATGAATTATTTTAAAAGATACTTATTTTACTTTATTATTTATCATCGCTGGCAAGTTCCAAATCTTTTTCCAGTTAAGGTTATTAATAAAGGTGTTATAAGCTACCACACATGGGATTGATACGACATCTTTCTGAAATAATGAACGTATACGACTATTACTATCGCGTGTTGACCAGAAACAAATTTAACCAATTTCAAGTTTGGTTGGACCAATAATAATGTTGGATTCTGTCCTGCTGTACTTTTAAATAACATAATTACTCCATCAGGGGTTGCGTTTATAACAATATGAAATTCATTAATAGGGATTAAAATACTGTATTTTAAGACAAATTCTTGATATGTCATCAATGACCCATCTGGGTTAAACAACTGACGAACCGAGAGTATGTTGCGAGTAAACCAAAAAGAGTAAAATAAGGATTTGTTTCTGTATATGATGTCTTTATTGTTCCGTATGTAGTATCTATGGGGAAAAAATATGTTCGTAGATCAATTACCAAGAAAGAAGCATCTGTTTATGAAAGTAGGATAGTTTTGATGGGATTTTTTCAACATTATTACAAAGTAAAAGGAAATTTAGGTCTCCTAATTTAGAGAAAATAAAATTTGGTACGAAAAAGTCTATGCGTGATAAGCTAGTACGTGCTTTATTGCTCCAAGTATATGAACTCACACGATTTTTTTGTCTCCATATTTTGTGGTGGCTACACTTCTCTATCAAAATTGGAGGAATCCAATGGTATTAAGCTGCATGCGTTTTATACTGACAGTGGTTATAACGTTACATTTCCCCGGGTTCAGCGGGACAAAATAGTCTCAAAACTGGATTACTGAGATGTGTCCATGTGCAGTAGGACTGCAACGGCTTCAAGAAAAACTGAAGATGCGGCTGTGGCATCCTCCGTCCCACGCCCTAACTCCCCTTATCCAACCACCGCCGACAGCCCGAAGCGGCATGCGGCAGCGCGTTGTCCGGCTCGGCTGTATGTCGCCTCAAAGAGCGCAGGTCCGTTACCGGAGCTCAAGGCTCAACAGCCACAGACGTGCAGTGGGTGCAGACCAGCAGCGTCCCTGGCAAACCAATTTCCTTAACCTTTCCCTCGGATTAAGTCAACGTGACATTTTTTGAAAATAACTTTAAATCCATTGCAGTCTGCCAAATTAATCTCCTTTGCGTTAGGTATATTACAAGTTGGTGGTGGTTGATTGTTGTAAAGTTTAATAAGCCCGATTTTAAAAATAAAATTCATGACGTTATGTAAACATCCCTTATATCGCCCGTTATGTTCAGTTTTGACTTAAATGTATGGTCGTTTAAGAAATGTAACGTTATTACGCATCCCATTAGCATCATAGCCGTGCACCCTGACTGGAGGACCTGCTAATTAAGGTTAATGTTGCTACAACATAATAAAATATTATCAGAATTTCACTTACTGAAAACCCTGGAGCATCGCATTCTAAAACGGTCTGTTGGTACAATTTATCGCAGAGCAATAGATATTATTTGTCCAATATTGCCTTTAAAAATGTCGACAACAAGACAATAAGAAGCGGATTGACTCATGCGCATGCCGAGCTGCCCAGTTTATTTCTACTAAACTTCAGAAAGGTACAAAAATGAGTGGGGGAGCGGCAGTGCAAGTCATCAGAGTAAGGTAATGACAAAAAATGTACACAGCTGTATTGTGCAATATGGGTTCATGCAGTTATGGAAGGCACGTCAACTCATGCATTTTTAGATCATTTTGACTTGGTCATTTTATAAGTAGCTCGCAAGCTGAAAAAGTGTGGTCGCCCCTGTTATACACATTCACAGCCACAATGCAATTCATAAAAATGCCCTCCGAGTGATAAAAAAGATATTTTCGTCATGCCGAAACTTGATGTGAAGATGCGACGCAAGCCAAGAAGTCCGAGGAGGACAAGGGAGGAATAAAAAGCTTCATTACACATGATTAAAATTTGATTCAGGCTTCCAAAGTCACTGTATTGTATGTACAAGACTCTTCTCAAGGTATTTTCATCATGCCGAAACTTGATGTGAAGATGCGACGTAAGCGGTCAACGCCGAACATGACGCCAAAGTGTGAATGTAGACACAAGAAGTAGGACACCTCCATTTCCGATTAAAACTTTCAATATAAGAGTTTCTTGCTAGTTAGTTGCTAGCATGTTAATAAAAAATTCGGACGCCGTATCTTCTTAAAGAAGTGTTTAAGTGAAATAAAAAAAACATTATCATTATCTGTAAATCATTTTTGTAAACTAACCAGGTAAACTAATCTTTAGGCCACTTATTAACATTCAAACACTTCCTTATTAACATATATAAATGTAGCTGTAACTGATTTTGCTTCTAACAATGATACCAATACTGGTTTGCATGCTTGTAAAACATTAGAGATTGTGCTGTAAAATATTGTATTTGTTGTGCTGCAGTCACTCACTTTGACCACTGGAGGGCAGTGAACACTTATGATTCCTACAACCTCTGTAAATATGAAAGACAGGTCTATGAATATTACAGGCCTGATTATTGGAATTTATTAAATCTTCCATAGGTCTTTTGAATACAGAGTTTATACAGTTAGGCTCACAAAACACGCATCCCTTATGATTTGCAAGAAACCGAGGAAATACCTACCAATAACTTTCCATTGGAGTAAGCATTCTGAAATATATTTTCCTGCTTGTTTTTAACATTTTCTTAGATTCTCCTCTGTGTGATATAACTTTGCTGCTTATTTTATAAATCCATTTTGAATATAAATGACACAGTTACATGGAGAGAGCTACTGCTGATCTAGAAAAAAAAATGTTTTCATAAATCATTTTTCAGTTTTTTTTGTTTTTATTTTCCATTATCTTTTTCTGTGGCTAGCATGATCTTACTGCAGTATTTGTCATGGGTGTTAAAACTGAAGTGAACAAGACCAGGCCAGCAAAACATGTGGAGTGAGGCACTAAGCTATAATAGTTTTCCCCTTAAAACATCTGTCTTTTTTCTCCATTTGTATTTGTAGGGATTTGTAAGTCATTTACTTACTATCTAAGATGCAATACCATGTTACACTTTTACAAGACAAATTGTCTGACAGGTGATACACACACTTTTTCCACAAAGGTGTTTTAATCTTTGTAGCTGTACCAACTACAACAGATGGTGCATATAATTCCTCAAAGCACAACTTTAAATTGTAATTTTCAGCATCAACAATGGTAACTATTTAGTCCATACAAAACACATCAACACACAAAACAATATGCTTGTCTTGATAGAAAATTAGCATTAAATAGACTTTTCAATCCAATTTTTAAACCATATGAACTATCCAAGGATATCCAAGTCATGATCATTTACTTTGAAGCATGTGTAATGTGACCAGCAGCATCATCAATTCAATCATCAGTCGTCATTAACCATCCCTTGCCCTAACCACATGTTAATTTTTTTTGGTTATGATATGGCTTTTTAAAAAAAAAAAAAAATAGCTGAAATAAATCACCTGCATGCTGTCTGAAGGGATTCAATTAATATCATTTAAAATAAGCTCTTAACACACAAACATAAATAAATCTCTTTAAATTTTTTTTTATAAATAATAGTTTATTTTCCTTTCCTGATAATAATCACAAAGCTGAGGTTGGATATGCAATATAATGGGTTAGGTGTAGGTGTGGATACACCATCTTTTTTCCTAGATATGCATTATTCCAACCACAGCACCATATATGGAATCGAACACAATTAATAGAAATCTTTAACAAAGAGATACAAAGTAATGACATGTGTTTTTTCAGTCTAAGTGCCTTTGGCTTTTTTCTTAATATTTCTTAGTAGACTATGTGTAGCATTTTGTTTGGGGTGGTTTTTTATGCACTCAATAGATGAAGAATTTTCTGACTAATGTGAATGTATTTCAGTATTCCACTCAGTGCTGAGCCTCCTCATGTCTTGATGTGAACTATGCTGCACTTAAGCTTTTGCATCACAAGTAAGTGAGTTTGCATTGTAGTTTGCATTGATTTCAAACCTTGTAAAAATTGTTTTGGATGCTGTGCAAATTTGCACAGCTTAAACAGTGCTGGTTGGTGTTTCGTGGAGTGGGATCTGTCATGATGAACTGCTGCACACATTTACTTCTCCTTGGTGAGTCAATCCATGTTTCATATAGCTGATATTGTGTGTGAATTGTTGTCCTTAATTAAACCTAAAATAGTATAATCTCATATGCACTGGCAGCAAGGCAGCAAAATCATTTCATGTCTGCATCTGGATTCAAATCTGCATCTAAAGTGACAGACTGTAAGGATGCATGTGCCTCTTATTTCTTAAACTAAGTGCAGAAATATTATGAAAAGTAACACAGATGTTAAAAACTGTTTTTTTTTTTTTTTTTTTTACCAAATTAAATCCAAGAATCTTGAACCAAAAAAAGTATTGTATTTTTCTCTATTTCAAAATACTTTTATATAATATAATCCATATACTTTTATTACTTGTATAACCCTTACCCTTAGCACAGTATATTTTTTATAACAAATACTGTTATGATTTAGGCTTTTAAATGTGATTCACGTCATTAATAAGAACCAGCTAATATCATAGTCTTTCATACATACAGGTCACATTAACTTTAAATATTTTTTGATCACGTAAGGACTTTTTTAAAAAAAAAAAATCAAACCAAAATAGATTTGGGTTGCTGTACAGAGTTACTGTGTACATTATCTTGTTTGCTATACTTCTTTAACTACTGACAATTATTCTCTGAAACAATAACTCTCCTTTGTCTATTTGCTTTGTAGGTTCACTCGTCAACCTTGGCCATTGTGCTTTTCCTCCTGGTATGAATTATGTTTACCTGCAAACATCAGATAAAGATTCAGTTCACAATTGAAATGACATTAGTTGTGTGCATAATTATTGACTTAGACTTTGTTTCTCCATGCAGGTTCTTGTGACAGCTACACAAACATAACTGAACCATGGCGCAACGTTTTATTCACATCGTCTTCCTTTTCTGGCTACCCAATAAATGATGGACATCTTGTTGGCAAGTGGTGGCGCTTCATGGGGATTGGGGGAGATGTAATCACTGGAGGCTGCTTTGCAGGCCCCGCTGGTGGTACCATTTACCCCATGCGCTTTACATTTACATTGCCCACAACTGAATCTGAAAATCTAGTAACAGGAACTGCATATGGTAATGTTGGAAATTGCTATGCTTATGCCATCACGATGAGCATGGCCTTGTGTCCTGGAGGTTTCTACGTGTACAAACCATCGAGTCACCCACATGGCAGTATGGCTTACATAACTCGTAAGGAATGATTATTTATTGTCATCCTTTCCTTTCCTTCTCCTTTCCTCCTTTAAACAGTCAAGTTCAACTCGACTATGTGCTGCTGACTGCAGAGAGACCTTTCCCTTTTTACCTTTAACCAAGAATATCTTGTGCTATTGCTGCTGTATGTGTGTTTTCATTGTGTAGAACATCTTGTCTGTGATTCTGACTCCTGTGGACCGCTTGCTCAGTGTTCATATCACGGAGGCTGTATTTGTGTTCCTGGGTATGAAATCCCCCCACAACACTTACCCTCTCCAGATTCATATGGTTGTGTTGGTAAGTCACCCACTTTTTTTTTCTTTTCATCGGAGCTCTGGGAATTCACAGTGTGATCTGTAAAGACCGTGATTGTCTCTTGTTTTGCTGTTCAAGTTCATTAAGATGCTTCATGCACACTTGAGCCTATTGTCTGGATTTTGTGAGCATGAACTGTATTTCTCACCTTAGACTCCTGTTTGTAACATTTCTTGGCAGACATAGATGAATGTGCCAGGACTGCAGGGATCTGCGGTCCTTACTCCGTCTGTAATAACACTATTGGGTCATATGTCTGTACCTGTTTGGATGGATTCAATGCAACAAATCCAGCTTTAACACCTGGACAGTCCAACCCATGCATAGGTACCATTTCAGAAAGTCCGTCACTGTCCTTTTGACGCTGTCATATCACATTTACGAAGGTTGTGAATTCTTGTCCAGGTTGCTATGAGTCTGTTGTTGATTGCTCTCTATAGATATTAATGAATGTCTTGATAACATCTGTGGTGATAATGGGAGCTGCGCCAACAACGCTGGAAGTTATGCATGTGCTTGCCACAAAGGCTACGACAATGTACCTGATGCAACCCCTGTTTGCCAAGGTGTGTTTACATTACTATTACACATCATCAACTAATTAAGACAGGCTTTTCTTATGTTCGCTACGAAAGACAGTTACAAAAGTTAAATGGTAAATCTCTGCCAGACAGTTTGTAAAAAACCACAAATACTATCATCAAATCTTGGCAGCTTAATTTTTTTAACTTGGGAAAATATAAACTAATGCAATACATTTGTGATTGTGTCCCATTTAGCTGTTATTGCTATGCAATAATGTTACGGCCCTGAGCCTCGAGCCAGGGTTTTAACAAATAAGGCTATCATCAAGTAAATGTAATGCAAATGCATACTTAAGATTTTCTAATGTGAAGACAGAAGAAAAGCGGAATTTGGTTTTCTCAGCTGATGAAACCAGTAATTGTAAAACTGTTGACCATTGATTGAATGTTGTCGCCATCAAACACCTTAATCACTTATTTGAACTGAGATGCCCACATCGTGTTATAATGCATCTACAGTCACTGCCATTAATACACAAGATTCAAAACACATGATTTCTTCAACATGTTAGTTAGTCACCCCTCATCACCACCTTCTCCCTGGAGAGAGGAACTTTTTTCATATGGAAGATTAGTTGATGTTAAAACTAACATTATTTGATTATGCTATTTCTCTTAAACTCATTCTTGAATTTTTTTATTTTGAATTTAAACAAACTTTTCCTTATTTATTTTTGTATAATCACAATTTCATGCCAAGTGTATAAACTGTTCCTCAGATATCGACGAGTGTTTCAACTCCACCATCTGTGGCCCTGACTCTGTTTGCACCAACACACCTGGAGCTCATACCTGTGTGTGTCTACCTGGTTACATACAAACTATCCCACACCAGGAACCCAGCGAGACCAACATCTGTATTGGTATTTGAAATGATGTGATGAATGATGAAGAAATTTTTCATCATCATCAAGGAGCTGATGTTAACATATGGATACATGTTGCAATAGGAGACCTATGCACAAAGTTGTCTGTGTATGTTTGTGTATCATGTATTTACAGATGTCGATGAGTGTGTAGAAGACCCTATCATCTGTGGTCCTAACGCCAACTGCACAAATTCAATCGGGTCTTACAGCTGCACCTGCTTCCCTGGTTTTCGTCTGAACAACCCAGGCATGATAGCCAGCGTTGCTAACCCATGCACAGGTGTGTGAATGTCCTCACTACGAGAGTGACTTTTGATTTTACTGTCATATGTTTCATTACTGTGTGTTTTTCTTTCTCTACAGATATAGATGAGTGCAGTGAGACACCTGGTATATGTGGTAGACAGACTGTGTGTACGAATGTACCGGGGACTTTCTATTGTTCTTGTCCTGATGGATTCTTCCCTTCGACTGGCATCGTGTGGACATTAGGGGTCTCATTTTGTAAAAGTGAGCTGACGATGCAGCTTGTTACAGTTTATACAGTTTACTGCAGTATCCTTACATGTTCAATGACTTGTATATGTTTTTCTTGTTATTTCCTTTTATACTGACTCAACAGGTGTTCAGGAGATTTTAGATGAGATAAGCCCTCCAGAGGTAAATATGACCAGCATGGAATGACTGTTACGAAAAGAGCAATTTCACAAACCAACCAACTTTGCAAACACTCAGGAATGTGTAATATCTGTAGTATAATTCCACAGCTTTATTTTGAAGAGATCCAAGCTACCCATCATCAGCTGGGTGACCAGATGAGAGGAAAATTTATTAAAATTTATTAAAATGGAATCAGCCATGGCTTAAACTATCTTGATTGCAGTGTTGCTTCTGTTTGTTTTTTTTTGTTTGTTTTTTTTAGCATTCTTCAAAACACACTGCATAAGGCTTTGTTTGGATGTTCATCAGGTCCCAGCACAACTAACTCTTAACCCTTCCTGTCAGCTGATGATTTAATTTCTCTTTTTGCAAATGTTTCATTTCAACACTGTCACAGCTATGAGTCACTGTTGGGACGCTTATGACACAGCTCAAGGAATAACAGCCACAGTGCCTGCATGTGGGCAACAACCAAAGTGTTTCACAGTGATCAGTACTGAATGTTTTAATTGACTACAACCAGTCAAATGTTATGTTTAGTCTAACAAGGACATCAAAGATTCCATGATAGCTAAGTTTAATTTGGGACTCTCCTTGGTTTTCTGTGACATCAGGTGTCCCTGGTCATCAGCATTTGGTGGCACAGCTAGCATGTGCTAGTGACCACACACAGATTCACTAAACCACTAAACTTGTAATGTAAGCAGGCAGGCGTGCGAATGTTGTGATATTTGATGATGCACAAATATTATTTTGATTTGCCAAGCTTTAAATACTTAGCGCTGAAAACTATACTTTTGCTTAAAACCTTAAAAATTAGTTTATGTTTGTGTTTTTGCTGCAGGGACAGACAAAAGAGAGAGCTTTCCTTGGACAAATGGAACAACAACTTAAGGACAATGCAGGCATTATTTTACCAGAACCAGTGAGTAGAAAATAGAGACTAGCAGTACCTCTCCAGACACCTTTAAAAATACAAAATTTATTGGTTTTTATATCAATAGATCATCACTGCAATAATGATCTAGATGGAGCTCTAAATTTTCATTATTTGACTTTTGTTATACATGGCCAGATGCTCTCGTACTGAAAGAAGTCTATAGAGATTGTGCTTGCTTAAGTTTTTCAGTTTTAAAAGTCTCAAAGAACTTCAAACTGAAACACCTAGTTTCAGTTAGTGTGTTGATCTAGTTTTACATAATCTGCAAATTAATTCAACTCCAGTTTAAGTTTAATGGACATCATGTGCGATGACACTGCAACTGCATTAACATAATTCTTCCCTCCTCTGTCTTTCTCCTGCTTTCTTCTACAGACTGTCGCAAACAGCCTCTCAGCATCTATGGTACTTGTGGTTCCTTAAAATAAAAAAAAGAACTGTGCAGTCTTTTTTAGGAAGCTTAAGCCTTCTTTGCATTTGCTGGCAGGTCAGCTATTCACATATAAATTCTTATAGGAAGTGTCAGGTGTTGGACAACATGCCAGGTCTGTGATGGTGAGTAGTGAGGGAGACGGGGAGACCGGCAGTGTCATCCTGGGCATCTCAGACCGTCTTGTTTCTGCAATGGTGGATCCAAGTCAAAACCAGACCAAGAAAACTGTAAAGAGTCAAATACTGGGTAAGACATGTTCATCTGAATTTATTGTATATATTTTCTGTATGTCAGCTTGGAGTATGTAAAATCTATGCAATCTTTGTGTTAGATTTAAGTCTTGAAACTAGTGGGCCTGGGAACAACAATGTAGAGAGGTCTCTTCTGTCAGCCAAAGGAAACATCATGGAGATCAACCTGGAGAGTCTGGCCAAAAACAACAATGGTGAGAAAAGCTTATTATTATAATGATTATAACAATTACCAGAATATATACTGTATATTTTTAGAGGAATCAAATATTCACTGTCTTCCAACCTTTTGCAATGCAACTTGTTTTCATGTGAGTACAGTAAATCACCCTGAACCTTCTGTTGGCTTTGTGTGTTTTTGTCAGATTGATTACAAGATAACTTGCATACAATAAAAAACTAAAATCAGTGTATGTGTTCGCGATAGTAAAATTTAAAAAATATGCAGGCACTTGTTTTGTCAAATTAAATTATTGGTATGTAAATGAAGTTTTTTGTGGTAATAATAGTGTTATGGTATTTTAAAATGTTAATCCCCCCTCCACTATGTGGAAATTTCTAGGTTCTGCAGCGGCTGCCTTCCTGACACTGGATGGGATGGAGAGTCTTCTGAGTCATCAGTTCTTTAAAACAGAAAACAGGACAGAGATGTACTCAGATGTCATCACTGCAGTCTTACCCTTAATGAACAACACCAACCTCACCGAGCCTGTCAACTTCACCATCAGTCATAAGAAGGTGCTGTCCAATTTAAGAAAAATACTTTTTAAGAATAACGTACGGTTTACTATTTTTCAACAAATCTAAAGATATTTGCATCTCTGGTTTCAGCAGATAATACCTGAATCTGGGTTGGTGACATGTGTGTACTGGGAGGACAAAACAGAGAGCACAGGAATGGGAAAAAGAGGAGAAGAGACCAGGACCATGCGTTGGTCAGAAGAGGGCTGTTGGGTTGCGTACACCAATGAAAACTACACAGTGTGCAGCTGCTCTCATCTCTCCACATTTGCCCTCATCATGCAGATAGGAGAGGTATTAGAGATTTGTTTGTCAGTGTGAATTTGATAATACGGGTTACTACATCCAATGTTCAGTCGACTGCAGTCAGACTTTGCATCTGTGTTGTGTCTTCTCAGCCCTCTCCAGAGAGTCCATTTTTAGAGTGGCTAAACCGACTGTGTGTGATTGTTGGACTTTTCTTCTTTGGCTTGGCCATTTTCACCTTCCTTCTGTGCAGCTGGAACCCCAAGATCAACAACACAGCCCGTCTTCACCTATGCCTCAGCCTCTCTTTATCTCATTTGCTGCTGCTATGGAATGACAGATATGTTGAAGAAGAGGTAGAGTCAGATTAAGATGCAGATTTTGCTTTTTGCCTTCCAAAGTAATTAGAGAAATTTCTCTCATATGTATTAAATGTATCCCAACTAAAACTACCCATTCTTTGATGAGAGTGTTTCAAGAGCCAGTTTATTATTTCCAAGATTCTCATCCTGTCTCTCCACAGCTGGCCTGCACCGTCATGGCAGGCCTTCTCCACTTCTTAGTTGTTGCAAGTTTTGTGTGGATGTTGCTGGAGGCACTACAGCTCCACCTCTTGGTCCGAAGGCTTTCCAAGGTGCAGGTCATCCAGAGAGATGGTCTCCCCAAGCCATGTCTCTATCTGGTCGGCTATGGCGTTCCATTTGTGATTGTGGGTGTTTCCGCACTGATATATTCTGATGGTTATGGTGCCACTGAGGCTGAGGTGTGAGTAGAAAAAACAGAATTACAGTATTCATATTCTCCTGTTTATCTGGTGTAAATGTAGTTGGAAAGAATTGTTTGTTTGATTGTGTTGCAGGTGCTGGCTCTCGACACAGCGCAACTTCAACTGGGCTTTAACAGGTCCGGTGATTGCTATCCTTGGAGTGAGTATTCTATGTTTGCATTTGCATCACATGTATTTCGATAAAGATACAATCAGATTCAGCCTGTTGTGTTCTTCCTTAATGTTAACCAGTCTGGATAAATTTTTGGCGAGTGAGTTGAACATGCTAAATGTGATTCAAGATGTCTGTCTTGCAGTTCCTTCAATGCACTGCTTAAATTATCCTCAGGGCTGATTGAATCTGATGCAATTCAAAGATGAGATTTGCACTTGTTTGTTTTATACTAGATGTAAGGTATTTTGCTGTCAAAGCATTGTGGGATTTACCTTGCAAGTCATCTAGATATGAGATCACGTGATCACTTGATCTCACAAATCCATCTTACCTTGCTTCAAACTATGTGCTTGTGCCCGAACCTTTGATTTAGACCCGTCAGTATTCTGTAAGGAACTACTGGCAGCTACAGATGTGGAAAGTGTGTGACTATTACAAGCAAAGTGGCTGTTCATTTGAAAACAACAATGACACTCCTGAAGAATTACCTTAGGTGCTGTTATAACATCAGATATATCAGAAAGTACTGTGCATACATCAGAAAGTAATTCTTTACTGAAGTAACAATACTGGACTTTTTTCTTAATAAAGAAGGTATTTTCTCTCTTCTCCTGACTGACTTTGGCAGGACAGTGGTTCTGTATAATACACCCAAGCAATCAAGACAGAACCAAACAGAAAACAAAAGTAAGAGGGGTTTAAAACCATTTACTCAATGCAAATGAGGGTAAAATTTGAGTAGATGGTGCATGTCGATGGTGCCAAAAAACTGATGGATAAAAAAGTAATGAAGTGGTCAGGCAGGAAATGTAGTCTTAACCAGCTGTTATTTATTTTGTGTGTCATTTACCTTCAGGATAAAGGATAAAAAGAAGAGCTGCTTGGCACAAACTCTCAAGGAAGACAGAGTTATGTTATATCGTTAGAGAAAGTTGTGTATTTACACAATTTTGCTGTTGAGCGAGCTTCTCATTAGTGTGCAGGCATTGACATGCCCAAAATGTAGCAGCAGGTCTTCACCTTGATTTTCATGAGGTCACATTACTTTTTGCTTTCCATCAATAACTGGTATCTCTTTCTATTAGCACACACTAAAGGAGGACTCTGCTGTCTTACTTTTGACAATGTAAATTGTCAAACAGCAAATATGTCAATTATTATTATTATTATTATTATTATTATTATTATTATTATTATTATTATTATTATTATTCATGGTATGTGTTGAGGTCTTTAACTTGTTTTCCTTTGTTTTTGAAAAATATGCTGTTCTGTCTGAGCTCAACCTCTGTGTCTTTTTTTCTTTAAGTTTAATTGGATATTGTTTTGTGCTACCTTGTGGAGTCTGAGACCCACACTGGCAAACATGAAAAGTGATATTTCTCAATCCAAAGACACCAGGTATGTTCCCATGTGTTCATGACTTGTACTGAAATTGAAAATCAGAGTTTCATTTCAGATCTGAATTGTTTGAGTGTTTGTTGGAAATGTATACATATTGTAAATAGAGCAGACAAATATATAGTATCACAAGCTTTACATACTATTTATTTGAATGTATTTGATAGCCTTATGCAAATACACAATTTGAAATTCCCAATTAAAGCTTGATACATTTTGTCAATTGTCAAAAAGTGTCATTATCAGAGTGTTAAAAACAATGTTTACAGTAGCCTTAAATGTCAAATGAAATGATCCCAAATGCTCCTCCTGAGTTATACATTCTTAAGATAAAAACTGAACACATACAGACTTATTTAAAAAATGGATTTTAATTATTTGCAGGTTGATTTTGTTCAAGATTGTGGCCCAGTTTGTCATTCTGGGCTGTACCTGGATTCTGGGCCTTTACCAGACAAATCTCTTCTTTAAGGTCCTGTTCATAATTCTTAACTCTCAGCAGGGTACTTTCCTCTTCATCGTTCACTGTCTGCTCAACAAGGAGGTAAAATCCTTATGCAGAATAGTTGCTCTCATTATCTGCTCTCTGATACATTTTCAATTCATGGGGCTCTTCTGTGGACAAAGATAACTCTAAATGGCTTGTTATTCATTGTGTTTTCTAGGTAAGAGAGGAATACATTAAATGGCTAACCTGTTCTTTCAATAAACACAGAGGAGGAGAATCTGTGGTGAGTTAACTAGTAATTTATGACACTAATAAGTACGTGAATAATTGTGAAATGTTTGCCATAATATTATTGTACTACTTTACTCTCCTTTACTTATGACTGTGGGGACTACAAAGACACAAATTGCTATGCTGAACAGGCAAATCAACCCTTTACAAGTCCAGAGTGATCTTCTGTGTGCCTGTGTGTAATTTTATGTTTTCTTCAGGCTGATGGTGATGAAATAAGATGAGAGAGACAGAAGAGAGAATTTCTAGCCTAATACACTTTGAACTACCATTATACCATGATCTTGTGTGTGTAGTGCAATCTCATACAACAGTTTGTATTAATATTAAAAATATTAATATATATATAATTATATTAAGTATAAACTCAAGTTCCTGAGCTACGTTTCATCTTTTACTATACATTACTTTTAAATGCATTTAAATGAGGCATAGTTCAAACTTGTTTAGCCATGCCATATTCAGTTTTTAATATGAGAAAAGATTGAGAAATTGCCCTGACAACAGTCAGATGGAAGCAGTGCAAATTTTAAGTACTTGGTTTAAATTAAACTATACATAAATATCAACAGCCATAATACTGAATTTGGCAATCTGTTTTGACAGAAAGATGTACCTTCAATCTCTGAGGATCTGGACAAGCCTGAGGAACAAACAGAAGAGGGAAAAAACGATGATGATTAATCCTGATGAAGTGAACAGAAAGAAGCGAGAAAAGAGATGGAACAGAGACGAAATAATCTGAGTTATAATGATTCTTTGTGTAAATTCTAGTTTAATGAATGAAAAGAGTGACATGTCATTTAACATGAATGTCTACATTTATAAACCAAGCCTGTGGTTCAGCCCCTTCTGGTTCTTATGGATATTTTCATTGTCGAAGGACAGAAATTTGTGTTCTTACATACATTTATAATAGTCAGGTTTACTTATGTGTAAATAATTATGCATTGCAGGAATAATGAATTTAGACTTTCACCAGTTTAACAGTCAGTACATTCTTGAAAGCTTTAAGAAATTTTCTGTTCTTTGGTAATTTCTTCACCATGTCTTTGTTATCCATTACATTTAACCATAATAACAATTAAATTATGTTCACATGTCAGTGAAGCATACATTAGAGGTTATATAAAAGATAGTTACAGTGTAAAAGTATATTTTTCTCATGAATCTTGTATAAAATTGGGCCCATATTATTTAAGTACCACAGTGTTATAAAATGCTACGACTTCTCTCCACCTCATTCATTTGCTTGGGTGTGGGAGCTTTCACCAACATTTCACTGTCCAAACCCTCAGTCAGTCACAGTCTAAAAAAACAAACTTTCTACAAAGTAAAAACATTCGTGTTTCAGTTGTTTCTTTCTCTTTTCATTTGTATCGTATTTACATGAGAGCTTGGACACTTGGACGTGCGTCAAACTTTAGGTGTGTCAAACTTTACAAGACAAATTCAATAGATGGGTTCAAAAGAGGGGAGGATGAATGGAGGGATATACGGCTGCAGTTTGCAACTTGAATGCTAGACACACTGAATACACATGAAGCAGAGCAAAAAGGCTTATGTGCAAATAGTTTTAATGAGTTGCATGCCTTTTATACAGCAGGACTCCTCAGGAGTTACCCAGTGCAGGAACAAAAGTTTATTTATCTGTTTTATGCAAAAATACGTAGGAGTGTATGCGTCTTTATATGAAACTTTAAGCATTCAAATCCTTGTTTAATAATGTGTACTTTCTGCATGGATCAGCTGGAGCTCTGTGTTCTGTCTGCTTGAGTGCTGATTGCATCCCATTTGAGTCTTGTGACTATGCTCTCAACACTGTCCAGGCATGAGGCCACTGATGACACAGCCAACACTCTCACTCCAAAAACCCTTCTCACAACCATGTATTCAGATTGTTGTTAAACACTGAATCTATTTCATATAAATTCTGACAGTATTAGGATAACCATCCTAATTATGTTCTTGGAAAACATCTTTAAAGAAAACTGATTTAGTAGGCAAACAACCTAATCATTCTCTGGGGAGGATTTCATGACAACTTACACATTACAACATTTTCAACATATAATTTACTTTCCAAGACATTCAAGGGGTCTTCAATTTTGTATTTCTGAAAAGTTATAATTGTTCCCTTCATAAAACTTGTTATGTCATATTTAAGCCCCTGTTTAGTGTGTTCCCATTGCGTCTGATTCCCGTTGGGTCAGGTTTATGCTCTTTGCATAAGCATTTTCCATGTTCCTTTATTGGGTGCCCAATATCGTCAAAAGCATTTCTAACAACTTACAGAGCAGCAAATTTGTTATCTAAATCGATAACATGTGCTTCTTTTCTAAGCCGGAGCTGTAAAAGGCAATAATGTTAATGGACTGAAAACAGAGTTGCATAAGCACAAATAGGCCGACTATCAGGACACATTTTGAAAGTCTCCAATAAATGTTTCAGGCAATAGTGCTCCTGGGGCTCTGACATGATATTCAAGCTACAGCCGCCTCCGAGAGGAATAATGGACAGGGAGAGGAGTGAGAAAATGAGAGAACACAGTGCTCAGGGTTAGCTTCAGTGTCTCTCACTCTTTGCTCCTCTTTTCAATACTATACTTGGTTACCATGGAAACACACTTGCAGCGCTTGAGTCGTGAGGCCAGTCAGCTGAGATACCTCGTCTGGTAAACAATCATGCAATCTGAACTGAATTTGTTTGATATGCATTTGAGTTTTGGTGAATTATGCTAAAGGTCCTAACTGGTGCCAGAAAGGTGGCAGGACCAAGTGTTGAGCTGAGACAGCAGCTCTGACACCTTTAAATTTTCTCAGTACAAGTTTTGACGTTTTATTTCACTAACATTTAGGCAAAACATTCAGTATGAACTTGTTTAATCTGCTATAGATAGTAAGCTGAGACATGCAACAAACTGCAGTTTTTACTTCATGTTTTTAAGTCACTATACAGTCATAAAGGGAATGAAAGATACACAGAAAATCAGTAGGCAGTGTTGAACATCTCGCTCCATAATTCTTAGTAAAGTTGATAGAATTGCATTATATATTGTGCCTCCTACATCTTAACTTTATAGTCTCATCAGTTGCAGTCATTCCATGCCTATAATTATCATCCTAGGAACTTCTATTTTTAAGATAGGCTTAATTATCTCAATTGTCTTTGAAGACATCCTGATAATGTGTATAACACTGCTGTGTATGCATAATGAAAAACCATCCATCATCTATAACTACTTATCCTTTGCAGGATCTCAGGGGGCTAGAGCCAATCCCAGTTAAGTAGAAAGTTCACTGCAAATTACCAACCAGCTATCCATTATCTTTAACTGTTTAACCTTTGCCAGGTCTTGGTGGGCCCAGAGGCTGAACCCAGCTGACACTGGGCAAATGGTGGGGTAAACCCTGGACAGCTCAACAGCTCATCACAGGGCTAACACACACACACACACACACACACACACACACACACAAAATAACCATTCACATTCACATTAACGCTGATGGGAAATTTTTTGAGGGGGGGGCATGCAATCTCCACCAAGAAAGGCTGTGTTCAAACCATCAAAACCATACCATTTGACATACTGTAGAAAAGGTATCCTCTATTTAGCCCAGTCTTTATCTTTAAAAAGATGCTTAAATGTGAGGCTGGAGCTAATGCAAACTGATTGAAAAGAAAAAAAAAAACACTTAAAAGACAAACCGTCCTGTCAATGACCTCTAAAAAAAAGGAAGTTTAGCAGTTTTAGCCCTTCAACATGGGGATAACTGTTTGGAAAGTAGATCAAAGTCACATAGCTGACCCACCTGGAAGCAAGCCTGTGCAGTTCAAGGCAACTCAACTGAAGAAAAGCAAGCAGTGAGTTTAATTATTTATTTTTACAGAATACTGTTAGGTATTTGTCTACATAGATAGAGACCTTATTCAAATATGGCCAATAAACCCTTACAGAAAGCAGTAACGTCAGCATTCTGTAAGAGGCACAGCAGACAATCAGTAAGCCAGACAGCAGTCCGGTACACTGCACAGGATCCACATTAGTTTTCTTACTAAAGTCTCTCTGACTTACAAGAATGAACACATGCCTTGTTCTGCATCATGGACTGTTAAAAGAGGGAAAAAATAAATATTCACAAGGAAAAGAGAACTACTAATGTCAGTTTGCAGACTAAATTGCAAAAAAAGGTTAGTTCCTTTTTTATTTTTTTGGAGTGCGGTTTAGTTGTATGAGGTTCATATTTATAAAAGTAAAGGTGTATTACCTACAGTAGAAAACAGCTGACCCACCCCCAGTTTGGAGTACAGGAGACAGGAGCACCAGCATTGAAGCTAAACAATGAACTGCTGCTCCCATTGGTGTAGGAAGTGAAACAATGTACTGATGTGAACGTGGGCAGCAGAAAATGCATTACAGCAACCTAAAAGAAGGCCCACCTAAGAAACAAATTTAAGTCTTAGAATATTTGATCTTACGCCTTTGACAAAAGCAATAACTTTAACTCACACAGCAGAGAGGTTTCTGGTGTGCTGCTTCCTTGATTGGTTACTCTACTTGTGTAATACATATGTGTTTATTGTGGATCTAGGAAACATGACTAAAACACCAAAGTCATATGATGGCACCAACATATTATTGAGGCTGTCAAAAAAAAAATCTGAATGAAATGAAAATTAAGCTAATATTGGAATTTTTAGATGTGCTTTAAAATATGTTTTGCTGCTTCCCATGTCAACCGCAGAACTTCATTGCTAAGCATCCCTGAGGCAATACAGTGACAATGGATACCATCTTACACAGTCTCAATACAAAATATCCAAACTAACCCTTTAAACAGCATTTAAACATACCTGCATATGTCCCCTAAATCCAGATAGACGCTGGAGCCATCGTTCTTTTTAATACCAATAGCAACAGGCTCTCTGCCCGTGAAATGCAAGCTGTAGCGCATGTCTGTTTACTTTTTATTCCAGATGGATTAATACCGACACTCTGGCAACCTGCCAGCTACTGTCAATCAAACACTGACATCGACACGCCCCTCCAGCTGGCTGAAAATGATGAAAAGGAGCATTTCTGATATTTTACCAAATACTTCTTATCCTTTTTTGATATTAAAAAAAACTTTACAGTACAAAACAATGAAACACACACTGAGATTATTTTTAATGACAAAAAAAAGAATGGCTGAATTTGATTGTGGTTGGACTTTAAGTGGAGGAATTATGGTGGAAGAAAGAGGCGACAAGGTACACCAAAGTAATTTCCCCAGGAAAAGTATAAAAAATAAATCAAGTTGGAAAGTGCAGCAAGGAACGCATCCAGCTGGAAAGATTTCTGGAATGGGATGCATTCTGAAATAGATTCATTCATGGAGTGGCCAGTACAGTCTCAAAACCTTAAGCAGTGGCATGACAACTGTTCTTGTTTTTGCATTATTGGTTAGACTCACAACAAGGATCCAAAATTAGTCTCCAGCATTAACTTGGGAATAAAAACAGTCATTAAATGTTTGGCTGTCAGGAAAAGCTTCCCATGCATCAAAGTGGCTTTGAACATGTGAACGAAGTTGGGAAAGGCCTGTTTATGACCAGACAGCTGAATGTGGCTATTTAAAAACACAAGCAGACAGACCTGCATATTTGGGTACTGTAAGTCAATCAACACTAGTCTGCATTTTGTGGTATGAAAAAATTACGCTTTTGAACTATGAAATGAAATATCTTCACCATTATGTAGGCCTGCCAATGACAGGGCGGGTATATGACCAATCAGTCCTCCCTCTAAACACAAGAAAAATTATCTCTGCAAATACTGACTACAAATTGATTAGACTGGTAGTTTTGGTCAAACTGATCTTTCATTTAAAGCAACTGTTATGTCAAAACACTAACACACATCTAAGTAGTATCTAAATACTTAATAACTTGATTTACTAAGAATTTCCTAGCCAACTATCAAGTCTGTTTTTCTCACTGTACCTAATCTTCTATAATCCAGTACTCTAAGTCTAAGTTTTCTCTTTTGCACACAGCTCAACTAGTTAGCTTGAGGCCAATGATTGTACTAAATGTGCAAAAGTTACAATGAAAAAAACATACTTCTGAATGTGGGCTCATGAAGAGTGAGTCATAACACACCCTTTCCCTCATTTCTGTCTCCCTTGTTCTGATATTTGTCCTCCGTTTTTGTTTTTCTTACAATCTAATCATTTTCTTGGAATGCATTCAGCCAATAAATGCAGTCTCTGGGAAAAAAAAAGTAAATCAAAATTGACCAAACACAGTTTAGAAGGCATTATTAGAGTTGGATTTTAACAGTCTGAAGGCACTTTTGAATGCAGGGCTACGACTCAACGAGTCAGACTCAGTGTGGTGAATGTGGGAAAAAAATGTGTTGTGACTGCATCTGTACCTTCGAGATGATGTTAAATAATGATGTGGTTCTGCAGTTAGAAATGGCTTTTGATGCAAGAAATCATCATTATTAGTACAGTGGCACAGCTGCATTTTATGTGCATGTATGTCTGCGCTATTGTGTGTGGAAGCATAGGCTTTAAGTAGCTCATCACACATGACTACATATCCTCCCAGCAGCTGCAATAGATAACAGATTTGTTAAGCATCATGCCGAGACAAGCCTTTGTGCCATTGCTTAACACTATGGGCACTGATAATGAGAAATTATTAATGAGAGTCTCAGTACCGCATTAGTCTCTGGAGCTAGTAGTCCTCCTTTGACAGAAAAAAGAGACAGATATCGAGAGAGAGAGTGAGCTAATGAGATGAAGTCTACACGTGTGTTTGCATGTGTATGTGTGCAGTTGCCTTTGTGAGACATGGAAATGAAAAAAAAAGTGTGTGTGTGTGTGTGTGGGGGGGTGTTAATTGAGTACGATCACGCCTCAAACATATTCCTTCATGTGAAACAGGCAGAATCAACCTCTCAGCCGCCCACACACTCATGCAGAACATCATCAGGGCCCTCTCATTCCTATCTCTGGATTTGCACAGTTTGATTCACAAACTGCTGGAGACTTATTCACCTCCCGCCCCGATAGCTCCTTTTTTCATTCGTCTTTAAGCTTCAAATATGTGTGTGGATGGAGCGCAAAAAGAATACAACACTAGTAAAAAAGTGGAGAGAAAGAAATAAAGTTGGGAGGCAGCTGACAATAGAATGGGCTCTAGGCATCTTAAAACAGTCAGACTCATTGGCTAGTTTAAAGTGATTGTGACGGTGAGTTTGGAAGAAAACCTTAAATTAAAATCTCATTCTAAATCTTTTATTGTCCTAAATCCCTGCCCTATGCTTACAACAACAATGATTGTTTTCATGGGTATTTCAGAGTTCATCTCCCTGTTTGCTGATTTGACTAAATCTTTTAAAATAAAAATGTTCAATATTAAGCAAAAACATGCTTTCCTCTTCTTGTTCTCTTTTTCTTCCCACTCTTTTTGAATTTTTACAAATGCATTTCATTTTCAACAGTAGCTGTTATTTTTTAATGACAGTGACCAGTGAAGAATTACGGAGGCTGAACAGGTTGTTTGTTGTTGCATTTGCCCATCTGTTTTTGTCTCTACAATGTTTGTGATACATATGAGTCTGACTACCTAAACGTGCCTCTTTCACTCCCCCAATACTGCTTGTAATAGTATGCCTACCTGCAATTATAAAATTATCATCTATAAATTTTACCAATATTTTGTGATATGTTCAACTCCACTGCCGTTAATGACGGCAAGTGCTGCCACAAGGTGTATCTGCAAGTAATCACTTCACTGTAAAAGAAGCATCTGTAGAGGCAGATGCCCACTGCAGTTCAAATATATGCAGAGGTCTGTTCGTCTCTCTCTCTCTCTCTCTCTCTCTCTCTCTCTCTCTCTCTCTCTCCCTCTCTCTCTCTCCCTCTCCCTGTCTCTCTCTCAGTTATTCTCTCCCGCCGTGCTGCTGAGCCTGCGACGTTAGTAGTGCATGAAAAAAAAAAAAATCTCTCTCTTTGCTTCAGCCAGCGGACGTGCAATTTGGAAGGAAAATAAGTGAAGGTATTGTATAAAATGCACGTTTCCATCTCACGATTTTAATATAATTTTTATTTTTATTTGTTGCTTTGGTATTATTTATTATGTGCAATGGATGCAAGCGACGGCAGAGCGAGCATGCACCTGCACTACAGACTCCAACGCTCTGCTGGGTTGAGTCCTCTTGGTGCAACAGAAGCCCATATGGTTGATTTCACGAGGGCACGAAACCATGTTTTTCTGATCAGAGCTTGCATTAACTACAACAGTGAGCATATTTTTGATATTGAATAATGTTGTACGTGTATATAATAAGATTTTAGGGCTCTGTATTAGTCTGCTTGGTCCCCGTTTTGCTACAGTTGTTGTTGTATACCACAGCGCTCTATTTCTGCACGTTTGGGTTTAAATGCCAAACAGAAGTGATTAAAATCCGTGGTCATAGATTTAAAGTGTCACATGAAGCCAGGCTGGTATTTATGCTGGGTTCTGCGGGGATAGGATGGACGGGCAGAGTACGCGCCATGGACAGATGTGTAAGAAGGGATTTAGTATCGAGGGAGGAATCACGCAGGGGATAAAACTGGCAATGCGTGTGTGTACGCGCGCACGCGCGTGTGAGTGTGTGTATGTGTGTGCTTTAGCTTGTTTTTTTTTTTTTGAGGGTAAATGACCCAGCTTTTCAGCAGTGTTGACCACTCTGTCGCACGACAGGCGCCACACTTTACCTGCAATGAGGGCTTCGGTGTCAGCTGCCTGTGGTTCCTCTGTGCTCGTGCCTGTGAGTGAGTAAGAAAGAAAGAAAGAGAGAGAGATAAAAAAGAAAGAGAGAGAGAGAGAGAGAGAGAGATGAAGAGGAGAAAGACCAGAGGAACAACAGTGTCCGACTACTGACCGACGGGCCACACAGATGTCTTTTGCCCACACATTTTGGACAGCCAAGCAATATAACAGCAACTGTGAACAGCAATTTAAATTCATGTATTACTACGTTGTTTGAATTAATCGGTAGTGTCTGGGCACAGTTAAAGGCTCGTGTGTCTATCAACAAATATTTTTGCCTTAAACGGCAGAGCACGGTGTAAAGAGTGCAGTGCTTCAGCACCACGGACAGCGCATTGTGCTGACCAAGCGCAAAACGCGCTTTGGTGGGCTTTAAACGCCACATGTTGGAAGATTGAATGGTTCTTAGATGGGATGTGTATGTTTGTACACGATCTGCATGCATAATTAAACTGAAGGCACCTTTTTCTCTCACGATGAGAGAATAATTAGAGGGAATACTTATGAACGAACTGAATGTAATGAATGGAGTGATTGGCTACAATAAGAAAGCTTGTATGGCAGACCCTATTTCTATTGTTTTCATTAGCACAATCATTCTTTGAAAAGTTAAGACTAACTGTTGAGACATTCAAACAGATTATATTAGCATGGCACTTGTGAATTAGGAATATCTGAGGCTTCGGTTCAGTCCAAATTAATACAAAAATTACAATACGTGCCACTACACTTGTCTTTTTCTCTAGCCTGTGAATGGATTGATTCAAATTCAATACGGTTGTCAACATACCTGCTTCAGTCAATTGATGTTGGTCTTAAACTAAAGACGTGAATGTCAATAAGACAGCACTGTTTCTTTGCTGATCAATATTTAATAAGTGCTCCATCAGGTTCTGCTCAGAATGACAGAGGGGTATATCGGTTTGCTAAGTAGGTGGATTCCTACACATACAGCGCAGTAAATTTAGTTTCTCTACAGTCAATAAGGAAAGCCTCTCCCAGTGCCTCTACTATCCCTGCCTAACCCCACTCCATCAATCACAGGCCACACCCACTTGAATGAAGGAGAAGCACATGTCAAACTGTATGCCCCGCATCATTTATGTCTCTTATTAAACCCCTTTGGTTTCCACGCATTGCGTCATTCTTTCTCCATCCCCTGCATTCATTTGTCCCACTCTGTTTATTTCCCTATATTCATTCCCTCCTGATGTCGATGATTCCTGATGTTGCCCTTGGAGGACTGATGAGCAGTCTCCAATCAATTGCAATCACAGATCAGTAGTGTACAAGGAAAAGGGGGGTAAGAAATCCATAAAAGAGGTGGGACTGGGAGACCTTAATAATGACCACCTACAAACCAAACTCACTGCCTTGTTGCTCTGTAATCTTCAGTTCATCAGAATACCATTGAACTATGTTAGCCATAATTCAATGAATCCATAGCACTGTCTCTTGGAGTTGCTCTCAAGAGGGAATAGATGTTTACTGAAAAAGACTTAAAAGTGTAATTTGCTGTCTGCTTCTGATGTTTGAAGTCCAAGATGTGCAAACTTATCATCTTGAGTTCACCAGGGGGAAAAAAAAAACGTATGTAAAAATAACATTACCAGTGAAAAACTAGATTACTGGAGCAACATGCATGATACAGCAAAGAAAACATGACAACAAACGAGGAAGACAGTATGAAACATAGTGCCTCCAAAAAAAGGCATTACAGATGTCTAACATTTGTGATACCATTTTTAAAAAGAAAATATACAAATAATACAAACTGAATACTTATTGTATTGATTGCACCAAGTATAATAGAACAATAGAAGTTTTGAGTTTGTTGGATGATTAAAATAAAACACCCCTTTTAAACCAGGATGAATAAGAAAAAATTTCCACCAGTCCCTCCAACAACCTGGCAGTTCAGGGCCAGATGAGCTAGAGCTTGAGTAGTTATTGAATAGTTAATAAGAAGAGCCATTAGTGCCATTTTATTTTCCTGACCTAAGTGCACTGAGAGGCCAAGTGACTTAGGGCTCCGCTGACCTAATTAATTTACCTCACAGTTGGACACAGGTCAACTGGATAATGCTCCTGATGTGGTGAACTGCAAGTGGTGATGGAATGCTACTATAGAATATGCAGACCAGATGGGTAGATTTTTTTCAACATGCTGTAACTGATTAAATACTTAAAGGGACATGAAACCACACTTATATACTGATATTATGCATAGTTCCTGCATGAGAGTACACACCCTGAGAGTTGATAAAATACATGCAAAATGCAATAGTCATGCAATAGTAGTGAGTGGTGTGTACTTACATTAGTTCAATAATCACTGATACTTGTACTAATAAAGAAGAAGGCTATGAGGGTGAATGGCAGCTTAGCCGACTAGTTTACTTACTGATTCTTCCATTCCATTCATTGTCTCTTTCGCTAAGTCACTAATTGTATGCTTTCTCTCCATCAACAGCTGGCTTAGTTTCATTGTTGCCATTAGCAACTCGATGCTTTTGTTGCAATAGAACTTTAAAAGCACAAAACAAAAACTGCCATTACACCAAAGTTAAAAACTATTATCAATATAATATTTCTGTATAATCTTTCTTCTCAACTTTTTAATTACTTATGCAAATATTTATGCAATTTGCTGTCATCATAAAATATGGATTGGACTTTTAACCAAAGCGATGTATTATTCATCTTCATTTTTTATCCATGCATACTATATATGTAAGGATAGTATAGGCATACTGAAGTCTACTATAGACCAGAAACCTATAAATATATAAATCTCTGTGTAGTTTTCCATAAAAAGAGGAAAAGATTTCAGTTTCATGCCTCCTTATTTCCATGGTCGTTGTACTGCATAGTGTTACACTGTATGCTATGTTTCTGATCCTAAGTGTACATTCAAGGGAAGAAGGACTGTCAGCTTTCTGGCAATCTCAGATCTTTTGCCTTCCCCACCTCACCCTTTGCCTCCCTTTTCCCGCCACGCCCTCCAAAATTGATTTCCGTATCCATCATGAGGGATTATGCAAAGATCCTGAGAGGGATAACCCTTGGGAGACATTCACACTTGCTCACTCCTCCACATCACATTCTTGGCCGTAGCAGACTGTGCTCTCTTTAAGCCGACCAGCTGTTGCGGTGCTCTGTGCAATCAATACGACAGTCATGTTTCACAACAAGCATCACTCCTTCACTGCCAGGAACCTGTGGGAGGTTCCCCTGGGCGAGAGACTAAGAGACATTGTAGACACCTTTGCTGACGAGGTTTCAGAAAATGCAACAGCAGTGACAGGTTTGCGACAGTCAAATGTAGTTTCATTAGCTGGAGGTTACAAACACGTTAAAGTGTTGATGGGGTAAGCCACTGTTTTGCGTTTACATGAGAGGAAGAGGTGTGAAAGGAGTGTGGACAGTAAAAGAGGGGGAGGGAATTCAGGCAGGGAATAAAGAGGAGAAAACATGAAACAGATAGAGATTTGAAACAAGAGTTTTGCAGTATATAGGGGAGAACAAAGACAAAGAATAGATATGTTCAACACCTTAACACACCCAGGTAGGCAGATGCAGTAATGTCTCATACCTTTCAACCAAGCTGTAATATAAATAGGGAGCAAAGTTGTAGAAGATCTGTATAAATCAGTGTAACCTACCATTTTCAGCCAAATGATGAACACAAGGTGCCATGTACAGACTGAAAATTTTCAATCCAGCCTGAATTCAACATTACAAACGTTATTTCACACATCTCACCTGGTTTAATAGCCAAACTCTTTTTCATAAAATTTATACTACATGTAAATCCATCTAATCCAGAGAATACTTTAGGGGTAAAAAAAAATGTGAGGGTTGATAATCACTTTTAGGAAATTACTGTAATCCAAATACCTATGTTCAATGAACCCACGGCAGATGTTTTGTAGAAGCCAATCGTCCAGTGGTATTGTACTCCTTCTTTGTCAATAATAGATTCACAACTCAGTGCTTTATGACTATAATTGGAGTGACAAAGTGGTGCAATGTGACCTGACACTGACAAAATGCTTTTGACAGGGAAAAGCTGTTGAACAGAGAGAGTGGGATACAGCCATGCATGTCTGTGTAAGGTGTTGGCTCAGCATGTATGTTTAGCATGTGGACATGTGTATGTATGGACATCCATGCCACCTGTCAATATACCGATATATTAGCCAATTGAATCAGACCCACAAATTTACACACACGTAAGCACACAGCAGCACTCTATGAAAGAATAAAATCTTTAAAAAAAAATCTATTACTGTACATCAACAACAATTTATCTTTTTCTCTAAATAAAGAAATTCTACATAAGACTACATTATAGATTGCTCTATGATCATACAGTGTGTAGTGCAATTAACATTCTCTTTGATAGCATAAAAGAAAAAATAATTCAACAAGTCTGATCTTGTGTAGAGCCCAGCCTTTGGATACATCTCAGATTTGGTAATCTCCTGAGGAGCAAAGAGCTTGACATGACTCATGTAGCTGTTACTGTCAGGGTGCTATTTTCAGGCTCTGCAGAGCCATGAACACCAATACAGATCTGATATACTCATGACATCAGTTTAACCAGTAAGTCTTAATTGAAATCACCATTTGACTGAATAAAGTGACAAATACGGCAGAGATAAATGTGTGGGAGTATGAATTTCTTTATTTCAATGAATTAAGTAACTGCAGTCATTTGAAATGATTTACTGACGATAATGAGCAAAAAACATTCCTGAATGGCAATATTTCTGATTACAAAAGCATCGGTCCAATAAAAGTGGCAGCAACTTCTTTAATTTAGAACTGACTTTGAATTGAATTGCGATCTCAATAATTAAAAGCAAGTCATAAAAAAATTAATGTTTCACCATTTTTGGAAACTGTCCAATCTTAACATAAACTTAGATAAAAAATATCATTATTATTCTGAAAGGACCACATCACTGGTAGAGTTAACAAAGCTTTTCCTGAAACATACCTGAGAATGTATTTGTTTAGTCAGTGTTTAGTTTGTTTGTGTGTTTGTGTGTGTGTGTGTGTGTAATTGTATGTGTGTTAAGTAAGGACACCATCTGCCATCGTCTTGCTTTGTGCCAACCTCCCACCCCTGTTAACCCACACCCATGCTCATATTCCCAAAATCCTTTAGTCTCTGAGCTTGCTGGAGAAAAAATTTTATTGCAACCCTGCAGGGGATAAATGAAAATAGGTAATAGAGGGATGGATGGATACCTTTGAAATTGTGTGTGTGTGTGTCACAGAGAGGGGGGGAGCAGAGAGAGTGACAGAACATGCTGGAAGAAGAGTGGCTGTGATAAAGAGAACTGTAATTGTAAAAAGGTGATGAATACAAGTATTGAATAATGAACAAAAAGTTGTGGTATTGCGTGAATTTCCGTCTCTTCAGGCATGTCACATTCATACACATTAGAGCAATGCTTATACAGTATATTTGCCTGTACATTACATGCACACACACACACACACACACACACACACACACACACACACATATACACAAATATAGAAATACAATTATGCACACATACTTGCACACATGTACAAAGTGGATTTTGGAATAATGCCGTGCTTTTTTTCTCAACTGCCCTAGATTCATTTGGCATCTGTGCTGCACACTCATCTCATCTCTCTCTCTTTCCCTCTCTGTTGTTATCACTCTGCTTTGCCTCCTTCTCTCTCTTTCCCTCTCTGTCTTACACATACACACATACACACGCACACTGACACTTTCCTCTGCTCTGTTTCTTGTGGCCTCTCCTCTTCTTTCCTTCTCTTTATCAATCTTTCCCTCTGTCTCTGCCTCTCTCTCCCAGCACAGACTGCTAAGATCTGGGTATAAATATTTTAGCTTTGTCACCCACTCTGCATCTGCAGCTTCACAGAGACAGTACCTCTGTTCCCCCCTGTATTTTTGCTTGGATGTGCATGTGTGTTTGTGTGTGTGTGTGTGTGTGTGTGCATGTCTAGGCACAGTTTAGTTGGATGAGTATGTGGCGGTATGCTCTACTGAAGCATCTGTGTCTGATTTGTGCCATGGCCTACAGAAAGAGAATATCTCAATGTCTTGGCTGGAAAAGAGTCCGGAATCAGCCCAGTTTTAATTTATTTTTTTTGTTGTTTTATATCTTAATATTTACAAAAAGAAGCAAAAAGTTTTGATGGTGCAGAATAAAAAAAAAATCATAAGCTCCAAAACAAAATAAAATAAAACAACAATTATGATTCAGGAAGGCAGGTCTAAGTAAGAGATTCATTATTGGAAAGACTTTTTAGAGGATGAAACACTGCACTGTGGTTCAGAAAGGTATGACAGTATTTTGCAACTCACGAAAAACACCACTGCATTTTATTTTGGCAAAAGTTGTGTTGTTATGTGTACTTAATTCCTGGACCATTCTGCAGTTTTTTGTTGGAACTGCACTGGCAACTACTGAGCCAACCAGATGGGCCCCATTCAAATGAATAAGGGGACTATGTTTTTTCATACAGGACTTCAGTCAGTTACAAAATCAGAGTTGATTAAGCAAACACAAATGAATTTCTAAACTGCACTGGTATAAGCAACAGATTGTAAAGACTATATTCTTCCTAAACCCTTTTTTTTACTTGGCTGCCTTGGAAGGTTTGGAAGATTTGTGAGATCATGTGATCATATGATCTCATAAATCATGTGATCACATGATCTCATAAATCGATCCTGCCAGGATACTATTGGCAGCTAAAGGCATGATTGAGATGTAACAACCAGCCAGACAAGTGACTTTTTATTGAAAAAAACAATGGCAACTCCTGAGGAGGTTTGTGTGGATGCTTCTGTAACATCAGTTTTAGCAGAACTGAACAGTTTTCATCCAAAAGAAAGCACAGAATGGCACTGAAGATGTTTTCACTTTCCTCGCGACTGACTTTGACAGATTGATTGACCAGCTGGCTCCGCTGATATCATTCTCTTACATAGTTGCATGGTCCCTTGATCTGATTGGTTGATTTTAGCCAATAATAAATGATAACGGAAAGGTGGTTCATCAAATCACCTGCAAAGTATTCTTTTAAAAGTGCTTTCCTCTTTTCAAAGAGTTTCTATAAGCAACTTTCCAGATTGTCCTGTGTTACAAACCAGCTGGTGTGTCCAGTTAATTCATTAATCTTTTTCATTTAAACAAAATGATTTTAGTCTCGTTGAGTTCTTGGTATAAATTACCTTTGTGCAACACTGGAAATGTCATTTTTTTCCTAAAAAATCCATATTTATAATTCCGAACACTTATATTTGGAAGAGAGGCAGAAACAACAAACAAAATAAAAATAAATAAGCCCCATCTCTGAGCTTAAAAAGCACATCTTTCTTGAGCTACTGTGTCCCAAAATAGACAGTCTTTTCTGTCTCGCTTTTTATCCATCAGTCAATATGAATTTTGCTTTGCTTGCAGGTTGCATATGTCACTTACATAAATGTAAAAACTTTGAGGCAAAGGAAGAGACAGAAACAGTGGGGTTCAGAAAGAGTAGAACAGGTGAGGCAGGAGAAAAATCAATGCATGCACACACGCTTTTGCAGGGAGACAAAAAAAAAGGACTAGAGAATTGCTAGAATAGTGGAAAGAAGAGTGCTGGAGTTTTTAGATCCTTTATTTGAGCAAAAGTAGAAATACCACACTATAAAAAATATTATTTTACAAAGAAAAGTTCCTATATTTTTAATTTTGCATTAGTAAAAGTCATAAAAGTATTAGCACCTAAAAGTAAAAGTACGGAAGGAGGAAATTTCCCCCTGAAAAAGGTTTGCTTTTTATTTGTGATTAATTATTAATAATGCCACACTTTCCAAGCATCATTATTATATTTTGTGCTTGTTAATTTTTAGATTATTGTACCAAGCCAAAAAATCACATTTTAGAAACTGAATAGGTCATTCATTATGTAAATTTGATCTTCAAAGAAAGAGACAGAAACTAAGGCTGAGCTATAAATGTTTTGGAGTTTAAAGTACTTTTCCCCCAGAAATGTAGTTATATATGTAAAATTATACTGAGGCACAGCGGAGCAGACAGATGGGTGTTTAGAGGGCAGAAAAAATTATAAGTCATTCCAGGGGATTAAAGATTACAAACACATTCCCACTCAGAGGCTGTTCCCATAGACCCATTGTTTTTTAGTATAAAACTGACTAAAACTCATCAATGTGTAAATGCCTGTACATTCATTGATATCTAAAAATAAAAAAGGAAGCAGTAAAGAAAAAGTTTACCTTTCATCCATTCAGATTCCTCCAGATAGTCTGTGATGCTTAGTCAGCTTCTCAGGCTCAAAGTCTGGAGTCATGGAGGCTAAAATGTAGAAATAAGCTGTTGGCTTGAGGTAATCGATAGTCAAACAAATGCTGCTACCTCTCCCCTCGGTCAATAATAATATTGATTGCTGTACATTCTCTGTTAAAACAAGCCAAGGGAAGTTCATTTGTTCTTCTTTTCATTTTCCAGTACTTTTTAAAAAAAACTTCTTTAACTGCAGTTTACTGGTGTGCAGTCCCAGCAGAGCTGAACCACACAGACACACTTTAGGCAGCAAACAGCAGCAGACATACCCTGTGAAAAGTGCACGAACCTGAGCCAAATGCTCACCACATGCAGGAATAAACATAGTGAAACACACATACATACGCGTTTATACACATACACCTTCTACACTCAGCTTTGCACCCCAGGGGGCTCAAATGATTTCACAAATGCTCGCACTTAATCCACCAGCCAGGCGACAAAAGCTTAGACGTGTGTGTGTGAGAATTTGAGTGTGTATTTATATGTGGCGCTGAACTGTGGTGTGGTTAATATGCAAAAATAAGCACACTTTTGTTTATTAAGTAAAAGGTTTTTATTATTGATGTACTGTACTGCACATTTTTGTAAACAGCTCACATGAAATAGATAGTAATTTGAATGTAAATGTGTTGTATTTGAGGTACTCAGAATTGGGAAGTCAAAGTCCCGAGTTTCAAACTTTTTTTCTTTTTTTAATGATAACATCTTCTGTAAGAGGATTCCTTAGCGACCTTGTTTGTTCCTGTTTGTGTTCTAATAAACAGTCCGATGCATGTGTGAGTTGATGAGGACATTACACACATATCTGTTACCTATAAAGTTTCTGTATTGTCAGATTGGTGTGGGTAAATGGGCTTGTCGGTGAGTACATGTGTAAGAGCTGGCATGCAGGGGATGACAAAACATTGATATATCAGCAGACAGCCAACAGTTGTAGTGGCATGGGATTGATTTTAACCATCATCTATATCAGGAGTTAGATAGATGTTGCTGCAGGAGAAATGAATAAAAAATATTCATTTTATTTTTTCAGGCAAAAAATAAATCATGTCATGTATACATGACAAACAAACAACAACAAAACGTTTATTTCAGGAAGTTCATTTGGAAATTAGGCCTTTGTTCTCTTTGTTATGTGATTGTTTCCGCTGCGACGAATATAGAATATGCCTCTGTTCTACACTTACCTCTGCTTTGTAGAGTAGTGACTACAACAATGTTGGTTTATTTATTCAGCGTGTTTTTCAATGATATGACATGACAAATTTAGTTTTACTCTTAGTATTGTTTTAAAGGCCTTTTCATGAGTCAGAGTTATTTTTTACAGTTATTACATTAAACTTTGTATGTAAGTTCATATATAGCAATGGAAATATATACATCTTTCTCCAAAATATCAATCAGGTTCCAGATGTGAATGCATTGAGCTACACAGATACACAGTACAGTACACTGTAGCAAAATATGTTTTTTCCTGACTTATTTTCAAAATCAATAAATAAGTCATCACTACAACTGAGTTCATGGTTTGCAATTAGAGCTCTCTTTTTTTGGATTGTTACTGAAATACCTTGGACAAAATAAAGAGATTATTTGGCTGTGTTTGGGACTATGGTTTGGAAAATCCAAAAAACATGAAAAGCATCTCTAGAAACCCCCTAAAAATGGTCATACCAATTAGTATATTTTACTACCTCTTGAATCCAGCATGGAAAACAATCTAAATGGTTGACCGTTGGACGTGTAAAATGTCTAACCTTTACCTAGACTCCACTGATAACCTTGGTGTTCTCGCCTCAAAGTATGTACAGCTACAAGAGTAAACTGACAGACTGAACAAGTTTGCCAAACAGACAGGCTTGAACATCAGTGCCTCCAAACTCCAAGTGATGTGCATTTATGCCACTCCAGATGCACCAATCACAGTGAATGGGGAGACTCTCGACAATGTCGAGGAGTTTACTTACTCTGAAAGTCTTGTCAGACAGTGCAGCACAAAAGGACATTAGAGCAAGGCTCGGGGAGCCTCACAGAGATTTTACCAGGCTTAGTCTATTTGAAAACACAAACCCTACAGCCCGAGAACAAAGATTGAACTATACTCATAAATGTATGCTGGTGAGCAACAATACTTGATGCCAAGTGCATGTCAGAGGACTTTCACATCTTAACTAGTTGTAAATTTCTAAAGATTTATTTCTAAAGATTTCTAATATTTTAACCTTACGGACACACATACCAGACAATTCAGTCAAGATGCAGCACCACACACTTGAAGTTTGTACTAAATAATTTCAGAGTGACCATTCCAGGGCTGTGTGTGAAACTCTAAGATCAGTCCCGATCAAATACTTATTCCATCCCTATTAAGGTCACCACCAAATATGTTTAAACCATTAACAGCAATATGTGTAGTGTTGATTACATTTTGCCCAATACTTATCCAATATGGATAATCATATACAGCTATTTAAGCAGCTACCATCCTATGAGGATGTTGATATTAAGATAAAATCTGAAAAAAGAAACAACAACAACAACCAACCAGACAAACAATGAAACCCTGTCTTGGTAGTGCCCTAAAATAATGTTATAACTATTCTGACGGCATCCCCACCCCACAAAGATTTTCATTTGTTACCCAAGGGAGATAGAGACAGAGAGAGAGAGATAGATGGAGAGCTAGTGAGAGAGAGGTAGGGGGTGGGGGTGAGGGGATTATCAGAGTTCCCATTCTCTCTCTAATCCACAGTGTTCTACAAGAGATTGTGTCCACACTAGTACTCAGTCCAAAACCTAAACCCCTCTGCCAAAGGTTTGGTCCAAACATTGACATAGTGTTGTGGCTTTTGGCAAACTAGAAAACCTTTGGTTTACGTTCACATGCATCGTTACCAACACAAATGTTTACTACTCATTCATGAAGCTCAGCATACTGAAGGGGGCTTTTTATAAATATGGAAAATTGAGCTTTTTTACCTTACCTTTTATAATGCTGCTGAGTGCTTAAAAGACCAATTTGCTGCTTAAATTTAAACACACCACCATCAACACAGAAAAGACCCTTAACTATCAAAAAGGTGATATGATCATATCTGTAGGTGAGCTAGCTCATAGACTGAGATAGAAAGAACCGATGGTCAGTGTTATGGGCTGTAATGTGCCTTTGTTATACTGTAAATCAGGTATATTCCAGCATAAATTATGCCAGTTAACAATAAACACATGCAGATACACATATATTATCATCCACATAGACACACATTCGTGTTTTGTATGTACAGTCACACACTGATGCACACTTTAAAAGGTTCCTTCATGAATCAGACTAATGACTCAGCAGACTACCTTGAGGAAGGACAGGTTTATGCAAAAACACTCTTACAGTAAGCGCACAAACACTTGCGCACACTCGCACAAGCACACATACACGTGCAAAAAACCAAGGAGTCTGTGACAAGCATTAAAAAACTGAGGTCTAGCAGTTTCTGTTGTCAAGTTTCTCATCTTTTGTCACTTTATTTTTTTTATCACCAATGTTCTCCTTGTCTCTTGCTCTCCCTCACTCTCTCTTTCACTCTGACTCTCTTTCTCTCTCACTCTCTCCATCTTACCCGCCTAAAGCTCTGCAGTTAGGAGCCTCGGTGGCAGATTTTGCCTGGCAGTACTGAGGACACATGTGCCTTGAAGGAAAGACGGAGAGAGAAAGACAGATGGGTGTGCAATGGAGATAGATGGTATTTGTTAGAAGCTCAATATCAATCCTCCCTCCACTCTACTCCCTCAACTTTGTCAGCGGTGTTAACATGCAGGAAAGTAATGGGCATATTTTCAATTCACCAACCCCCTACTCTCAAATTATAAATTAGAACTATCTTTAGTGGGTCAGCTAATTTAGCTAAAGTTGATGATTTACGATAATGTTGGGGTTTCTCTGTACAAATTTCTGCTGGTAACAATATTGTTTTTCATACTACTTTGATAAAATTGCTCTAATTTCAATTCTAATGGGCATAGGTATGTGAGTGTGTATAACATGCTGGAACAAGACGGAAAGTTCTTTAAAATGCCTTGTTAATGCTTGCTTGAGCCTTTGACATCATTATATAAACATCAGTGACACATTTACCAGATGTGGGCACCCCTTCAGCAGTTAGCCACCCTGCCTCCTCTGACTTCAGGACATCACCTTGCTTCTAGAATACACACCTGCTCTAGTCAGATTGTTAAACTTTTGTATTTTGTTTGCAGCCACAATGTCTCACCTTACAGGGTGTTTACTAAGATATTTGAAAAATGTGTTTGTTTCATAAGGCCTTGTTATCTTGCTCACACATCAACTGATGAATTTTTATGTAATGTCTTTAGCAGATGGAGGTACACATCTTTTAACTCATTTAAAATCCACCCCTTTTCTTATTTAAGAACTATAACTAAGACCTACATTATATTTGATATAATGAAATTGTTAAAAGTGTCATCATATAGTATAACGTATAGTACCATATGATAATTTTATTGTGAACAAAGCAAACTGTGAACTCCAGACTGGCATACAGCCTGCTTTATAACATGCAGTAAGAAGAAGCATATACAGAATGTCTCAACCATCTGATTCATTCTGAATTGACTGCTTGTCCTGATGATCTCACAAAGATCATGTGGCATGATGCATTATAATTAGGTGTTTGCATAATCACATTACAAATGGGAATTGTCCAGATGACCACTACGCAACTGACTGATTTTGTAATTCATGTGTAAAGGAGATTTCCTACTGCATTATGTTCCTGTTGAGAACGGATGATATTATAAATTTGTATGCAGCAAAGTGCTAAGAAACATTCAAGCATAATTAGGGATCTGTCATTGCTCTTGCAATGCACCAAGAAATCACATACAGCAAGATCACAAGCATGCATATCTCCCATCGTGTAGTCATTGTATCAAGCTAATTAAGAGATGTTTGCATGCTTAGATACAGATGGAGAGGTCATGACTTTCTCATGCTCAAGAAATTATTTTCTCTGAAATTAGAAACTGAAGTGCAGCAAGCATAACAAACATAAGAGACTAGAAAACATACAAATGACTCATAAGATTACTCACAGTTTTGAAGTAAGAAAGACATACTTTTTAGAAGTGAAACTTTGGTTTCACTTGATTTCAGCTGAGTAAATGTCCTTCATTGCCTTACATTTTCTATATATTCACTGCACTTTGTACACCTCGGCAATGCTAATAGGAAGCCTAGATGACCACTGTGCATAGAAAATAATGCTAGCATTGTTAGCTATAATGCAGCCATCCAGCTGGTTATGGAAGTAACAGCAGAGCCTGGAGCATACTGGCGTATATTTTTTATTTGAACTGATCTTACATGGTACTTTCTCCTCCCCTCTAATTACTTTCTTCTTTTTGCCTCATACTTTCATTCTGTTCCACGCTGTGGGGAGGAAGCAAATGCATGCAGAGGACTTCTTGTGTTTTTCTGTGAAGTTAGCAGTATGTGGGGTTTAAAGATAATTATGTCAGAGGCACAGAGCTGTTAGGGATCGACTGGCAAAATAAAAAATTAACCCTAAACTTTTCTCAGACTGACCAAAACCCACTTATAAATACTCTGTCACAAATATGACCTGTACCACTTTATTGATTGATAATTATCTTAAAATAAATGCATGATATAATATTCACAAGTAATTTTTCATTAGTGCATTGAAATTGCTATGTTTTTAAAACCATGGAGTGAGATATCTATATCTACTAATGTAAGGGGTCATCTACCATGAAGTCTCCCATGTTGCACTACTAGAGTAGCCCAGAGTAGATAAACAAAACACTGGCTCTGGAGAGGGTCTTCCATGCTGTTTGCAAGTTTCATGCAGTTAATTACACACTTGTAAGGGGAGAAAAGGCAGAGAGATGCCGCTAAGTCCTATACACTGGACCTTGAAGTGAAATGGAAGATGAAGACACTTGTTTAACAAGGACAGTAAACTCTGCAGCTGGAAATGAGAGGATTTTAGAATTTCTAACAATTTTTTTTTTTTTAACTTACGACCTTGACATCAATGTTCCATTAAAATATTAGACATTCTAAAAAGCCATTGTTAAAACAACTGCTCAGTTGCTTGTCATTTGGCTTTGAACAGCTGAATATTTAACCAATCATTATGAGGGTTATTTAATACAGTATATGTGATTGTCAAGCAGAGAACAGAAGTGAATGTTTGAATGATCATCACTTTACTGCAAATGACGCTTTGATTGGTTGGCGCTGACATGAATTTTTTCTCTGTAATTGCTGCTCTGAGCTGCAGTTATTGGGATAAAGTTCAGCATCGTGTCATTTTGTGGACTCTACAAGTCCATTCTTCCTTGAAAGAAAGCCACACTCTCACAGAAAGGGTTTAATTTCACACAACAGGCTGTCAGACTTACAAGGTCTAAATGGACCACAGACTTTATTTAACTGTACATTGTAAAAAAAACCCTGTCTGCATCAACTTGTGCTGACTCTTCCTCTCCTTCCCATATTTCCATTCAAACTTTATCTTCAAACTCCTTACCTTTCCGCTCCTTATGGTTCGTTTTCACTGTTGACCTTGATAAAATATGTAAGTCATTTGTATAATCCACCCATGGACCCATGAGAAGGTGTGGGGGCTATAAAAATGCTGACTGTATCTATGAGTAAGGCTTCTCTTGCGTGTGTGTTTTTGTGTGTGTATACAGCTGAACAGAAGAATAATGACTGATTCACTTCCAGCCCTCTCATTGTGTCAGCAGCTGCTTCTCTTTGATGTGATTATGAGTGGGAGAGGTAGAGAAAGAATGTGAGGGAGAGAGACAGTGTACATCTGTAAGAGAGAGATAAATAAGCAGAAAGAATATTAACACTCAATTTGAAGTGCAAAACAGGCGTTGTGGATAATGTACTGCAATAATAGCCAAGTAGCTTCAGGTCCTTTTGGGGCCTTGTTGGTCAAGCCAGTATCTGGCTCAAGTTGGATAGTGACAGTAACATCTTTCACTTCATATATTGTGTTGTGTGTTTACAGCATTTCACCATTATGAATACACTGAGGAAGCTGAGAAAGTAGTCTGTGGTGCCCATCCCATATTGAGGATGCAACTGAGACAGCACTGTATGACATTATAAATGATTTTCACAGTCACACATTTTGATGACTGAATGCAAACACCTGAAAATGTTGGTTAAGTTATCAACTCTAACCTCCTTAATTAAGATATTTGATGTGATTATAATTAGATATTATTAAACATTTTGAGATGAAAACTTTTAGCCAAATTACTGGTATATTCTAGAGCCATCAGTCTAGGGCAGGAGATGAGAGTTGTGGAAGATGAAAGCACACAGAAAGTCCAAAGTGTAAAGGTTTCAATCTCTGGAGTGAATAAATTTGCTCAGTAATTTTTTTGGCAGATTCAGAACAGATGTCTTTTGCGCAGCTTGAAATTGCTGCCTCAACATGAAAGGTCAGAGAGTTCACCCGTCATATTAGAATTCATCCTCCAGGGATCATACACATCGCCGGCAAAATTAATGGAAATCTGGCCATTAGTTTTTGACATCTTGTGTAGAAGGTTGACAATATGACCTGAGGGCACCCCCACAGGAAAACTGTTGGACTGTCTTAAGTAAATGTAGTTCAAGCATAAATTTATAGTACATTCAGGCAATATTTTCTCAGAGTTCAACTAACAGCCCCTCTGTAGACCTTTTAGCTGGAAGTTTGAGTGGACCTATTGATACAAAAATCCACATCCTTAAATAAATAACATTATATGTCTTACTGAGGCCTGCTCTTTCTTAAGTCTTTTTGGCTTAAAAGTACACAATTTGTTTAAATAATCATCTTGCAACCTTGTGTGTTTGTTTAGGTCTGCAAAATGCATGCAAAACTTGTTCTATGCAAGCAGCCATGTCAATTGTTCTCACTCTGAGTGAGAGCTCACAGGATTTGTGTTTTCCTCAGAGTGTACAATATGTGTTTTCATGAAGCTTGTGCTCTTGTTTCCATATGCATATGCCTACTTACCAGTCACGATCAAGCGTTATGCAGTGCAATTTTTCATCTTAACTTGTAAGGGAGGAGCAGGATCAGCTCAGTATTTCAGCTGAAAATGAGATGTCACGCTCAGCTCACTCTGGGGCAGTCGGCCGGGTTCTCCCTAACGGATTTAGACTGTCTGTATGGTATGTCTGCAGTCGTGTGTGTGTTTCAGGGTGAAAGAGGGTGAAAGTACTGGAGTGAGAGTGAGAGAGAGAGAGAGCAGGGAGCCCTGTATGTCAGTTTCTCTGACAGTTATTTGTACAAATTATTCATAGGAAGGCATTGTCTTGTGTACTGACGGCTGGAGGTGTGCTGAGACAGGTGTCCTGCTCTGGAGGATAGGTAGCATCTCATTATATATAGTGCCTCTAACAGGCCGAGCCATCTGTCACCTTGTACCCTTCTGATGGATCATCAGCCATTACTGTCATCCTGCTTATCTGCCCTGGTAATGTTGAGTTAAGTAATCTTAAGCAAACCACAGCAGCTGAAAAAAGTAGGAGAAAGTGAGTAGGAGAAAAAGACAAATGGACAAATAGAGAAAGAAAAATGGATAGAGAACAATAAACAGTCAGACATACGATAGATAGATAGATAGATAGATAGATAGATAGATAGATAGATAGATAGATAGATAGATAGATAGATGTCTTTCCTGTGGTCTCAGCAGTATTGTTTTTCATGGGTGTCATGGGCCCATTGCGCATTTCTTCACGGTCTTGATGCAGAGAAAAATCTGTATGCCTCTGAAAACTCTCCTTATCTCTTCCTTTCTCCTCTCTCACCTTTTCCTCCCTGTCTGACTGTGGTCTTCACTCTGGTCTTATCATCAGCATTGCCACTTCCCCTGCCTTTCCTTTTTTTCTTTTGAAATCCTTCCATGCTGAGTGATGCATTATTTACTACTGTTTTTTCTAGTCGCCCTTGTCTAAAAATAGGAATATTTTGCCAGAAGGTATTTCATTTTGATACTAAATAAACTGTTCTTTCCACCAACTTACAATATCTTGATTTTTGTTACTAGCATAATTGCTGTTTATATTAACGTTTAATTCTATTTATTAGCACACACATTTACTGGCTTGTTACATAAATGGCTATAATGAACCAATTTCTGGTAAATTAAAGAAGTTACGACTGTACCTAACTGGTTGAATATTATACATATTGCATAAAATTAGAAACACATACAAATAAAATAGAATGTTTTAAAATTAGCAGTCCTTCTTTCCTTTTATTTCTTTATTTTTATTTGTATTCTTTCTCTTGTTTTTCAGCTCCAGGTTTAGTTTTGCCTGTGATAACCCTGGCAGAACCATTTAAGACCCATCTCGATTTCAAAAACAGCAGAAGAATCAACTTATTTTGGTGCGCATTCCCAACCACCTGCCAACGCTGGAAACTTTGGCCCTCACTTAAAAGTCTTCATAAAGGATACACAACAGAGTGACCAGAAAAGAGAAGGGAGCACTTTGTGTTCTGATAAAGATAGAGCGAAAACATCAAAGAGAGGTAAGATATTAAGAAAAAACATTTCTTTCCTATTGTGCACTGTGTTGAGAGTTTCTTATTTTTCAACATGGACACACTGAAACTGCAGACAAAAAACTGTTGTGTCTATTAAATCTTTTCTATATCTATGAAACCTTCAAACCTGTTTCTGTAACTCACTCATCACATGTATGACTGTGTGTTTTCCTCAAGAAATACTCAGCATGTCTGACCTGTGGTGGCACACACACATACACAAAGAAAAAACTTGTAATGATATAATCGTATGTGTATTCAACAACACAGCCTGACTATTAGACCTTCTGCTTTATAGTACTCTGCATTTTCTTACCCATGTGTATAATTGCATGTGCGTGTCAAAAATGTTACTTTACACAGGTTTATGTGCAATGTGTGAATATGTGTGAGGCTTCTGGCATACAGTTTAGCACTGGAGTGAAAGCATTAGTTAGTGTCTTCACAGGCATACATTATGCCATCTTTCCCTGCTTTTATTGCACTTATTTTAGTGGCAACACTGTTATTAGTGCTGACAGTACTTCACTTACCACAGCTATTATATTCTGTCTCTGTGTGCATATGTGAATGTGCAGTGTGTGTCAAGCAGGGATAAAGTAAAAGAAGTAATTGTTGTAATTATTCATCTCCGTTCTCTTAAGGGTCTATCGTACAAGTGTTGCTGAAAATCTCTGTACTCATAGAAGAATGAAATACAAAGGAAACTCAGTTTATCCCCCTTTATATTTATGAAATTAAGTTTCAGTACCACGTTCGGGTGATCATGCGTCGTGATGACAGTTTAACATTTTCAGCACCAGACTCTTTGCTCAAAAAAAAGTGTTAGACATGTAGTTATTGTTTAAATTGTTAAATATATTCACGTGTATTAACTTCATGTTGAAAATATACCAAACTAACAATAATGTACACAAGAGTTATTATTTTATGTGGAGTATATGCAAACAAACAAACAGACAAAATCCTGGACTTGCAAAGTAGATCCTCTTACTCTCTCTTATCCTCTTATCCTCCTCTTTTTCAACAAGTACAGAAACAACAAACACTTAGAGTGAACAAGGGCAACAGCACCTTTCTATAAGATGAAATACCTTACATGGGAGTTAAAGTGTAATATTTCACTTAGAAGAAACTGCCATAGCTATAATGACAAAATGCTTAGCAACAACAGTGAATTCAAGTACAGTGAAGGCTAAAACAACCACCTAAACAGTGGAACTTTAAATGCATACTACTGGCTTCCATGTGTGTTGGGTTAATTCAATTTGGCCTCTTTGTGCAATATATACTACAACTTTGTGAAAATTGGTTTTGCAGATCATGTGAGAGGAAGTAATTATTCAAGCAAGGTTGGATTAAAGTTTTATCTTGCTAGTTTGGAGTTAAAATATGCTTTTTTGTTCAGACCACTTTCACAGTTTAAGTACCACTCAAAACTCAGCTCAGTAGAACAGAAATTTAGACATGAGCTTACATATATGACTATGGAGCTTATTCATGACAACAGATGAGGCAAAAAGAGTGACTGCTGGGTTCAAAAAGTGATTTACAGTGTGAGATATTAGTTTATGTCACTGAATAAGCAATTAAGGCTTTTTTGGGCCTTTTAACTTTTATTCTTGGGCCTCCTTTCCCTGTTTATTCTGTTTCTTTGTGCAGTGGAATTTTCTCAAATCTAATAATGTGAACACAACAATCTCTGCTCAATGTCAGACATGGTTTCGAGCACAGACTCTATGTGCTGCACTTTCACTCTAGCACACACTCACATGACTAGAGTGTCCTTACATGCACTACCAATCACTGTGAGCTTGAAACTCACATGGAATGCCTTAAATGTGGACATCAATCAAATGAGTTTGAAGTTGTTGCATATTACATGCAAGACATTAGCAGTCCCCTTCCCTGCCTCTGCTTTTGGAATAAGCAGGGTTTACTAGCTAAAGGGCTGATATGCCAGCCTGCGCTCTAGTATAACAAAACCTCCTAGTTATTTAAAAGGTACAAAGAAAACCCAAAGCCAACCCCCGATGCTTGATTAAAAATAACAGTAACAACAGGACTTAATGAGAGCCACACACAGGAAGACAGAAATAAAACAAGCATTTAAACAGAAGGTACAGTAATCCAGTTCTAGTTTGTATTCCAGCACTGTTTTCAGTGTGTTTTGTATGTATGGCTGCATGTGTAAACAAAAATTACATGAGGAATTCAGACGTTTGTTTGACATTTCCACAAAAGCATTAGAAAGTATTATTTGGCCTAAAAATGAAACTTTGTATGTTGTCTCACGTTAATGCATGTTTCCTACAAAAATCAGATGTGACCAACTTAATCAGTTACTGTAACCCCTGTGAAAATTTATACGTTTGGTCACATAGTTCTATTCAAAAGTGATATAATTAGCAATATAAGCAAATCCCCTTTCCTTTTATGTTCAAAGGCTTTTAAGCTTACTTGTTAAACTCTCAGGGGACTCTGATGATGGCACTGTGAGCTAGTCAGTCATTTCAAATCAGTTTGGTCCAATCCAGTACAGAAACGGTATGGCCTCTAGGGGCCCCTGGTAGGGCTTTTTGAGTCTGACAGGAGCACTAATAATACTTTCTAATGCTTTTGTGGAAACAGCCTGTGATTCATACTATTGAGTGCATAATTGCCTTCCTTGTACTGTATGAATAGACTAATAATGAGCTAATAATAATGAAAAATAAACTAATTAGTTTGCATTTCAAGATTAAAACCATGTCTTTTGAATGCAAACAAGATTTTTACGGGAAAAAATGCGGTTCATAAGAATCGAGAGTAAAGTCTCAGTGCAATTTATATTAAAAAGGGCCTAAGGAGACAGGGAGTATTAAAAAGAAACAATGCATGTATGTAAAACTACTGTTGGAGTAATAATTTAGGTGAGCTAAAGAATATGACATCATTTCAGTCATACTAATAAGTGAATATTTAAAACTGACATGGTTTCAGTTCACCAACAGAGACACTATTAACTGTTATAGGAGGGTAATTATTGACTTACTTGATGAGATGCAGAAGGACACAAAGCCTGTCACTCTTAAGATTTTCAAGTCATGACCAGCATTGTTAAAATTCTGTTAACAGAGTTCTGTTAACACAGATTTGCATATGTCTCCTTCAAGTCACATGTTGGCTGTGCTCCTGCAGCACTGCAGCATTTTCATCAGCACTTCATATGCACTATTGTTTCTTAGGGAGAACCATTTGCCATTTTTTTCATAAACAAGGAATAAAAATGAGGAAATAGGAAATGAGCTTTGAATGCTTTTGATCTGCTAAAGGTGCTATTGTTGGCATTTTCTCTATAACAGCTATCTCTTTGCAGGAGGAAAGGATGTGATGAAGTATATACTGACATGCAAAATAAAACTACTTTGTATTAATATGTCTGATGAATGTGCTTCAACCTAAGCCATGAAAAAATAGCACAGGTTGAAATTTTGACAAAAGACAGTTTGTCTGCACACAATAGAGTGCTGGTCACTCTGTTGTGTAGAGTGCATACAAGTTCATCCCAAACCCTAAGATGCCTTTGTGGGATAGATACTTTATCATGATGCTTTTGCATGTGCCGCAGCCCGAGTGTCTGCTAACATTCCGATCCACCCCATTTAACCATCAATCTAGCAAATCCTGCTTTAATTATAACCCATGCCTCTTCCTCCCCCCAAACTCAATCAGAACAAATAAAAGAGCCTTTTCAGCTATAATGGGATTATCGATTGGGTGGCAGCCTAGAACTGAGACTTTGTTTGTGTCGGGTTATGTGCGTGTGTGACAACTAAGCTGTGCGTGCACATATTTTGTGTATGTCTGAGTGCAAAGCAGTACGGAAGTGATAAATGGAAAGACATTTTGTGTGTCTGAGAAAGTGTTTGTGTGTCAGCATTGTCTGGAGTCCTGTCTGTGTGGGTGCTGCCAGTGAAGGACTGAAGGAATGAAGCATTAAATTACCTCACAGCTTGAGTCTCATCAAGCCTCTGACATGTTTTACTGATGAGCTCTGAGCTTATTTTGACTGATATTCACCAAGACTTCCATTACTTTGCTTTTCCCATTATCTCAGATGTCAAAGTGGCTGTAAATTGTCGTCTGTAGGCACTTTTTGACTTAAAGATGGGCAGATGGGTAAGGGTTTCTGCGGCTAAGTTAATTCATATAATTCATTATGTTGTGTGACTGGGAACAAACACAACACTGGTCACTCCTTCTTTGATACACCGTTTATTTTGCCTCGGTTTTGACTCTTATTTCATCGGTGTTTTATTTGTCTTTTTATTTGAATATGCAAATGTATGTTTTCTTTCAATTCGTTTGCTATTTGTCAGCTGCCTACAAGTTTCCTGACAGCCAAACCTATTTTGGTCCATCAGACCACATAAAGAGCATAGACAGTCCCGAAACTGTGTTTTTTTTTCTTTATCTTTTTTTTTTTAAAATGACTATCACTCAGACATTATTCAAACATGTGTCACTCACATTTAGATTGTCACTCACTGGCACTGCAATTTCCACTGGAACTTGCATTAACCCATCAAAATGTTACTGTACGTGTTTATTTAAAAATATGTGTGTGTCTATATGTGAGCAATACTTTGGGACCATGCATGTGCATTGGTGGAACATTTAGTGTCCCAGGTAAATAATCTCAACATTTTGATGAATTGGATGATGTGTTCTCTATAGTGCCACTATCAGTCCACACGTTTGGATTTTAAATCATGTCTTGACTCATAATATTTGCTTTGCACACCCATGCTTTGGCTACTCTTGTATAACTACAGTGTCACGGCCAGTACAAAGACAAAAAATTTAGCAGCAATGTCATGATGTTAATAGAGAAATCTGCACTTAAGTCCTAACTTTTCCAGCTACCTGCGTGCGTTTTGTATTGTAACTAAGTATATTAACTCGAAACATTGTTTTTCATCTTCTGTCCCCTTCTACTATCTGTTTCTCTCCTTATTCATACACTGCATTTCAGTCTACACCTGCAGGTCTCAGCTTTAATCAAAATTTAATTAACAGAAGAGAAAGACACTATTAAGATGCACATAGACAAATCTATCTAACGTATCCGCACTAACACCACGGTTCCTCTGTCTGTTACCTCTATTAATGGGGCCCTTTTTTTGCATTAAGGTTTCTCTAGTTTTCTTGCCATTAGGCTGCAATTTTCTTAATTCCCTTTCCATCTGTTTGTGAAAGACACTTGCTTTTCCTCTATTTTGTGCAATAATAATTAATGAATAAATAAATAGTTCTGAGGTTCTTTCTATTCCTCTCTATCTCTCTCATACTTCATCCTTCTCTCACTGTGTTCCTTTTCCTCCTACTACTTTATTGCGGTGGCAGTAAATGTGCCAGTATTACTAATCCAGCTCACATTTATATACATTTATATACCCAGTTATATTTTTCCTCCTTTAATACAGTATTTACACCATTACCAAGCCTTTGCCTAGAGTAAAGCATCCATAAATGGAGATGGTAAACAAAATATACCAGTATATTGATGTCTCTTTTTTTCACAATTCCTCCCTTGTCACTCTGTCTCTGCATTTATGGATGTTTCTGTGTTATATCACTCCATGCTGCAGAGTGCTCTCACGTGCGTGGATGCATTTAGAAACAGAACAGACGGTACACACAGATGCACTCATACACAGATAAAGAGAGTGACACAAGGGCTAACCCCCACCTTCACATACACACGCACACACACACACACACACACACACACACACACACAGACACACACACACAGACACACACACATACACACTGAAATGTATAGAAAGAGAAAAGAGTGTGTGCTTTTTTGAGGGAAAGGAAAAATATATGTGTACCAGTATCTACATAATCAAATATTATATCATGTTTTGCTTTGCCCTAATTTTCTTTCTCTTCCTTAAAATCAACTTTTTATCATTACCTCATATTTTCTGGCTCCCGACATCCTCCCTCATTCTTTCTCTCAACTCTTTGAAGTGTTAATCCGCTTGCCAGGTCTGTTGGCTAATGAAGCTGCAACCTTGACGTAATTATCACTGCCTTGTGTGTGAAAGGGTGCCAGTGACAGAAAAAGAACCAAAGAGAAATTGAAATTATGGCTGTAATTGCATTTATATTTCTGTAGAAGAGAGAGAGACAGTCCTATATACTTCTCGTGTTACAGCGCTACATGTTCAGTGCACTGAAAAAAAGTACAAATGTACTGAGTTTATCAGTGCAACAGTGGTTGCTGTAGAGGACACCAACTGTTATACTTGTCAACTCACATACTACAGTATGTGCATGCACACACATACTGCCTGTAGCATATCCTCAATTAGAGAAGAAAAGGAGAAGTGAAGAGAAATGAAGAGATCAGAAGGGAGAAAAATAGAATAAAAGAGGAGAAAAGAGGAAAAATGACATAAAGGGTGTGGGGAGAAGGAGTGGGATTTGTGGATAAGAAAAAACATGAAAAGACACCCTTGCTTTGATAGCATTGTCTGTGTTCATTTTCAGGAAGACAGAGCAAGTGTATTTGTCTGAGGAAATAATAGATGGTTACATGAGCCTCATTTTATCCATTTTAATCCACACTGACATTCACATTATGACCATGATCTCCACCAGATTAAAACATCAAGTTTTCTATCATACATGGGAAAAGCCGAAAAGAGAAGAAATTCTCTGTAGTTCTGTTAAAATTTGTAAAAGAAACATATCTGTTATGCTGGGTTTTTTTTGTTAATATAAGGTCACATTTTAGCAGTTTTCTAATACCCTATTGTGGACGATTTTCTCCTAACAACCCAATAATATTTTATGTTCTACAACCTTGACACAATTTGTCTTAATCTGGGCATAACTTCCATGTACATTGCCGGTTTCGTAAACAAACAGTCTAGCATATAACCAATATTATTATTTATAATAATATTATATTATTATATATAACATCTATACCAGTATCTGTAACAGTGTGGTTCTCATTGCTCTGGCTCTTTAAAATAACTAAGTACAGTGCAATCATGTAATCCACCAAGGGTATGACCAACAAACTGAGAGAGTGGGAGAACACAGGACATTGCCCATATGCAGCGAGCCATACATGTTGCATAAGCTGACCTATCTAGTGCTGTAATCAGATCAGTATGTTTGCAAAAACCTAATCCAAAAGCAACAACAGCAGTTCAGCTTGAAAGATCTAATGGCTGACAGTCAGAATTAGAGGCAGAGCAAGAAAGAAGAATGTAATCAAAGAAAGAATAAAGCATTATCCAGACAATCCTCCCATGGTGAATCCACTGGCAGCTTGGGGTTTTCTTTGAGTGTGTTTGTTTCATGGTTGAATAGTTCTCACAGCAGGGAATGGTGCATATATGCAAGTATGTGTTTTCACAGTGTATCTAACATTTATTTTTTATGAGTGCCAAACATTTCTGGGTCCATGTAATCTGTAAATTTCATTATTCTTAGAAAAAGAGAGGTATTTTGAGGATGTTAATGTATGCTTTGAGAGCACAATATGACCATATATGTCCACTACATCCTGATTCATGCAGATTTCATAGCAGGACTGTTCTGACCAGCAACTTCCATGAAAATTATGTCCATTATATGAATCAGAAATCCTTAGAGAACAGGCTATTCATCTGAGCAGGAAAGGTGCAGTTACATTTGTATAATATCACTGAAATCATCATAATATCACTTCACAAATGAAGCAGCTTAGCTGCCATTCACATAAAACTTTTAATTAACAATTATTAATTCTTTGAGAATACAGGTTAGTTTACACATTCAAAAGTGTGAATCCTGCATTTTAGATTCTCTGCTTCCTAATAGAGAAATCAATGTGTTGAAGTGGAGAAAGCAGCCCTGTGGAGCTCTGTGAAACCTGACTGAAATTAATTAAAGATGTGGGTATTAAAAAGATATTGACTTAGAGGCTGCTTTTAGTGTACTTGAATGTATAAAAAAAGGCAATTTAGTTTAGGTAGGTGCCCAGCACTGACAGCTGTGAGGGAATCTGAAAGTTTAAATAAAAATATGCTGATTTCGTTCAATTGTGGCTTTAGACAACTGTATCGGCTGATGAAGGTTCTTCCTTTCTCTTCAGAACAAAGATGGTAGATTTTTCACTAGGAATGTGAACAGTAGGCAAATTAAGCCGTAATTAAAGGGGATATCATTCCCCTTGTTTGCAAACGACCAAAAGGCATCCTCTTTGACCTGCCATCCCTCCTGTCCATTGGTAGAGAGTGTTTGGTGGTATGTTAGTCTACCTGACTCGTTTATCTTTTATCTGACTGAAATTTTGTGAGAGTTGGAATCTCGGGCCACAAATGATATTCTGAAATATCAGTAACCTAACAGTGTCATGTATGGATGAATATGTGGTGCTGTCCATGGTGCTGAAATAGCAGATGGCTTTGTAATTGTGTCTTCCTCACTTATAAACCTTGTCTATATACTGAATAGAGTACTGTCTCCTTCATGATCAAGTGGCAAGTAGCAATGTGTAGTCACAGAAGAGCAATAAGATCATAGAGACACATTGCTGTCTGCAGTATTCCTATAGAATTCACAAGACATTTCAGTAATCATTCAGTGGCGTCTCTGCTGCTGAAAATATACCCCTAGGTGGGGACACGTCTGTAACAAAATATTTTAGAGGAGAAATGACTAAAAATATATGTTTTTCACTGTTTTTCAAGAGGTTCTAGAGATGGCAATATTTTTTTTGATCCACTTGTTATGCAGCTGTTTGAACAGGAACCACTGCTTGGTGTCTCACAGCTTTACAGAGATGTCATCCTGTATGTGACATTATATATGTCATATATAATAATAATAATAATAATAATAATAATAATAATAATAATAATAATATATGACTGTCAGACTTTACTTCAGATTGTAAAGTCAGATGTTCCATAGTATTCATCTTACTTCATTTTTAATCCAATCAATTTGCCCAAACAAACAGCATGCTTAATCCACAATTTGCAAAAAAAAAAAATTTATAAACAAGTTGTAGTCTGTTACGGAACAACTCTGTCTGTTCATGTTATTTCTGTAAATGATTACACTCAATACTTACAGAATCTTACATAATACAGGACTGCTCTACTGATCTACTCGGTAAACAAACAAGCAACTAAGCTTAGTGTACAAATACCAGATTCTCAGAGCAACAAGAACGTGGTGAGCTCTTCGAAGAACTGAACTGTGTTACGACTTACTGATTTTGGGTTCAGTTCAAAGCGATGCTGCATTTCATCCAACCGAATACACAGTGCTGTTTTTATGTCACTCTCTGCTGCAGCCTTCTTCTCAAATAAGCAAATGAGCTATTAAAAAGTTTGGGCTACAAACTAAGTTTGGGAAACAGTTTTTTAGAAAAGTTACAGGGAGTTATTACTAGGCCACAATTTTTATGTGTGGCAGTCTCAATCAAGATACTTACACACACCCAGACACACACATACACATTTTCATTGCCAAGAAGATGAAACTAGAGCACAAAATGAGGAACAGTGTGTCGTCTGAGACCTAGCCCTGTGTTATTTTAAACCTGGGAAGCATGTCAGGGTTATATTTTGTAGGTAGCCTAGAATGTGAGTGACCTGTTAGATGCTAAGCACATACTATGCATTCTTGCTGGTAAGTTGGTAGAGAGCAGTAAAGCTGTCCTCAAAAATATTTTAGTAACCAAGAAAGATAACATAGTTTCACAAAATAACAAAATATTCAGCAAATTTAAACTAGTTACATCTTTAAAATTTAATATTTTTTTATTTGATGCCTTTAAATCCCATGCTTATAATGATTATATAAACAGCCATATATGATCAGCACATTTGTTTCACTTGTTAGTAGCATAGACAAAACAGATATTTACATTGTCCTGTGGTGCAGGGCTGAGTGTACAGTCAGAACTGCCTCTGGTTCTACTATCTGTGATCTTGAAGCAATTAAAAAAAAACAGTGTCCTCCCAAGAGGAACGAAGGCATCTGTCATTTCGGCAAGTGCCCCCAAAAGACAAATGTGAACGTTCAAGTGACAAAGCACTGTAGCTGCCGTAGTAATTATGATTATGAATACGGGAGCAGAGGAAGAGGTGAGACGACATTGTTATAGCCAATCAAATATAGCTCTTGTAGCTTCACTGCCTTTCATTTCAGCCAATTTGTTTAATGCATCATTAGCATTGCCCTAACTACACTGTTTAAAAAAAATGTATGAAAGGATGACAGAGTTGGGGATCACAACACTGAGTAAGCTTCCATGAGGAGGGCGGGCATTGACTGACTGACTGACTTATAGACTCAATAAGATGAATACGCCTCAGGAAAAAATTAATTTCCCCCTCATGAGTTTATTACAGTCTCACTATTTAATTTGCGTTGGTTTTACACGTCCTCCTCTGTACAACCCAACAGAGTGACTTTTTGTTTACGGTGCCATGCAATAAGTTGATCTGAGATGTCTTTGGCAGACCAGACAAAAGTACAACCTCTGCAGGGGCCAACAAAATTTCAAGATTTACCATCATGTCATATCCTGCCTTTAACTGTTCTACGGAGAGCTGGAAGGCCTTTATAGAAAAATAACGACAATGTTTTTTTTTTTTTACATTTTCAATTGAAGGTCCAAATATTCACTAATACCTATTTGTCCATTAATGTGCTTAAAAGTGCCATATTGGATGTTTATTATTCATCACAAAGCACTTACTAAAATCATCATTTTGCATGATGATATCATACAACCACTAGACCATCAACTGAGAGTTTTCCTCAATAACCTACTAATTACTGCTCTTAAGTAAGGGTTTTGTACATGAGTTATTATACTAAATTTTAACCCTGACCATAGCTCATGAACTGCACTAATGTGTAATTATGAGCCAAGAAACACAAGTTAATATTTGAGTTAAATTAATGCAGGCATTGTAAAACCTATGGACACAAGGAGATTAATGTAATGCAGACACATTGCACAGCAAACAAGCATCTTGTCATTACTGTGTGCCTTCGCTAAAATTGGAATCATGTCCGTGCAACCGAGACACATTTGGCATACATAACAGTGAGAATGTGGTAGCAATCATTACTGTTGCATTCAGCAGTGTATGAAATCATTGTTCTCACAACCAGAGCCATTGTTCTTCCAACTAGCTTCTGTTCCTGTATGATCGCAGGCCATATGCTGATATGCCTACATGCACGTTAAGAAATACATCCACCCACGGAAAGAGACAGAGAATATGAGAAGACAGGAATAAGCAGATAGATAGATAGAGAAAGAGACAGACAACTGCTAGCTCCCCTTGTTCTTACTTGAACCCATTGCCGTGCAATTCATCCCACCAAGAGTGAATGCTGAATGTTGTACCGATCTGAGAGAAAGTACAGCTGTTGATTCCCCATTTTAAAATGACATCTCCTGCTGTGGCTTGCTTGAGGGTGTCAGGTAGAGGAGAGAAAGAAGAAAAAAGTCATAATTGTGGGAGTGTGGTCTCACCCTTGCCAAACTGTCAGAGAGGTGAGAGAGAGGTCGAGAGAGATAGAGAATAGCAGGTAAACTATAATGACGGCTTCTAAAATTTCCAATCCAGCCCAGGGGACAATGGAAGATATAATGAGGTTTGCCTTTGTTATCTGTCTCCCAGTATCAACTCCGAAACAGCTGTTTGCTTTCTGTAACATTGTTTTTTGTCATCTTGTGTTCGCCTCCTTCCTCCCTTTTCTTTCTCTCTTTCTCTCTTTCTCACTGTCTCAGCCACTCTCTTTCTTTCTTCTGGCACTTTTTCTTCTAATCGCAAACACTTTCTGTCTCTCCCACGCTTTTTTCACTGTTTGCTATCGTTTTCTCCTTTTTTTTGTGTCAGTACCCTAATCCAGCACTACTTTCACTGCTTCTTCCAACCAAGTTTTACATCAGACTGTCTAATTGACCCGCTGATAAACTAAAGGATAAAATGTGAATGTCACAAATTTGGCTTGCCTTAGCATATAAAGTATATTCTTGTATATAAGAAGAAGTTAGCTGGGGAGCCATAATGATGGGAGAAAATGACAAAAACAATTGTAACTGTTCATTGCTTTAAAAGCATAATATGTAGTCATTTCTTACATATTATGTTACATTCAAACAGTGACACTTAGGAAGTCACATTATCGTTCCTCATACTATTATCTTTTCCCTTTACTTTGCTCATTAAAGTCTTTGTTAAGTCAGAGCATTTCTATATTGCAATTACTTTCTCATGGGTTTAGCTTCTTGGTTTAACCAACCATTGTGCAATTTTGATTAACCCAAATGTTTACTTGTTATTGAAAAAAACAAAATTTTCCTTCTCCAGTTCATAGTTTATCGTTCTAGTATAATTCAAATTGATTAAATTGCTTCCTTGGGAATGAGACTCATGTTGGGCTGCTTGCATCTGACTGAAGTGTTTGCTTCCAAGCAGGAGACTAATGGGTCCTGGTTCAGAGGAAGGCACCCACAATAAAGAATGAAGCAAGGGAGATAGAGTGAGAGAATGACAGGTGAGACAATCAATTAAGGCCAGAGAGACAGGGTTAAGAGTTGGGGTCAAAGAAGGATGGAGCAGGGTTGGAGTGGAGGGGAGAAGGGTTGGAATGTGAATATAAAATACTCAAGAAGTGTTTTACTGTGTGAGCATAGGCGTGAGCAAACATATGATTGGGGTGGATATAGAGAGACGGGGGGATGAAATGGTGATAAATCTTACCAACAAAGTTAAAGGCTCAAGTATTTACACTCAGAGCTTGGTGCTGCGATTGTAGGCTGCATACTGGCAAAGCACTTCATATGAAGTGTTCTTCAGTTTTTTTAAATAACTGGTTTTCAGAAACTTATTTTAATAATTTCCATAATTATAAAACAGAGAACCTTACAGTAGGGTCTCATCTAGCATTCACAGCTGTTTCTCTCAAATGCATAATTGTAAAAATCAAAAACATCAATAAAAGTTGTGGGTTGTAGAGTCAAAAGATGAATCAGCGACTGTTCAGTTAACATAAATAAATTGAAAATAAATATAGTATGTGTAAACCACTGACTGCAGAGAAGTCTTTCATTAAGGTTTCATGTGCTTCAGGGCAGGTACTGATTTTTTATTTATTCAGTCAACCACACTCGGAACATCAGTCAACACACAAGTAAAGAGAGAGCACTGCCACACAGTGCACAAAGACAGCACAAAAAGCTCTACATGCACTAATGTTTGCACTGAAGCCAGGGCTCGGATCATCGGGGTTCTGCTGCCAGACAGCAAACAGCCTTTCGATGTCACAGCAGGTAACATGCCTTTTCAACTTGGCAACAGGTGGTGCAGCAACCAGACAGTGTGTCAGTAGATGCAGATGGGAAATCTCAGCTCTCTGTGTCTGTGCCTGCTGCAGATTTTGCAGCAAATATAATAAGCACTTGCTTTTTAACTGTTATGTAACGCTGTGAAAGGAATAATTCAGCACAATTTATTTTCAAGCCTGCAGTATTTACTGGAAAAATTACTATAATTCGACTTCAAAAACTGAAAGCATCTTTTTACTTGGATTGAAACAGTTATGCTTTACTGGCTCCAATTGCAGACCAGTTATTATAAATCCTTTGCTGAGTAAGATAGATTTTTATATTTGTCATATTGATTAAGTGTGATTTTAAATTGTTGTCTCTTTGTTGTAGTTGTTTTGGTGCAGACTACAGGAAGACTAGTAACCACTCCAAGAAAGCCAGTGAGCGTACAAATAAAGAACAAAAAATGAGGAAAGGTTGTCATGCTCACAAAATCCTATAAGTGATGGTTAAAAGACTTTAACTATGGGATGTGACTGTACAAAGATAACAAAAAACAGTTACACGAAGCACAGTTGTATATCTGTGTTATGACAAACCAGCATAACAATTTCCTTGTTCTGCTTTTGTTTTTTATGAATATTTATATTTTTGAGCCAGCTTGACCTGTACTCAGCTCCACTGTCACACGATGGATGCATCAAGGGAGAGAAAAAAATTAATCATTAATTTATACACGTACCATCATGTATTTCAAAACTACTTACAGAATTAAACATTGTTAAAGCTCATACAAAGTGTAAGATATGATTAGATGAAACTTTAATGAGCCCCATGGTGAAAGTAGGCTGTGGCAGCAGCAAGAAGCAATGAGAAATAATAAAAAAGGGATGTAGAAAAAGAAAAAAATGAAGTCAGTGGAAATGGTAAGCACTTTATTCTAGACAGATTAAGAGTCAGAAGTAAATGGCAAGGTGAAGGGCATCTGAGGAGTATTTTCTTTAATGAATGGGTGATAATAGCAGCAGTTCGTGTCAGGGTTTAATGCTTTCAGTGAGGAACAAGTGAACTCACAATCACTTTAACTTGTCAGTTGAAGACTGACAAACATCCTTGGTTTTTGTTGTGAATGAGCCAGTTTGACCCACCTTTTAACACTGTTGCTGACAAGGTGCAAAAATCCATTCTTTTCAAATAGAAATGGAAAAAAAGTGCAAACCAGAAACTGAGTCTGAAATTGTCTGTGCATAAAAAAAAAAGAGCTGAACAATCTTGGCTCTCAACACAAAAGAGCAAATGAAGCACTGCTTGTTCTTCCTTGCAGGAGGGAGACAGGTGCTGAATGAGCGCTGATGCATGTAGACTCTCAGATACATTGAAGCCTGGCTCTCCTTGCAGTCTAGGCATGCGATCTTCCAAGCACCGCAACTGTGGTTGACAAACTCGCCGTTTTAAAAACGCTAATTGGGGGAAGTGGCAGTTAGTTAAAACTCCCAGTGTGAGATAATACATTTCACAGTAAGGAGCTGTGCTTCAGGGAGATTGGGGGAGACAGCAGGAGAAAGAGCGAACAGTGAATCTAGGTTTAAGAGAAAAAGACTGCCTTGACAACTTTTAATAGGTAACTCTAATGCAGAGAATTTTTCACATAAACATAGTTTCTGAGATGATATTGGTATAATTAAACATAATGCCTCTGACCAAATATCTCTTGTCCTGCATCTTGGAAGATAAATGGTGCGTCTTCTCCTTACATGTTGAGTGTCAGAAAGATTCATAGGAGCAAAAAAAAATATCCATATTATTCACTTAAGGAAAAGCTGATTGTTTTTTGACATCTCATCTTTGGCGTGTTTTTGGCGCGTGCATCTGGATTGCATTATGACTACACATATTACTTAAACCCAGTTTACTGATAACAACTTACTACAGTGTCAACAGGATAACAAAGGATTGAATGGACAAACTGGACAGTACATGTAAGACAGCAGATGGTACTACAGCATGACTGAACATTTTCACTCTTTCGTATTGGCTTTTTTTAAACAGCTTATAATTAAAACATGCTAAAATGACTCTAGGAAAGAGTCCTGAGTCTAAACAGGTCAGCTACCTACAGCTGCATTATATGACTCAAGATGATTTATAAGTGCAGGTGGAAATGCTTTTGGAGGTGGCTGTATGCTTGGTGAAAGCCCATTACAAGCCTCCTGCACACTGAGCAATGTGTTAAAGCTTGTGCATGTGTGTGAATCACTGTGTGTGTGTATGCGTGTGCATGTGTGTGTGTTTCTGTGTGCTTAGATTAACACCCTACAGTTTTCTTTGGAGTTAGCAGGAAGGAAATGGAATAGTTTTACTGCTATATGTGTCTCATTTCTCTTATTATACCTCCTCACTTTCCCGTGAATGCAAACCATTTAAAATTAGCTTTTTTAATCCTCCATCTCCAAAGATGATTGCAAAATGCTTCTGTGTGTGTGAGCGTGGGGCTGAACTAAGCTTTTTGTGTGCCTTTGACATTAGCTGTCAACATGTGGGTCCAGTGCTAATATATCATAAGTGTCAACACACCTCCTGCAATTACCAAGCTTGACTATCAATGTGGCACTCATACACTGGCATCTTCTTTACAGATCTTTCACACTCTTGGCCTGTTAAAATTTTTTGCAATTGTTTTTTGCCTGAATTTGAGAAAACGATCCTCTCCCTTTTTGCTAACTCTCTCAATCTCTTTCTCTGTCTGTCTTGTTTCCTGTGTTGTTTTAAAAGAGCCTTATTTTCTCTTTCCTCCTTAATTGCATCTGTTTATCTACACTCTCCTGTGCCCTTGTCCTCTATCTCTGTTCCTCCCCTCTTTATCTTCTCAACCTCATCTTTTGTTTGCTCTCTTCATTACTCTGTGCTGCCTATTCTCTCCTTGCCTTCATTGGCCCCATCTTTTTTTCTGCAGTGAAGGTCTTCTAAAAGAACCCACAATAAAAGAGGCAAAGTTTAGTCATTGCCACAAGTGAGAAGATGAGGGAGAAATAAAGCTTTTATCTCTCCCCCCTGACATGCTCTAGTCATTGCCCCTCCTCTGCTCACTCTTCTCGGTCATTCCACTCAGCCATCTTTTGCTCGTATACCTCAGCTATTTTGTTTGATGCAACCTTTCATCTCTTTCTGACTCTTGTAACGTTGGATGTTTTTGACCCCAGACAAGAGAGTTCTTTCCCAATGTCATTAATTCTTCCAGAGTCATTCATTCTCTGATTCTCTCTTGTTTCTGGGTCTGGCACACATGCCCTGTCTCAGAGATTTAACAGGCCAGGGAGAGTTTCATAACATGATCTGTCACAGCTGGTTTCATATCTGGTGTCAAGCCCTTTGTTCTTTTTATCAGCCCCATTCCTCAGTTCCCATGTCCCCATTTCTTCCTTTTTTTTCTCCCTCCATTGTCTCTCTCGTTATGTTCTGCCACATTCCCATCTTATTCGTGCTTATTTGTAAAAATAACCTTACACCTCTTTTGACGAGTGATACCACACAAAGTTGACAGTTTTGTATGTTTGTTTCTTAACATGTAGCACCAAGTAGGAAGACTTATACAGGCAAGTCTGTAAGTAAACTGCACATTGAACCCAAAGCACAATTAAGTTAACAGGGCACTCTGGTGAGGATAAAACTGAATAACTGTTCATTTAAGGTATTATATAAGGTCCTGACAACAAACACAGCTTTACAGAACATTTTTGGAAAATTATCTAACATATAAAATCTAAATAAGGTAGAATACAGACCTATGATGCATTTATTTATCAATTTATTTTATTTTTGTTTTCACTCATGTTATTGCATTGTTGATGAAACCCAAGAGATTGGTAGCTTTGCATTCTGTTAGCTATTATTCTTAACAATTACAATCACAATACTTGGTGATTTAAAAAATACAGGGCTTTTCCTCTTAATTGCTGTTTTGTTGTTGGCTAAAATAATATTTTTTTAAAAGAATAACAGAGGAAGCTTGACATGAGCTTCTCATTTGCTTGTTAGGAACCACTGAGGCATTATTGCAAAAGGGCACAGGGGGCTAAATAATTATAAGAGGGAATGGTGTGAATTAAGGGCAGGTAGGGGAAGACGTATTTGTTGGAAAAGCAATTGTGGAAGAAAGGTATAACATGAGGGACAAATCTTCCTTATTGAACTTTCATCAAAGCAATATTTACAGTGAGTCAAATTTTCTTGACATGATAAGCTGTCATTTACTACCGTTTATCATGCTGTGATAAAAATAACAAGCTTATGAAAAAAAAAACAGGAAAGATCCAAGAATGATGTCTGAGTCATTAACACCACACTGGGTATCACAGTGTTACACCTAGTGATACTCATATTCGCAGATTTGGCCCTTCATGAATGTTGCTAAAAGAAGCCTAAGGATAAGTATTGAGTTCTTCTTTTATTGCCTAAAGAGAATTGACAGTAAAAAACAGATATTTCACACCAAAAAGGTCAGTAATGCACGACCCCATGGGCTAAGCTCCAACCAGCAAAACATCACAGCATGAACAAAACTGTTGTTTTGACATGGGAGGGTGTCATGAGAGATTTTTTTGGATATGTCCGGGGTTCTGTCCCTTCTTTATTTTCTGTGATAGAATAATGATAAATATGATGGTAATACCATTTGGTCTATAAAAGAATCCATTATTTTCAGTACCAGGGTTAGAAATAAGGCGGTCTTTAAGTTGAACCACTAAGTTGTACTGCTTAGAGACAATTCGCAAATGACTGTAAAAGCCTCTTGGGAAGATTCGTAGACACTGAGCTAATGCTCTTAACTCTGAGCACTTTCCAAGTAAAAACAATAAATTACCACTCATGTGTCATCTTTTACTTTCTTTTTCTTTTCCAATGGTTAAACTGAGGCAAAATCTATTTATTTATCCATCTTTTTGTCCATTTTTTTATTTTGTCCACCACCTGCTTTGCTTGTCTGATGTGATGGGATAATACTAGTAATCTGTGGGTCACTGTGACATGCAAGGAGCACTGCCAGACAGGGACAGGGAACAATTCGCTCCATCATTTACGCTTTTATGTAATTTCTTCATTATCTCCCTTTCTCCTCTCCATCTACCTCCCTCTATTTCTCTCCCCCACTCTTTCTCTCCATTTTTTTCTTGCCGGCAGCCACACATTGGCCTAGTTTAACAGCGCAGAAGGTTCGTTAGCATCCCCCCCCAAAAGAAACAATAATAATGTGGAATCAAGGGAGAGAACGGGAAGGTTCAAAATCTGTACATGCTCTGCTGTACATGCATAGATGGACACCTATACTGTTTACACGCCTCCTTTTAAGAGTAGTCTTGAAGCAAACCCTCAAATGTTCATACATACTGTGTAAGTGTATTGTAGAAGCACATGCATAAAAGCAAGCATAGCTCCCTACCCCCACACACATACAGTACACGCTGCTTTGCTTGCATTGTAGCATGGCTACCGATGTAATCTCTTCGGAGCATTTAACATTTTGCTTCGAGCAGAGCACACCTGCTCACATGCACAAAGGGCTGCCAGCTTACTGTACACTTGTAGAGTACATTTATAAGATTAATCCATTGACAAACATTCACCACATCTTAACTGGCATGCTGTGTTTTGTTTTTCTTTTTTTTTTTTCTTCTGTTATGTAGCTGCTGGGACAATATGTGACACTGACATTCAAGTTTGAAATTCTATGTGTCAGACCTCAAGACCTGTACATTATGGCAGTGACTCAGAGAAAATGGGCAAAAAAGTGTCTTTGGATAATCCTCCCGTCAAACAGTTCACATCTTTCCCTCAAATCATCCTCCCCCAGTTTGAACTTAGACCGCAGACCTTTAAATAAAATTAATAAATACACTCTTTACCTGCCGACTAAGAAAGGACACAAATACAGTGAAAGGGAAGAATGAAGAAATGAGGGGAAAAGAAAAAAAGAAGATAGAAACAAATGCAGGAACTGTATTTTTGCATCTGTATATTCAAATGAGGAAATACTTATGTCACATGTGTCAGCACGTGAAACTCAGTTGTCTGAACCAGTGTTGGGTTTCATTTGACCCATGTTTTAATGTGTTGCAGTCAGTATAGGATGCTGACCTGCAGGCTACTGTATGAGAAGCCATCCATCTGGGGCTCCAGACAGTTGGTGCCATCTCCATTATTATTAACCATGACTCATAGCCTGGGTTCACTGTTGACTCATGGTTAATAAAATGAATCAAAATACAGTGGGAATAAAATACTGCAACACTATCCATTAGAGTATTGGTTGGCAAGTTAAAGCTGTAATATAAAGCATATAAAAATTGTTTTGGTTTGCTGTGAAAATGAGTCACTTTACTTGCAGTCAACTCTGATTCATATGAAAAATCACCAGCTATGAACTTTATTCTCCTCGGACATGACTATATGCCCACATTGGTATTGGAATCACTAGGATTCAACAATTTGTTCTGTATTTTGAGAACTCCCCTTGTATCCAGTGTGGTCATGATATATGACACATGGTGAAAGGAGCATATTCACAAGGCTAAATGAAGGCGAGTGTCTTCTGAGTCTGTAATTAACTCCGTCCTCTGAGCTTAAGGCCAACATTAGACCAACAACATCAACCACATGAGGACTCTGAAAAATTAAAGTCAGTGATTTATAGGTAGGAACAACTTTAACAGAAATCATTTTTCTTTGTGTAAACAATTTGAGATTCGTAAAAGTTAAGGTACTCAAGTAAAAAGACATTTAATCATGTAATTCTTTATAGACCCAGAGGCTTGCAATTTACTGTCTATGTTTAAAAAGGCAGAGAGAGGGGGTTTGCTGGATTTCTCTTTTATCCATAAAAGCAAAAGTATAAAAATTTTACCATGTTACTGAGCTTGTTGGTGTTAAGATGAATAAAGGAATATGGACAAAGTGCTGTTCCCCACCATGTCAAATTGAATTTTTGATACATGGAACTGTCTTGTGTTGTCATTGCACCCTGAGCAACCTCTTGGTGGTTTTGTCCCATTCAGAGACTGACAGTGCAGCAATTTCACCTTGCACTTTGCAAGCAGAATAAACTCAGTCTCTGTGCTATTGAAAAATAAATGATTTAAAACTACAGCCAAGGAATGCTGCACTGAAGGGGCTACATATCATCTCACAAGGTGGTCAATCCTCTCAAAAGTAATTAAGTTCTAAAACTTGGAAAGAACAAAGTCAAGTTAAACATGGCTCACTATTTACTCTTTTGATTTAAATTGAAAATGTGCCTGAAAAGGTTTCAATCAGCACAGAAATGACCAATTTCTCAATCTGTATTCCAACCAAACTTGAGAACTTTGCTGAGCTTAAGTAAGCCATGATTAATTCGAACTATATTTCTTCTGTTCTTTGTGCTCTGTTATATAATCATATGAGAGAATCAAGTCTCAGCCCTGCTGTAAAGCAGAGCTGCTTTAACTATCTCTGCTACTCTTCACCCGTGCGTCTCCCTTTCATGCACATAAACACACACACAGGCCATAACTTACAAATAACATCAAGTAAACAGGGTGCTACAATGTATAAAGTGGTAATTATCCAGCATGGTTTATTATGATAAGCTGTTTATTTACTGATGAATGCTCCTCTGTAGGGCTGGTTCAGTTGGCATTCACCTGGTCCAGATTTTGGATTTTGTTTTCTTTATTCTTGTATCTCATCCCTGCACCACCCTAACCTCCTCCTTCGTTTTTGTGTCGAAGCTCTTTGAATATTGTTGACTTGGCTAAAATCTGTATCTGTTTACAGCTTTCTCTGAATTCAGCGTACTAAAGTTAATGTGCTTATGATTCTGGGGGATTAGTGCTCCCAGCAGAATCCTTGTTGCTGTTTGGATTCTTTCAGAGTGGAGTCTTTTCCACAGAATATAACTGTATAACCATTTGCAATAAGTGCTCATTTTCTCAACACAAGTATCTCTGACTGAAATATAAATGAGTTATCAGAGCAGGGAGAAGGGTTGTAAGATGATAAGAGACACATCAGCTCTTTGATTTGTTTGTGCCTCTTAATTTGAATATATCCCGGTGTGCCACTTGGTTAATGTACTGTACTCATGCAATGTTTGGGCTTAATTAGAGCATCCAATTTTCCATAACACCAACCTTGGCAGTGGTAGCTGCAAAACTCAAAACTCAAAGCTGAGAAAAATCAACCCAGAAATTCACATCTACAAAGTAGTGCAAAAAGAGATGGGAGGTTGTTAAGCTTCTAGATGTATTTGTTTGAAAGTACAAACTGCAGTCCTCACCTACTCTTTTTCTCCTCTCTGACTTTCTTTAAGCACGGTTGTTTACCTTCAGGCTTGCTGATAAAATTCCACAACACTGCGAGGTGCAATAAGGCATCTAGAATATTCATGACATACACATAAATAGTCAGCTCGGCACATCGCTCCCCCAAGTGGGTTTGTGGATCCACCCTAATGGAAATGCACACAAACACACGCACACAAACACACACAAAGAAATGCAACCACAAGTCTTTTATGGTTCAATATTTCAAAAGATGACTGGTGAATCCTGATGGAGTCTTGGATCTAGAAATAACCTCATCATGTTTGTGCCAATGAGCTGCCAGGTCTTTTTAGCCATATATCAGTCTCAAAATCAAGACACAGTTTGATTTCTTTGATTGCCAACACTCTTAGTGACCTTTCTGTTTTCCTTTAGGCAGAGCAGTTCAAACATTCTTTTGATTTGTGGAGGCAACGCTGATCATTACCAATCCATTAATCCACGTCTAAGCAATCTATCCTGTGTTGGGATGTGCAGAGCTGAAGTCTATCCCATAAACAGCATATGTAAATTAACCTTTCAGTTTTAAAATACGGGGCCAATGTGAAAGTGCCTTATACCTGTATTCTTTCTATGACCAGCATTGAAGGAGGGATTGATCGTAAACTTGTGTGAAAACTGGCCTACTTTTCGCTTGATATATCAAGCCTTTTGCATATTAGTGTATGATCTTAATTGTTATTTTCAAGTCCTCTTCAATGCATCATGTTCATTTTTTAAATGTTGTTCCCATCTAGAGTAAAATACATAATAAAGCAGCATACACAACCTGCTCTGGACGAGACCTTACAGTGTGCTTGCAGGTTTTTATTCAGATCATCAGAATAGAGGCATATATTCTTCCCAGCTTTACCATCTTGTCCAAATTTGGTCACTTCTGGCTTAAAAAAAACAAGATGATGATGCCCTTAATGCCAGCTGAAGGCTTCTCAACTATAGTCCACAAACCAATGGGTAATGTCACAGCAGCTCAGTCTACTATTTATCATACAGTCTATGATCTATCCCTGTGCAACACTTACAACAGCAGTTCTACACAGTGGAAGGAGTAGATGTTTATCTCAGGGAAAGCAAATGGAATCAAAACCTAATATCAAAAGTGATTGAACACATTACGCCTGGCAGTGCATTTCCACATCTCAATGACACCGGCGTGCCACTCTACCCGTATCAAGTCTGCTATGGAGGATTGTTGGCCAAATGATTACTGCCTCTATCTCTGGGTTGCACAGAGAGATATGAATATGATTGTGAAGCTGTTATTTTGTGAGCACAGCAGTTCACTGTATGCAACTTACTGCTGATTCATCACTGCAGACGACGTTATTCTTTATTCTCTCTCTTGACACCCCATGTTCCCCATTTATTATCTATTCTGTATTATACTCTTTCCACACATCCATCTTTCCTGCAGTGTTTTTTCTCTCCATTCCTTTCTCATTCTCTTTATCACTCAATTTTGTACTCCTTTTCAAAACCTTTCGGACCTGAAATGTACTTTTATCTCCTTCTGACCTCTATTTTTTAAGCCCCCCTTTCTTGCATATCATACACAGCATTGATCCCCATGCTCCTCTGTGATCAAAAAGTGATTGTAATTTTGCAACTTCAGCATCAATACACTGTTGCTATGACAGCACAACTGCAAGAAGGCCTGGGGATAACACATGCATCGATAGTGGCAAACATATTGTACTTTGATCGAGAGGGCAGCTTAACCCGTGGTCTCCAGTGTGAGAAACACTAAATGTGAAACACACAGCTGCCCCCACAATTTATGCATGTGTGTGTGGAGGAAGAGTGGTATTAATAGATTCTGCATGTTTGCCAGAGTTCATGTTAGAAAACATGAATCTATTATGTTTCTACAAATGAAAACCTCCAGGATATTCTGGACAGAGGAAAATCAATAGACTCTACAAGATTTGACCAATAGTTATGCGCTGCCAGCATTCTGTGAAAGAAAGCCAATGTGCCATATAAAACTTATTAGAAACAGCTGTTGACCATCAGCATATTTTGTGGCAATTAACCTTGCACTTAAAAAAAAAAAAAATTGAATAGCGTGTCTTTAGTGAAAGGGGACAGGTCTCTCCTTCTCTTATTTAAAGTCATTTTTTAATCCTTGGTGATTTTGTGACCTTTGTCAGAAAAAACCTTTTTTAAGTAGTTCGGCTTGCATTAACATTATATTCCTGCATAAACAAAAAAAAAAATTGCAAATTCAATTTTGACTGTAAAAAAACAAAAGTTAGGTAAAACAAATCATTTGTGCAATAATGTATTTGTTGGGCATCTTAGCTTGACTCATGAAAGAAAGCAGTTTAGTTTTTTATCAAAATAGTAATGTTGGCTTGTAATGCATGCAATGATTATTCTGCAGAAAATCACCTTTCTCAACAGAGGGCTTTCATTCCTCAACCAAACAACAGGTCACACAAAATATGCACTTATATGGGATTTAAATTACTGATCAGCACATGCAATACTGAAGTCACCCAGCCTCCCCTGTAGTAATAAATCCTGTCTGGCTGCAGCTTTACTTCATCCATTCATTTTCATTAGCAGTGACTGGGTCTATTGAGTTGTAATCTGAGCACCGCCCACTTTCAGATTCAGCTGTGATTTGATTTGTTGATTCAGAAATTGATCAAAAAATGATCTGAATGATCTTTCAAGCTGACTCATTTCCTTTGATCATTTTTTTCATTTCACGTGCAGTTTCAAATATTAAAATCTATACCAGACTAGCATAAATCTTGTTTCTCTAATACTTAGACTACATTCACTTTTTCTGCTCTTGAAAATCAGCAAGAATGCTTTTGAAGGACTTTCCCACCTTAACCCATACCTGGTAAGGCATGTAAATGCACATCTGCACTGTAAAGAGCAGTATCAGTTTCCTACCCTGGGATCATGATTTCATTCTGCACTCAATGGCATTATTGCACAGACTGCAATCCCTGACATTTCACTGACCTCAATCACTAGCTTATCCACACTACCCTTTGTAGGTAATATCAACCAATTTCTGCTTTGCCTTGGCTCCTATGTTTCTCAGGTCCAAGCAACATGTCCTACTGTTCTCCTCTGCTTCTAGCTAAAGAAAAATATGCCTCTTTCCACATGGTTGCCACTACTGCTCTTGAGTTTAAACCCCCACCTGTCTCTGGCTTTGACCTCAGCTCTGAGTGGTATCTACTCTAGTTCTCTACTATGATTTCTTTCAACTCTTCCATAATATCACAGACCCTGAGCCTCACCTTGAAACCACGTCCCCTGGCTTTTTGCCCAGTCCTTTGGGGTGGAAACACAACAATGGTAGTAGCACTGATATAGTGGTCAGTTAGGAGAGGGGGTGGGGTTAGGTGTTCTGCTCCATTTAGCCCCAGACCTTCTGGCCCTTTTTCATCACGCTCCATTGCATCACTTCTTCTTCCTGTGAGGCATCCAGGAAATGGATATGATGTCATGCATGAGCAGCCACAGATGACAGTGGTCTAAAAGTCAAACATTGGCAAACAGATATACAGCAGACACAAACACAGAGAAGGTCAGAGAGGACAGAGAAAAAAGTTAGATGAACAGATGTAAAAAGAAGAAGAGATCAGTTGAATAGATCTCCTCAAGGTGTGCATGACAATGAAATATGAATTAAAGATCAAACCTGAGAAAGGTAGTGAGAACACTCTACCCCCTACTATCTCTTTCATTCCTTTCAGTTTTTTTGCCCTCCTATGTCTGCTTATTCTACTACCTCACTCTCCATAGTTGGGCTTTTTTGCCTCCTGGATCATCTTCATAAAAACATGGTGCATCCAAGGTGATTTGTGTTTCAGCGTCTGCCACTTTCTCTGTTCTTTGCAGCTGTGAAAAAGAAGATTGTAAAGGAATCACAGATCAAACGCAACTTCTCAGCGGCTCTGTCTCAGCTGTCTCTCCCGCTGCCCTCTCTCCTTCCTCCCTCTATCCTCCCTTTCTGCTTTTCTTCTCTTATGCTCATTTGTATATGTCTTTATACAATTTTCTATCTTACTTGAGTGACAAAAACCTTCTCAAGACATTGATAAAAAGGCAAGATGGGTCAAACACTGAGTTAAGCAGGTTCATATTTATAAACAGAGAATGCAAAAATGTATTTGAATACAAAGTGCACACATGGAGGAGCTAATACAAATCTTCAAACTCTGCCAAGAGCGAACAAGAAACATTTTGTTCAGCACTATTTTACAAAGTAAGACCACTGCTTTTATCAGGTTCCTCTCAGGGCCACTGAGAAATGATCTGTTTCATGGCACGTACACGCAGTGAAGCTCTCAGAAGAGTTTCATCTGTCTGTAGTTGTGTTTGTCTCATCTCTAATCCCTGTGTAAAGTGGAGAGGAAAGAGTGTTTCACTCACAGACCCAACCTCTCTGCACAACACTGACTGTACTCCAGGGAGCTGGCATGGACAAGAAGAAAGTATAACAACAGTGCAGACTGATGGAAAGAGAGTGATACAGGAAGAGGTGGGAACAAGGTAAAGTGAAGGAAATTAAGTGACAGGAACAAATATCAAGGAGTGTGAAGGGATTAAAGGAGGCGAGGTACAAAAAGGGGGAGAGAGAGGGAGTGGGAGATCTAGAGAGACCTTTGAGGAGGAAGATAAAGAGCAAAAAGCATGCATAAATAAGAGTTTTAGAGATTCTTGTCTGTGGGGGTTGTTTATGATGAACAGTTTGTCAGTCACTGTAGTCACAGCGCACACACACATGCACACACATACACATATATGCACACTCTCAGCTACATGCTTAAAAGCTGTCTATAGTGTGACCCTATATTTATGGGGGTCAGTCCAAGTTCTTTGCTCTGCTCCTGCAGCAGCTGTCCCTTTATTCCCTTTTTTTCTCATGTTCAGGAAGACATTTACATCAACTGTGGGCGAGTGTGCCTATGTGTCTTTCTGTTTCTGTCTGTTTCTGTGTGTTTCTATGTGTGTTCTATCCCCTATTTATAGTGTAAATTAAGCTAATCCGAGCATGAAAAGGAATTCAAGGAAAAAAGCAAAGAACTGAGCTGCATGATGTGGTTACATATTTAGGAAAGGAGCAATTACATAAAGTGAAAGAGAGAGAGAGAGAGAGAGAGAGAGAGAGTATGTGTGTGTGTGTGTGTGTGTGTGTGTGTGTGTGTGTGTGTGTGTTCAGATGTGTAATTGACAGCTATTGAAAATTACTGATCCATCAGCAAGGTACTTCATCATATCCCTTTGGCATAAGGTGGTTAAACACCATACAGTGATTTGTCTTTCCCAAGTCCCTGAAGTGAACAAAATAAGATTCATTTGTGGTCATGACATCAGTCTGTGGGTCCTTAAAGAGGTGGTTGGTTTATACCTCTTTTAAAGTTAAGTTTTTGAAAAAAAGAGAGCTAAAGGTTGGACCTGACAAAATAATAATTTGGGGACTTGCTTTAATCCCTACAGTATAAAACTTCACATCAAATAGGGATTTCTTGTTGTTTTGTCAAATGAGACCATAAAACCTTATCTTATGCCCTTGGGATAGCCTGACAGGAATTGTCAGTGTTACCTAAAGAGGTAACCAAGACTCATCCAGTGACTGACTGACAAGGTGGTGGAGATGAAGTGATGGCAGAAAGTAGTCAGGTGGTAAGAAGAAGCAAGCAAGCTGGATGGCAGAGACTGATCTGAAGTATAGGAGAAACAAAGTTGGTTCAAAAGGAAACTATTAAGACAGTTTAAGTGCTTGGCCTAAGAGCGAAACCATTGCTTAAGGTGGCAGAACAATTTGGTACAGACTGGGTTATCTTCTTGTTACTCCATTTTGTGCCTCCGTGTCTTCTTTCTCTCCCTGCCATATGCCTGTGACCTGGAAAATTGATCTCAGCCTGTCATGTTGAAGGATGCCTCAATACCTTAATATGCACCTGGAGGAGAAAGAAGTGTGCAGGATGTACAGGTGTATCCTTTGCAGAAGAGGGCACAGTTCTAACAGAGATAAAGAGAAGGAGATATGAGAGACAGAGAGGGAGAGGAAATATTTTTATAAATAGATAGATATGCATGCTAAGGGCTGCATCTGTGTCACTCTATTTGTGAAGTAAATATATAAGTTTTAATGGATACCGACATGTTTATCTGACAGAGATCATAAATTGAAGTGGTAGGCTATAACAAAACATCAGGGAAATGAGGTAGCTCTACACATATTATATTTAATTGATGTGACTTTTAAATGATGCAAGGATGTCTTAATTTGTTTAATGCCTGTTGCCTCGACTCCTCTCTCCTCATGTCTCCTCCTTGACTTATCTGCTCCCATCTCAGGTAGGAGGGACTAAGATACAATGATAGGAAAGGAACTCAGGATTTACAAGCTAAGAAATGGGACGACAGGTGGGAGGAAAGGGGAGTTGATGCACTTGCAGGAGCTTGTTTGGATAAAGATGTTCAGGTGTGCCAGCCAGTGGTGGCTCAGGAGTGAAAAAGAGCGATCACATGCATTGACACGTATGAACAAACATGGACTGACACACAAGAGACCAGGCAAAAAAAAAACATCACAGAGACAAAATGAGAACTTGAGCTAAGACAGAGAACATGATATTTCCTTGTTTGATTTTCCCAGTTGAGCAACAGGGTTTAAGCTATTGTGTCCTTCCTTTCATCATTCTTTTTTGAGTAAAAGTGTTCTAGTCTTTACATTTACAAGTTTTCTTTTTTATCTTAACTTTTACTATTTATAAATCAAACACCAACTATCAAAAAAAAAATAAATAGAGAGCAGGTTACCTGCCACTGCCTGGAGAAATGTCATTGTGGTGTGTGCAGACTGTCGACAATCACAAATAAAACATAAATTTACATTCAAGAACGTAAAGGAATTTGTAATAAAAATAATAATAATAATAATAAAAAATAATAATAATAATAATAATTATTATTATTATTATTATTATTAGTAGTAGTAGTAGTAGTAGTAGTAGTAGTGGTAGTGGTAGTAGTATTGTTATTATTAGTATTATTATTATATTACTTTTCTAATGTGTATTCATTCTTCAGGATCATCTATGTGATTATGTAATACAATTTGAATTGATCTTTTTTATTTGCTTTTTTAAAAGGTCTTAGATAAATCTAGAGTGAACTACTTAACTCTCAGAGTGCACCAAGAAGGCAAAGGGCCCTTGTCTCATTGCATAATGAGCTGCAACCTGAGTAAATCAGATGCTAATTACAGACTGTGAACCCAAATTGAATGAAAAAAGCAGTGTAAATATGGTCCTGCACTTAATGCATAAGTCTGCCTTTGTTTGGTTTGACATGTCACTTCAATGAGTACATATAATTTTCCAGTGACACAATCAAAATGACAGCATCATATGCAGCCAACAGTACAAGAGGTGCCAGTAAATATATTTACATTTGGACTGACAGTGGCCCAGATCCAAAAGTCATGTTGATAATAGAGGAGATATGGACCCTCTCCAGTTCCAACACCTGTCACAGTCAATGTGAATTGGGTGCTATTAGAATTCAGGGCTGAGTTTCATCATTGAGGCTAATAAAGCGGAAAAGACACACTGATTTGATGCAAATGCCAACAGCACCTTATCCTGTTAGCATCAGCTTAATTGGCACTGTCAATCATGAGTGTATGTAAGAGACTGAAAGCAGTGTGGATCAATATGAGCATGTGCTTTGAGTAACCCAGATTTTTATCACACTAGGGGATAGGTCTTGTGTGAGAGAGTGTGTGTGTGTGTTTGTGTACATGTTTGTGTGTGTCTGTGTGTGTATGTGTGTGTGTGTGTGTAAAACACAGATTCATACAGTAGACACGGGGAATGACAAGGGGAATGTTCACATTGTGTTTCCCTTCAAAAGCTTTGCTCCAAAGAAGGAAGAAAATGTCTCTTGAATATGTATGGAAAAACTGAATATGCCAAATGTGTGAGTGCATGTAACAATCATAGTTATTTTTTCTAGGCAAAGTGCAGCAACGTTGGCTCCTGCACTCAAGCTATATGTGATAGACTCACCCTTTGCCAACATATAGGCTTGACATGTCCAGATGGAGAATGCTCTCCCTATGTACTGATACCTTGGAGCACTTAGAAATTGAACTTGCCTGAATTGGTTCTAAGACTGCTAGTTTACAAACCTTCATACCAGACAGTTGTTAAAACGTGTCAATGAATCACGCTCAGTTAGCAACTCTAGCTTTTTCTTATTGTGATGGATGGCAGTGATTTAAAGCTTTTGAAAAGAGGATTTTTTTTCCTATTAGATGTTGCTCTGAAAAAGGTGGAAGTAGGACAGTCAGACACCTGCAGCTACCCACCTGTTCACCTGTTACTTTAAGTAAGGCTTCTCCTGCTGCGACCCTGATCAGATAAGATGACTGTGTATATTTGCTCCACAAGCTTGAGTCAAAAATGGCTGCCACAAAAAGAAGCTGTATGATGTGAATACTTGAACCTATCATTACACCATAAAAGTGGACAAAAGGGCTAAAACCATGTCTTTACCTTTTTCGAGCTTCATTTGGTTCATATGAGACATGTTTGATATAAAATTAACCTATGACTTGCTTATAAAATGTTTTATAGAGGGATATTCTTTAAATTAAAAAAAAAAATTGCTTTTATAGAAACTGTACTATTAAATTATCAAACTGCTTTCTCCAAAAAGAAAAAAAATATCTCATGTATATTTTTGGAATGAAGTCTTAGAACACATAACAGAAGTGTTCAGCAATGAGGGAAAAAGTTTAATCTTGTGTCCTACATTTTCATAGTTACAAATGGATCAGTGTTATGAGTCATGCCTTTTCCCGTTGAGACAGGTGTTCTGCATGTCCCATATTCCTAATTATGTAATCATATCCCAATACACACGCACACATACAGTCCTGCTGTGCTTCCCGTCTCCCTCATGTGAACCATTTGGGTTTCACTATGTGGAGCACCAAATGAGATCATGTCTCATGTGGAGGGGAATGAACCTCTGACGATAGAGTGAGAGCATGACAGTCAATTTCAAGGGAGTATCCCAATGCATGCATGTGTGCAGGCCTCTGGAGACTGTTACAGGAACAGTGAAATAATATTGGTACATTTATAATGTGTCAGAGTGTTATGTACAGGTGTTGGTATGTCATGGAAATGAAAAACGGATATCTGTCCGATTTAATGGAAGACATTTAACACCTAAAAAGAGAAGAAACTACTCAATATCTCAGGTATTTAACTTGAAAAATTAACCCCACTGTTTAGCCTAGAAAATAAACCATGATTAGAGTGTTTGTTGCAAAAGGTTCTGGATAGCTTTCCATAAAGTTGTCCAAGTGATCCTTTTTTTGTAGTTATGGACCAACTTGTGATTAAATTAAATTAATAAAATAACTGACAACTGTTGAGGGTGCCTTTTGTAACCAGGCATTCATAACAATTTTTGTGTATATGCACACCTGATTTCTCGCTGTCTACTCTTGACCAGATTATAGACATTTTAATGCAGCTTTGTTTTAATATCCATTTGTTATATCAATCTGTCAAACACAAAGCATCATGGTCTCTGTGTCAGCTTAGAGGAGGAAAAAGCTGACCTATCAGCCCTAAGGTCATTTGATCAACATGATAATGTACCACTTCACACATGCTTTAGGTATTACAATTTTCTGCAGTAATAAGTAGATTAAAAAAGAGGACAGACCTGCTCCTCTGCTGGTTCCTTCGGGGAGCATGACTGAAATAGACTGGAATGAGTTCAATTCTCTGTTGGAATTAGAAACAAGCCTGAATTTGGAGCATTAGGAAGAAATTTGGCCAGTTCATCAGAAAAAGAGAGAGATTTTTTTCTTCATGTAATGATGATGGAAATCATTAGGATGTAAAATGGAAGAGATGTGGGACGAGAGATAGGTAAAATAGATTGTATAATATCATAGACAACATACCATAGTGTGTTGTTTAGAATCTATCTTAATAGTTTTGACTTGTTTGTCTGTACAAGTGCCTATAATAATGCACAGTCTTAAATGGGAACATACCTGTGTTTTAGTGTGTAAGTCTACATGTGCACATGCTTGTTCTGAGGGCATGTGTCCATTGTGCATGTTTGTATAATGTGTATGGAAATTGTGAGTGTTTTTTCCCCAGCTGCTTAGCCGGTAAGAGGACAATGTTTGTCATGATGCAACAGGCAGCTAATCTTTCCCTTATGTAAATGCTTGACTGCTATACAAACGACATGCAGATGGAGTAGAGAGCTTAGGTTTTGGCAGGATAATGTCGGAATAAGAAATGTTGTGGATGCAATGTGCTGTCAGCATTTGGGTGATAAGTTCGGCACTCGTTTTGTGTTTAAAAAGGGTATCCTCCCCTCTGAGGACTGAGGAGAGATTGGCAGGTGCACATGGGTATCAGCCAAAGCCTGACGACGTCATAGCCTTATGAGTTTAGGGAAAATAGAGGGATGCTTAGGTGCAGATGCAGTAGTCTTGAAGGAAACCTGCAGCATGCATAATTTATGACGATGAGAAAATTCCCCAGCTGAAGAAATAAGTGCATAACAAGAACAAGAAAACAAGAAAAAGGGAAATGATATTTGGACTGCCTGCAGGCTCAGTAATGGGAAAATTCTGAGAAAATAAAATGTTGCAGGAATTAGGCAAAGTATGAATTCATCTACCTAATTAATTTAACTCATTTAAATTCATGATTCAAAACTGTTCATCATTCTTCAACTCTTTTTACAGGCAAAATATCTATGTGTGACACTTTTCAAAAGGAAAAATCATCTCTTTCCATTATGTATATCTACCAAACTTTACTGCTTTTGCATTGTTCTGATTTATCTTTATTTCTCCCCCACAGATACTTCATTATTCCAAGGGTCCATCTATTTGGGTCAGTCACAGCCAAAGCCCGAGACAGGACTATGAATACAAACTGCATCACCCCACACTGCACCCCAGCAAGATATGACATAACATGGGTCCCATACTGATCACCATGATGACCATAAAGCTGTAACTAGCATTCTGAGCCCCTCACCCCTTTAAGACACCCTTTGTCTCTTTGGAAGTCCTTCCTAGCAACATTTGTTGCTTCCCTCTTTCCTGCAAACTCTACCTCCCCTCCTGCCTACCCTTAAGTGTTTCTTCTTAATAATTATAGGTTCTCATTTTCCTCCTCTCTTTTACCAGCATTATGCAGGGTGCTTTTGCCACCTCCAGTCTCCCTTTTCTTCTTTTTCCCTCCTTTCTTTTTTTCTCCCACTTTCCCAACATGGTCAAAGGGGACTGCTGGCTCATTGAGGGTGACAAAGGCTATGTGTGGCTGGCTATCTGCAGTCAGAACCAGCCACCATACGAGACTATCCCCCAGCACATCAACAACACAGTCCATGACTTGAGATTGAATGAGAATAAGCTCAAAGCAGTTCTGTTCAGCTCTATGTACCGCTTCACCAACCTGACTGACCTCAACCTCACCAAGAATGAAATCAGCTATATTGAGGATGGAGCCTTTGCAGGACAAGCAAACCTACAGGTGATGGGGATATTATAAAAGCTTTGAGTTTAACACAAGAACATGGTTTACAATGCAAATTTGAGACTGGCACCTTTCTTACTGTGTCATTGAGCTACATTTGAGAAGAATTTCTTTATATTATTTATTGAGTGGGACACTTTACAATTTTATCACAAAAACTCAGACCACAGGTGAGATCTACTGACAGTCCTTAAAAAACAAGTGCTAAGTTAAAGCCATATTTTTTTACTAAGTATACATGATTGTGTTTACAACCTTTATTGGTTGTGATTATTTTTTTACTTGATACATTGATTGAATGAAATCAATGTCATTGCTTAAACGGAATTCACTGGATAAAAATTCAGTATGACAAATAGTATGTTAACAGTACCTGACTTTTACTTAATTGTCTTGGACATAAATAAAACTGAAAGTGAGAGAACAACTTATTTGAATTATACTTACCATAGGACGAATGTGCATTATAAAATATTTTAACAGAAAGTGACAGTTTTTGGACCAATTTTGGTGATAGTTCTAAATTCCATTCTAGAAAACACTGCAGTATGACACAATCATAGTTACTAAGGTTAATGAGGATTTTATTATCTACAGTATAAATTATGACAAAACTGGGCCTGTAAAAAGAAACAGAAATGACCTAAAGCTATTTCTGTGTTCTCCTCAGGTTCTTCAGTTGGGTTACAACAAGTTGACAAACTTAACGGAGGGTATGATGAGGGGGCTTGGCCGGATGCAATGCCTCTTCCTACAGCACAACCTCATTGAGGTAATTGCCAGCAACGCATTCTGGGAGTGTCCCAGCCTTAGCAGCATTGACCTGTCATCCAACAAACTTGCCCGCATTGATCCATCGACATTCACGGTTCTCAGTCGCCTGATGGTATGTGAGCTGGCAGCAAATCCATTCCATTGCGGCTGTGATCTTTACAGCTTCCTAACCTGGTTGGAGTCCTTCAACAATGTCACACACACCTATGACCGCCTCCAGTGTGAGACACCCCGAGAGATGTTTGGCTTCCCCTTACTTATTGCTGCTGGTCATTCTGGTCGCAATGCAAAAAACATTTTGTACCATCACTGCCGAGATGGTGTGATGATTCCAGGAATGACCTCTCTCCCACCAGATCTTGATGGTCCTTCTGGACTTGGACCTGAGATGTTCGGAGGTGTGGGGCCGTACCACCAGCCCACCACCTCCTCCTCATCTACTGAACATACCTTCACTCCCAGCATCAAGCTCCACCATGTCTCTTTGTCAACAGCTTCTCTCCTTGTACAGATCCCAAGGCCCTACAGCAAAATGTATATACTGACACAATACAACAATACATATGTGTCTGATGTCATGAATTTGAAGAACAAGAAGGAGATGATTACCCTCAGCAAGCTTAAACCGCACACAAATTACACCTTTTGTGTAGCATCAATCCGCAACTCTCAACGTTACAACCATACTTGCCTCCAGTTTTCCACCCGGGCTCAAAATCAAGATGACACCCTCCCGACTCCTTCCACCACTACTCACTACATTATGACCATTGTGGGTTGTCTTTTTGGCATGCTTATTGTTTTGGGCTTTGTCTATTATTGTCTACGTAAGAAGCGGATGCATGATGAAAAGAAAAAGTCAATCTGTGTCAAGAAAACAATTCTGGAAATGCGCTATGGACCAGAGGTAGCAGCAGCAGTGGCAAATGATCCATCTGCAGTTCACAAACTTCAAGAGCAGTCCAGAGAACATCACCAATATCAGCATCATCATGGAGGCAAACTACCTATGTCTACATCTTCCAGCTCAGGAATGCTCCACTCAGCTAACACCAGTTCCTCCAGACTTTCCTCTATTCCACAGGTGGAAAAGATGGCCACTGCCTTTTCAGAGGCCATGGCTACAAGTAAAGGAAATTATATGGATATCAGAACTGGAGGGGCAGGGATGGATAGGGTGGGAGATGGGGGGCATGTAGGGATGAGGGGGGTGGACTTGAGGGATGATGATGGAACTGATGTTGGGGATGACTCAGATGATGATGGACATGGCTCTGCATCAGAAATTTCCACCATTGCCATGGAGGTGGACAAAGTTAATCAGATCATTAATAACTGCATTGATGCACTGAAATTAGATGCAGCAGCAGTTGCTGCTTCTGGAGCTTCTAATAATCTTTCAGCCTCCTCCAATCCCACCTCCCCACCCCCAACCAGCACATCCTCCCTTACTCATGGCCTGATCCCACTGTCCCAAGGGTTGACAGAGACATGCCAGGTCGTTGCTCCTAACAAAATCCCCCCACCACCTCCTCTCCCCGCCTTGAATGCCCCTCTAGCTGAGCGCCCAGGGATCAGTGGTGGTGGCTTTGTCGTCACTCCCCCTTACAGGCCCCCTCCACCAGCCACTGCTGTGCGTCCCATTCAGCGACAGATGAGTGCAGATGCAGCTGTGGTTATTGTAAATGCTGTCAAAAAACAGTGCAGCACCACCTCTTGTAGCTCCATGGGTCGGGACAGGGAACGTGGAGGAGCTAGGGTGTATAGCCTGGATGTTCCTGAGCCAAGGAGCCCAGATGCTTGTAATCAACAGCAACAGCACTACCCAGACCGGGCCAGTCCAGTGGGCTGTGGGGAGCCCCTTGAAAGGCTGCCTTTAGTGGGGAGTGGGAGCTGTGGTGGCGGGGGTGGTGGTGGTTGCGACAGTGGTGGTGTTGGTGCCCAACATCAGGACAGCCAGAAGCCACACCATTACCATCAACAGCAGCAAATACAACAACAGCAGCAGCAACTCGAGGTGCAGCAGGACTACCACTGCTCGGAGCATCGCCACTCCGTCCCAGCTCTCTACTATGAAGGCTCCCATCAGGGCTCCCCAGCCCAGAGAGTTTCCTTCTTAAAGCCTCTGACACGCTCCCGCAGGGATGCAGCATCATACTCCCAACTTTCACCTGCCCGCCACCATTCCAGTTACTCTGGATACTCCTCCAGCCCAGAGTACTCCTCTGAGAGCTCACTGCGGATCTGGGAGCGCTTTCGTCCTTATCGGAAAGGTCAGCGGGATGAGGCCTGTTATGTGACTGCTGGAAATGCCCTTCGAAAAAAGGTGCAGTTCGCCAAAGGCGAGGACCTGCATGACATCCTTGATTACTGGAAGGGTGTATCAGCACAGCAGAAGTTATGACTGTAAGACCAGAGAAAAGCAGTAAAGGTAAAAGGAGTTTGGTTACTTCTTTTCCCCATTGGCCTGTGGGCCAGAGAGAAATGGGTAGAAACATGTAGGGCAAAATTTTGCCTTTGGGTTATTTTTGGCATGCTAGGTGTATAGAATATTGTGCTAAGCGCAAGGACTGAAAAACTGTGCCTGGGATCTGAGAGTCATTATGGTGTTTTATTTTACACTTCATTGTAGCACCATTTCTGGAAAATGTTGTGTGTGTGGGTTTTATTCATAGCACGGGGAGCAAATGCCAACTGTGTAATTTAATAATCTCTGAGTGATCACATTTTGTGACCATATGGACAGTCTTTATCAGTGCCATGTTTTCATCTGTGGGTAATCATCACAGAGGGTTGATACCCTTCATTTTAAGCTTGTGTAACCCAAGAAGTTGTTTCCTATTTTGAACTGGGTGCTGTATCCATTTGCAAGGTGCATTTGGGTATGTTTAGACTTGTAAAAAAGATCATGGTGGAGCGGAGTCTGTACTCTGTTACAATCAACAACAGCCCAATTACAAAAGAGTTAACAAATGGTGGCTCTCTTCTATGAGAACCTTTATGCAGCCAAGGTGCATTTGCATTTTAAAAGCATCTGTCATGCATAAAAAAGGAGAAAATGAATGGGAGTCAACAACTGAATAAAGAGAAAACAGTCAAGTTGTCTAAAATGCCCTGCTGCATGAAGAAGTCATTAGAGAGAGAGAGACAGAGACAGAGAGGGATATTTAAGTGGAACCTTAGCCTAAAATAGCTCTGTGCTTGCACCCTGAGGTGTTCAAGACCTCTTTCAACTAAAATTCTTGCATGGTTCAGTCAATGATGTAGTGTAAAAGGTCCAAGACTATCTGGAGCATCATTTGCCCATACAATGATAAAATTTGTGGGTATAATTTAAAGAAATACAAAGAGAAAAAACAATTTTGTTAACTGAGAAAAGATGGTAATTAGATGCTACTCTCCTGTATAACTAGGATATTCAACTTATCTAGAGCCAAACTTACTTACTTCTATGAGACTTGTGACCAATATGTGACAGAGGCCAGGAAATATTGAAAGCATACAGGGATATAAAAGAATGGAGGGAAGACAGCAAGGATATGAATATTTTTCTGCAGCCACTGTGAATGTAAGTGGATTACAAGCAGGTTACAGGAAAATCTATTTGCATCATTTAATGTGAGAACTACAGTACATTCCAAATCCTTTCTCTAACATGAGAACTGAATGAGGCACAGAGGGAAAGGACCCTTCTAATTACTGCCAACGTGTCTGTTCTGTTCTGAAAATTAATACTGTTGTTGTCTTTTGATAACTTAAATAGCTAACTTGTGACAGGCATATTTGCTTGCACGCTAGGCCTCATGTGTTGTGTGGCTGTGGTGTAGTCAGTGGTCAGTGTAAGTGGGTATTGGCATGCCTTGTCAAATTATATTGTATATGCCCAAATTGACTAAATTAATAGTTGTCAATATTTTTCCCAGTGGCTGGATGTCTAAGTCTAAACAATACTAGGTTATTAATGGCATGGACAAGTGTACAAATATAAACAATGTTCATTATATTTTTCCAGACAAACATCACATGACCGTGATGCTCAGCTATACCAGAGTAGCGCAGTGCCTCTTGCTTACACAGCCATAACCTAATTTACATTCAATGTATATTAATTTCCATCCAACTGATCTTTTCTATTGAAATGAACTAATTATGATTTTGATTCTGATGATGCATCATCAGCTAACATACACAACTTGAGGCATCTTACCCTAAAAATGTGAAAACTGAATCAGTGTTCCTTGCTCTACATTTTTCTTCAGGGCTATTTGAAGAGCAACAGAGTTATCGTAACACGTTTAATTTTCAGGAACATTTCTATCTCTCATTTTACCCCGACTTGTTTATTGTGGATTATGTTATTTGGCCTAGCTCCTTCCCTCTTCCCTGCTCTCAAAGGTCCAATAGAATATGGTTTTTTTGCATGAGCAGATTATTGAACATGACCTGTTGTGTTTTATTAAGTGAAGAAAGTGAGAAATTGCCTTTCTCGCAGGCAGAACTTTGGTCTGCACAGCACATATCAACACTGCTTTTCTTCTTTTTTTCAAGTTGACTTTCAGCATGCTCTTGACTCCTTTGAATAAGGAACATGAATGAGTATAAATATGTGAGAGGGTGCTGTGTAATGGATATCATCATACTGACTTATTTCCCCCCCTTTTTTATTTTCGTAAAACAGATATCTCTGTCTCATTTTTCATTTTTTTATTAAATTGTATGCATACAGTCAGGGTCAGAGGTCATAAACCTTTGAGTCAAAGTTCTGCTGTGAGTGTTTAAAATTTAAATGGACGACATAAGATCAAGAGCCACACTGTCATCATTAAGTAAAAGCATATCTCTGAGATGCATTATCTCATCTACTATCTAACCCTAAGATAAAACACCATGTGATGAACATTCAGTGATGGAAACTTTTTTTTTCTGCTGATAACCAATTTTCTGAATAAGAAAGTTTCAAAGGGAACATATTACTGTGTTTGATTTTCAGCAAATCAGAGGAAGGGATTTTCCTTGCTGGTATGTTGTAAGAGTATCTAAACTCACAGAGGAAATGTGGTGTGTTTAACTCCCCAGAATCTCAACTGCCATTACAAGTTTACAGAAATGGAAACAAAATCAGAAATGTAATAGTAGGATTGCTCTTAATTTAAGTTAATTTATTTGCTTAAGTATAATGTGATGGAAAATCCTAATACTGTTTTCATCAAAGGCTTCTAATATCCCATATTTTGCGTTTTAATTAAGATATTTGGCACACTCATGTATTTTTATTCAGGTAATAGACTTTCAGGGACATGTGTACAGTCAAGTGCTCTTCTGCTCATATCTCATTCAAAGTTTGCTTGTTGTGAGTAAATCTCTATGGTGATACAGAATAACTGACCCAATGGAGAACATTTTTAATGCTGGTGTGAGAAATGCCAATCTTTCTAATGATCTGTAAACAGTGTTTTTACAATTGCTCACATGTGTGCTTGCTGTAGTTGGAGAGCTTTTTTTATTATTTACTGCCAAAATAGCCACAAGAGACTCATGCAAATGAAAATGGAGACTAATTTGCATTAAATTTAAATCTGAGGAGTAAGTCTGGAAGTAACTTTGTAATTGGACTGAAAAGAGGTATAATTTTTTAAAGTTCCACTGCCTAAGTCAGACCAAAAGCTAGATGAGCACTCAGTTGTGCACCAAAACAAACAATTAGCAAATGTATCAGAATGGTAAGTGTTGTTAGCAACTTTTATTTTGTTAGGATGCTTTTGAGCTTGGAACTGCCTGACACAGAATAAGAGTCTATATTAATGAAAAAGTGCACTCTGTGCTGAAGGTTTCAGGTTTTTTTGTTTTTCAAATTTGCGATGAACCAAATCTAGCTAGCGCAGTGTTTAATTTTAAGATGCACAGACATTGCCCCACTCAGTAAAGGAATGTGGAAACACTTCTCTAGAGAGAAATTTTGCACAGATGCAAGTTAGTATGAGTCAGGGTCAAATTTAGATGACATAAACTTAAGAAAAGCACATTTTTGAATGGGGGGATCTTCAACAAAAGAGAGAGAGAGAGATTTTATTTTATTTTTTCAAAGCAGTCTCTGTTGTCATCACAAATAAACCCCTGCTGTGTATTATCACTGTTTCCCCTAAAGCAAAGCAGTGATTGATAGTTTGGACCAAAACAGATATGTTCCTTTGCATTGAACTTAGAGTAATTAATAAAGTTTCACTTTTTTGTTGTGGCCATGAGGGAATTCCTTTATGTCTACAATTGTCACTCTAACTGAATGATAAAATAAAATGTAGAACTCTCGTGTGTTGCCAGAACTAATTAAACAGGTTGGACTACAAATATTTTTGTAAACATTTTCAGTGTCATCATACTGCATTTTTTGTTCTACAAAGCCAGTATAAAACAAAAAAAACCCCTCTACTTCTTCTCAGCTCATATCCTTGTTGAACCTCTGGAGGGTGGCTCTTGGAGATCAATGGTCCTTTTTGTTGCACCGTCCTTGTTGTTTGTCTCAGAGCCACAGGAAAGCCAGACGTGAGAAAGCCATCTAATGTGCTATTAATGTTTAATCCTTTTGTGGGAGGCTGGCTCAGGTTGCTTCCCTTATCTCTTTTATACCCCAGAAAATCACAGACGCTTTCAGTTTCTAACATGTTAATCCTTTGATGCTCTCTCATTTTTAAAGCCTGGCCCAATTAAATGAAACCTCAGTTTCTTAAATAATGAATCAGAGCCCAAAATTGGGTGTGGGTTTATGTCTAATCAGTTTTTGAATTACTTAAGAAGTTAAATGCTTCCATTAGCAAAGACCACAGTAAAAGGTTTCGGTCTTCCCATGACACAGTGCACTTTTTACCCATATGATCCATCCTTTAAGCACTCTTAGTCACAGTGAGGCATTGGTTTGACAAGCAATCATGATCTTTAGACGATAATCTAAGGATGCAATACCAATACTTATTACGAATAAAGAAGAATTAGTGTGATTCTGTGGTCAGTTTCTGAATAATCTTACAGTGAAGAAAAGAAATTTACAGAAATCTGTTGGGAAAAAAATTGAATGCTGAAAACAGTGTCCTCTAACAATGTCACAGGCACTGATGCATTAAAATACTTACAAGCGGTAAGTATACTACAGTATATTATGAGTTACAATAGATATTGACTGATGACATAGGACCAGTTCTATCATTTAGTAAATAATGGGGTCTGTTATTCTTATTTTTCCTAAAATTTAAGGTAAAAATAAGCAAATCTTTCTAAATCAAAGCATAGATAAAAATACTGGCAACAAGAAAACAAGAGGGACAAAAAGAGATTTGTGAAAACAACTAACAACTAACATCACAGAACTAGTGGCGAGATGTTGCATTGCCTTCTGTCAACTGTGTCTTAGCCAGAAACTTGTCCTTGCAAACAACAAAAACAGTACAGACAATGGCTAACTAGAACGTGTATTGTATGCCTGCAAAGGAAAAACTCTTTAGACTAGCACGTTACAGAGGTATGAAATTCTTTTATCACTGAAAAAAGAAACTGAAAGTCCACGATATGTGAATGTACAAACTGTTAGATAGATAAAGCAACTTTAGCTTACTTTGTCCCACCACTTTCATCCATCACAATTTCCTCACAAAACTGCTTCTGATCAAGAATATATCTGACAAAAAGTTGCAAGTGACACTGTCATTGTCAGCTCTTGGTCTTTTGGTTTGGAAAAAGAAATGAAGAGGCAATATATAACAATAGGGAGAAACTCTTCTGAAATAGAATCGAGGATACAACAGCAATAGGATCAGAGGGCTTCCCCAAACCTGTGTCAGGAGCTGAATTGAAATGAAACCTCCAATTTTAAAATTTTTAATAGGATCTTTCCTGTTTCTCATTTTAAAGTAAGTTATCAGTGCTAATATCCAGAGGCAAAGCAAAAACTATTCGGGTTGTGTTAAACTGTAAATCACGATTGGTTTTTCTAAAACTGACAGACTCCACTGCCAATTTTATATGCTGAGGGTGTGGGAAAGAGAAAAAGAAAAATGTAAAAACAAGGGCAATAGACACTGACCGATGGCTCGACACTGGCTGACAGCCAGCTGCCTGCTTGGTGTGTCAGGGCCCTTAGAGTGATTTCTAAAAATTTCTCTCCCTCTACTCCCTTCTTCTCTTTAACACTGCACGCACACAAATCACAAGTAGATGTCAAAAATGGAGGATAAAAAAGTGAGTCACAGCATGAATCAACTAAAATGACGATTTTCCTGAAAGGCAGGTAATTGGCAAGGTCTTCAAAGAGAGGAGAGTAATAACAGAGGGATTTGGCTGAATGCAGGCAGACATCTGGGATATAACATCTGGAAGCATTGCTACACTAAAACTTAATGTGCATTAATCAGTGCTCTGCTTCAACTGAACCACCAAACGCTAACACACACACACATCTGCGCATGCATAAAACAAGCATATTGTCGGACCATTTTTTCAAAACATTCAGAAACTTAAGCATTTTTGAAAATTAAAACCAGTCCTTATTTAAAACCTTGAGAAGGACAGTTTTACTTTCACATTATTTTATGGAAGGTGACAGGCAGGTATTAGCACTGACAGTGGGTTGCAAATCCTTTCATTTGGTATCTTAAAAAAAAACCTTTTGTCTAATAGTCTATTAAGTCCATTAGCTTACTGCGTGGGAGATTAGCCTGTGCGGATAATGTGCCAAATTTGATAAATGAGAAACTATACTGCGTCTCTTCATGATAGCCACAGAGGGGCTTACGTGATAAAAAAAAAATTAAATGCCTGCCATTTTATATGTTGCTCCAATGTGAATTTATATTAATCTAAAGAATATAAAAAGAAGGCAGCTAAGACAAATGAAGTGTGTCTTGGTGTGACTGATTTCTTGGTCACTCTTCACACTTTATGAGGCAGCTCTGATGGGCTGAGCACTGCTAACTCTGCCTCTTCAACTGTAAGGGACTCCAAATACAGGGAAAAAAATTCAAAATGAAAAGCCTCACACAGTTAAGAGCATTTCACTGACAACTTTAAGTCCCAATAATAATCAGTCAGACTGCAAATAATTCTCTAACATGTTTTTACATCTTTTACTAAACAACTATGCTAAAGAGGAAATAAATGAAGCTACACCTGTGAGCAATTTAAAGCTCAAAAACTCAAAAACACAAATGTAGTCTGCACTGGTGTGGTATGTCAAGATAAAAGGTTTTCTGAGCAGAAGAGCATTTGAAAATCCTCTAAGTTAGACAGTCTTTGCAAGGGTTTGCCACTTGATTGGACTCAGTTCATCATGACAACACTTTGAACATGTAATGTTTTATTTACACTGACACAATATGCATTAACTCTGCAAGGTTTAGTTTCCAAAGATGGACAGGGGATTTAAAGAATCTGTGAAATATCTGTGAATTTTGTACACTATATAAAAGAAAAAAAATGCTAAGGTTAAAAAAAATGCTTCTCTGGATGTTTTAAACTCAGCCTGATCTCTTGATATGTCTGTGTGTTTCTCTACTTTCAGTTGCCTGTTTGTCTTTGTTTATTTTGTTTTGGGGTTTTATTGGGGGTTGAGGGGTGGAGAGTCAGGGGTTTGGTTATTGGGAACCAAGGGATTGACTTTTTTGTATGTGCAATGAAATATGTTATAAAGGTTTAAGAACAGAGAAAGCTTAATATAGTATACTACATAAAAGAAAAGTTGTTATATTTGCATGATTCCCTGTATTTTTTTTGAGAGACAAAAATATATTGTTGTGTACAATGAGTGGACGTACATTGAAAACAAAACTATAGGGGCTGAAATACAGCATTGTCAAGTACTTTTGATTTGAACATTTAGGTTTTAGCCTTTCTTTATTCTCTGTGACGTTTTATATTTACCTTCTTACCTACTGGTTTTTGTTTGGGCAAGTATATTGCATTATTAACACTGCAGATGAAATTGCTACTATTTAGGCACAGGTTGGTGGAGTATGCAGTGCAAGGGGGGGTAACAAACATCTGAGGGTGGTGAAGGTGGGTGTCTGCATCCATCAGTTATGAGAAATTGCACTCTATCTTTCTCCATTATAAAGATTATTCTCCATGGTAGACATGCAAAGCCATTCACTTTGGTTTGAGGCGGCGCCCTGTCATAGTTTGTGGTTATATGTTCACTTAACTCAGCATTCTTTCTCTCTTCTTTATGAGAAAAATTTTATACAGATTTTCTTTTTAAACGGTTTAAGACATTATATCAGATAATACATGTCCAAAGAAGAGAGTGCTGAAGTGACACAATCACACACACACACGCGCGCTGTGTATTGTCTCATGGTCTAACCTAATCCCAATCCATTAGTTACAAGTCTCTGGCAAATCAATGCAGCATCAGCAGCTTCTCCATCAGCCTCAGCCCACTTGCTGTTAGCTAAATCAGTGATTTTCATTCCTCACCCTCTGCTTCCAGAGCCTGCTGGTTTCCTGTATACCTAGTTAATTGAATTCACCATTTATCCAGCCAGTTATATATCTGTCTTTCACTGTGGCTATTTTGTCACACACAACATTATTATTCGCTCTTTTACAGTGCAATCATTTTGTAATATGTTTGACATATACCCAATTGAAAGTAGTACAAAGACAGAATTCCTAATGTTTTGTCTTGTTAACTTAACTTTTGGAAGTTGAATGGTTTTTCTGAGTTTAAGGCCAGCAGTATATTTCAGAAAGTTTGGGACGGGGGCAACAAAAGACTGGAGAGGCACTGGGACGTGAAACACAACTATATAAAGGATGCTACTACATGGGGTTTAGAACAATTTGTAAAACTGTTGCTGATAATCAGAGCCCATTTGTAAATATTTGCATTCTGTTTTGATTATGTTTGACCTTGCATCCATGTTGTAAATTCCACTGCACTCAAAAACATCTGGTATTAATCTGGTTTTACAAAAAAATAAAAATTCAAATGATTGGGTATGTCCAAGATCAGAAAAAAAGGTTCTGCTGGATTCAGTAGAGCCTTTATAGGAGGCAGAGTCTTAAGTAAATTTCATTTGGCATGCATCCAATAATGGGTTAGTAACACCTACTGCAGCTCCGCTGAAAAATGAGTTATTTCATCAGGGTCCACTCAGTGACAGTGAGCCATAAGTCCATGCTATGCTTACATTCTGCAGTAATAACACTAGATTCTTACTGAGAAACTGTGTAAAGCCTGTTCTGGACACAGCCTTTGCCAAAACCTCAAGAGGCCTCCTGGTGTCAGTTGTAAAGAGAAAATGAAATGCATTGACCTCTGGGCTAAATTTACTCTTCAGCTTACTAATACGGCCATGACATATCATACTATTAGCCAGTTCATAGATCTGTGTTTTAATTGGGCGTAAAATCACCCTGCAATCTGACAGGCCAGTTGTTGTTTATAGACCTTGAGGGCTAATCTGAGCTCTCTATCCCCAAAATGCAATACAGTGAAACTTGCTAAAGGGTCCCATTGCGGTAAAAGCTGATGCTGTTCAGTGTCAGAAGCTCGTCACTTGGATCAGTGTTAATGTTCTCCGCGTTCACACAGAGCAGCGGCAAAGCATCCATTGCTATTCCAAACACACATCCAGTGCTGTGGTACTCCCAAAGCCAGAATGATTGGCCTTGTCAGTGCCAGAGAGAAAAAAACAGAGCAGCTTCCAAAAATGGCTGTCAGTTCAGAGTGAGAAGGCTGGGAAGAAAGGCTTTCCTCGACTCATTGAGAAAATTAAATGTCGGGGGATTGATCTGTTCAAAAGCTGCTGATGTCTTGGTCGTGCAGCAACAACAGTATTTGAAGCTCATGTACACATGATGTATACAAGGTAATTTCTTTATTTAGTGACACTTATGTTCATTTTAGTGATATATATATATACATATTTTTCAACAATAAAAATGAGCTGAGAGTGGAGGCATTTCACTGACAAGTATAAATAGTGTGCTAGCCCCTTAAAAAAAATAAAAACAGTTTCCATGATCCTGCCCAGTACAACACAACCATCTAATGTACAGTAGAATTACTGAAATACTGATGTATAACCTCCATCTTTGTAATAGAAAGCAAGTTCTCACATTGATATATGATTTTTGTACTTATTCAGTTATGTATGTAACATTTGTGTCAAAATATGGCTCTTATAAGTTTGACAGTGTTAGAAGCTCTTTTGGTCTTTCAGGGCAAGAGCTAAAAATGGGCCATCACTGTATCAAATTAAAAGTCCCATATTCATATTCTATTCAAATCTCTATGACTCTCCCCTCTGGTTTCAGCTCTACGCACAGGTTAATGTTCAGAGACCAAAAGGGAAAGACAAACAAAGGTTTGGATGATGGGAAAAATTTTTGGCTTTTTGTCTTTCTTTGAAGATTTGTTGCTAATATTGACATTTTTTCCCTTTGCGATTTCTGTACAAAAGATCTATTTCTATATTTGCAATAAATTTCTAATTAAAAATAAAAAATGGCTCCAGGGTATCTTTTATTCACGAAGAAAGTTTTTTGTTTTAATTCTTGTCTATTTTTTTATTTTTAATAATTAAGTTGTCACTCAGGATTTCTCAAGACATGTGATGACATGTAAGTTCCATTGAAAATGTTTATGTGTATGTGTGTACAAGGATGCGGTGTGTACTCCTATAAATACTAAAGTATATATTCCATATATATTGTGCTACTCTATCCATTGGCTACGTCCTGTAATTCAATTATTCATGCATTGAGGGCTGCAAAGCACCCAGACTGTTTATTGTGAGAGATTGAGGGATTCCCCTTATGACACACAGACAGATACACACACTTGGCCACTTGTACTCTCCATTAAAACCTCTCAGTGCAGGCCCTGGTACACAGGCACAGATGGGTACTCAAAGAGAGACAGGAAAAAAAAAACAAAAAACACTTGATGACTCACGAAAACAACAAACCCGTCCACCTCAGTCACGGTTCCACGGAGAGTCCGATGTTTGAGACTAGTGTGAGCAAACGCTTTGCTGAACATACATATTTAATGGAAAAGATGACAGAGAACAACCTGGGAGTTTTCTGGACCTGAAGGCAGAGAGGGCCTGCAATCTGGGCTTTGCTGGTATCTTTCAAAGTGCTGGTTGGACACGTTTTGACAACAGAGCAGAGGTGATACAAAGATCAGAGCTTAAGGGCGACTAAGCCTCCATACATGTAAGTTTCTATTTTAAATGGAACTGTTTTTTTCTTGGTTAAACATTTACTGTTTGGCCAGTATAACGATCACTTTGACATCACTTTGCATCCACTTTTTCACTTTTTATTCCAACATAAGAGCCCTCATTCTTTGTTTTCTTTCTCTCCATCCTTCTTGTTTTCTTTCTTTCCCCCTCTTTACACTGACAGTCACACACAAACATATCCTATGTAGCCAGAAAGAGACATATTATATAATAATAAATAAAGCAAACAAACATTATTTATATACTTAATAAATGCACAGGGGTTGAGCACTGTTTATGAATGTAAAATTACTGTGGAGTGACAATGACTGCAAGCAAAACAGGAGCTGACTTGGCATTATAGCTGTGGTCTTATGTGGTCTTGACCTACCTGTCCACTTTCTCACCTTGTTCTTGTTCTCCCTGTGCTGATTTGAATTAATGCTGTTGACCTGGCACTCTCATTTCCATTGCAGTTCAACTTGAAAGCCTTTTCTTGTTTTGCTGTCATTTACGCTGCATTCTTATCTCCCCTTCTTCCTCTCTCTGAATCACCATAATGGGAGGGGCTATCCCGCCCACTGTCAACTACACACAGAACGGAGGAGAGGAGCAACAGATTAAGTTACTTTAGTTGACATCCTCTTGTCAGTAACTGTAACTGCAATTGTAATCATTTAGTGGAATCCTTCACCAAAGATGAACATAAATTTAGGCTGAACTAGATTTGTTTCTTATATCACCCAACTTAACCCTATTAAAAACCTACAACTTTAAATGCAAGAGAGGTTGGAATTAACTTAATATATTACATATTCCGGTTACACAATTAAATGTAAAAAGGTGAGAAACAGAACAGCTTGATGGAGCACCGAATTCAAGTATTTGCTCTTTATTTCAAGGGACTACAAAGGGATGTTAAGGATGTGCAATTAAAAATGACACCCAAATGTTGACACAGTTGTATATTTAGTAAACGCTAGCTCTTATCTAGGCTCCGCAATCCCATTTAACCCATATCTTTAAGGGCATAGAATTAAAAGGTATAATGATAACTTAAAGAAAATAAAATAACGCTGCTTTACTCTGCAATTTCCTATTGATTTTTGTTTCATTTTTTGTATTAAAATACTGTAGATGCAAAAACTTAGCACAAACTTTTTCAATCCTACTGTGACAAAATCATAAAGCTACTTTTATGGTGATTGTTCTGTCTCAGAAATACAAAGAAAATTTATTAGTAAAAAAAGGACCTTTTTGAGGCATCAGCTCTACCAAGCTCAACAACGTGTGACAACAGAGAACAGGATGGAAAGAAAGGGAATGGTTTGCTTCCAGGGCACCTGTCACATGAAGCTGTCACTGTTAGTCATGTTTTGCATAGTCATTTGACCTTGCCCAACTTAAAGTGAAGCATTAGGTGGAAAACAGATGCTGTAACTCTACTTCTATGAGGAGAAGTGGAAACTTTTAATCACACTCAAATACTTCAGTCTATGGAGACTTTAATAGAGGTAATCCCACTCTGATTTATTGGATATGGAGCACTGACATTCCTCCTCCAGCTGTCCAACTGCATTCTGCCTCATTCGGATCTCTCTGGTCAAAGTAAATACATACGGAGAAATATTTATGATGTACTTTAAAAAGGATTAGCCCACTAAAACAAATTCCACTGCACAATGTGCAAAACTGTCTTCAGACACTCTGACATTTTGCACCTTTAGTTTGTAAAATATGCATGACTGCATATTTCTCAAGTGCATGACATCATCTCCATCTCGAGCATGTTTTATTTTTCTATTACTCTCTCTCCCATTTTTTCTTTTATCAAATTAAAACTTTTTTTTACTCATCTAGTCTATTATTTCTCCTTTTTTCATGTTTTCCTCATCCTCTTGTTCCCCTTCCCTGTCAGTTCTTCCCTCACCATCCCCCTCTTTCATTGCCTCTTCATTGTCAACCTCTCTGTTGAGACTTGTGTAAGCTAAACTCAGCAGCTGTAAAAATATCTCATATTTCTAAATATCCATAACTCTGAACCATCCATGTTAAGCTCTTTATCGCCTGTAGATTAGAAGGTCGGATTAACCCTTGACTGTACATTCTGAATTTTAAACTAACATTTAATCCTGCTAGCCATTTGTGTGTGTCCTTTCACGCCCATCTCAGTCATTGTGTTACTACACTGGGCTCTAATTTCGTGGCGCAGCGCAGGTGGCGCAGGGTGGCGGACCCCGCGCAGTGGTAATTTCGTCCAGCGCAC
>JAQMCX010000021.1:13514008-13538821 GCA_029814765.1 Acanthurus leucopareius | reverse complement strand
CGTTTTTTACATTGGGCAGCGGTTCTCAGAATATCGCCGGTGGGAAGGACGGAGGCGTGGGTGCGCCGGACTGCGCCATGCACGAAAATTGCAAAATGCGCTGGCCACACCCCGTTGGTGCGGCGTAGGCGCGGCGCAGGGCAGGTGCGCCTCGCCTGCGCCTGGTCTACGAAATTAGAGCCCACTGTGTGTATGATTGCTTTTGTGTGTGTAGAAGAGAAAAGACAGACACAAAGCAGAGGGTAGATGATCAAAGTGTGTGCAGAAAAAAAAAAAACTGAAGAGAGTTGACCTGCAAAATTCTGTGGGAACTCCACAGCTTTTATTGACTGGAGAATGTGAGACTTACTGTAATCTCTCTTTGACCTCACATGTCTTTCCCACCCCCAGCACACACACACGCACACACGCACGCACACATGCACACATGCACACATGCACACGCACAGACTGCTGGGAGAAGTTGACAGTAGCCCCCTTAATGCAGGAACTATGTCTACAAGAATATGAGCATCAGAACGGCACGAAACAAAGTCGCTGCAAAAGAAAAACAAGGACATTTGTGTTGACAGTGTGTGTCACGGCATCTTGAGATGTGTGATATTCATCTATATTTGAAAGTGTTAGTTATTAGTCTGTTTTAATTTGCCTATTTTATCCTCCTGACTGTTAACTGTTCTGCAGGAGCCACGTACCATCAAAGCTGTCGGTACATTTTTTATATTCAGCAGTCCAAATATCATTTTCTCTTGAGAATCACAGATTTTTGGTTGGTTATTACAGGGAATTTTGAGTTTCCAGCTCTTAAAACATTTTCAGTGTTGCTGCCATATAGCAGTCCTATCACCAAACTACATTTAAAAAATGACAAAAGACAGTAGGTCTATAATGGAAACATGCACCTGCTGAAGTCATGTACTGTACTAACACTGCAGCTGTCTCAGTTAAAAGATATCTCTATTTTAATGCAGTGACATAAATTTCAGTGCTGTCTGAACAATAAATAATTTACGAATTGTATGTATTTTATTTTAGGATTTTACAGTCCCTATAATTCATTGAAGGATGTTGCATCACTCAAATTACTAAAAAAAATTAATAAATTAAACAGAAATGTTCAAGCTTCTTCATAGTGATTTGTGGCAATTTTGATATTAATTTGGAATTAAATTGAATTTATAACCTTTATGTTACTATCCTTAGTTATGTGTCTCTGTCTCTGATTACAGTGGATGAAATAAGTGAATGGAATTCTGTTTATGGTGCAGATAAAAGGAAATGCAGTTTCTGAAAAAACGGCAAAAAAACCTGCCTCCAGAAACAGTGCCAGTGTTATGGCTCATCCTTACATGGCTCCCTGCGCGTATGAGAGTCAACCAGAACCAGTTCATTCCAATAGAAACCATCATGAAGTTTGCTAAACTCCTCTCTTTTTTCAGCACATTGAGAAAATGTCACTCTTTCGGTAGATTTCAGACACACGGTATGAACTGTGTGTCACAAGAAGTTGGCGTTAAACGAACTTACTTGAAAATAATAATTTCACCTCCCTAATAAACTTCGTGAAAACTTAATCTCTAGTTTTGAGATGTCTTTAGCAAGCCAGATTGCACTGCTTGAGTACAGAAGTAGAGCTAGTGGTTCTTTCAGGCATTTTTTATAAAGCTTTGTGTGAATAATGTTCGGATTCAAGTCACATTATCATGGAAGACACAGCATGGGAAGATGACTACAACTTTCACCAAGAGCCAAAACCTGTCCCTTTCTTTTGCAAATACCATCCTACTGCCTTTGAAAGTTTTATGCATCACATGTGTAAACAAGGCATGAGGTGTATGCTCAAAAATAATCAAAGCCAGAATGAGAAAAACATCTTGGAAAAAAAGGTGCATTAATAATTCATTGTATCCATTGCTCTTTCCCTAGGAACCTCTCTGTATTTTGAGTCTTAAATGGTTCCCTCCAAAGGCTGGGGAGATGGAGGCTTGGAAAGAAAGAGAACTGCGACTTGGCAACATTCAAAATATGCTCTCAGTACTTGCTTCGAAATTAGCAGATCCAGAATGCAGGGCTACTAAATACAGAAAAGTAAAATTTATCCTTTTGATTATTGTGGTTATACTTTTTTTCCCCACCAAATTCCAAAGTTAAATTGGTTGTGTCTTTTGCAACAAAGACTTCTCTCAAATGAAAGAGGCACCTCTTTTTTTTTTCTTTAATGTCTTCAAAATGGTGACATTTTTAGTGCAAGGCCAACTCGGAAACATAATTGGACGTGCATGGAAAATAATTCTTAAGTGCAATTAAGGGGGAGGCTGTCAGCCTATAAAATGAGTGCTAGTTAGAGGCTTGTGGTGCCTTCGAACAAGGTTGTGTTATTGTGTTTTCAAGAAAAGCCTATGGAGTTCTTACGTGGCAGTGACCAATCTTGATTCTGAAATGCCACCTTGAGCAAAAAGCTCTGAGGTGGCTGTCCTGGAGAAGAACATTGGGTCCTTTCTGCAAGGGTTGTTGTCAAGAGGTGCCTAAAGAACTACTTTAACTGTCCCTCAGAGATAAATGCAAATAGAGCAGGAAAAATTTTTAACCAAGCTAGTTCAAATGCTACGGAGAAAAAAGAGGTCAAGGGTAAGCCATTTTTAGGCAGTAACCTAGATGTGGCTGAAAGTTTTAGTAACTGAGCATAATGACATAGAATTAGCATCATAGGATTATGTGCACCAAATATTTCACTGAAAGATACAAGCTTTTAGAGAACTGAATTTCTGAGAGATTGAGAATTTTTTAGCAACATTTACCCAAAAAATCTTTGTATTCTGAAATACTTTTGATTTAAAGCCTTTTAATAATTCAGGATCATTGGCTAAGTCATCAATGGAGCAGAATGATACTGTGGTTGTTTTTTTGTTTTTACATATGCTTAACAGAAAAGAGAAAAGACAGTTAATGGCAGTATAAACATATATAACAATTTTGATATTCTAAACAGTACTAATATTTTATTGGGAGATAAAATAGAAATTATGATAGAAATACATTAATTACTGCTGACCTTAAAACAACCTGTAAGAATCAATAACTGTTCAAATCTTACTTCTCCACCACTGAACAGTATCTTGCTCCAGTGTTCTCTCTGTCTAACAAACAAGCACAGCGCTGTCATCGACTGCTGGTGAGGATTTAAAAGCCTTCTATGGCACCATGTAATTACTCTGAATATTATGTGTCATCCTGGCTCCAGCATTAAAAGCATGTCAGGAATCACCCCATGCAGTTATGAAACTATTAACGCTCATTTAAATGTCTCTTCATCCCTCCTTTTCACCCTCTTTTGCTTTTTAAACCTCTCCCATCCCATAATCCTTTCTTATCTCTCCGTAGTTCATCACTCCTTGGATGGTCTCCTCTCACACGTTCTGTGGTAAGCAGAGTGCAGCTAATGGGAAATCCATTCCATCAGTCAGTTTGTCTCTTTTCATGCTGCTTGTAACAACACATGAACGTTTTCTTTTAGAAGTCAACTTTTTTGTTTGTAAAATATTTTAATGTTTGAGTTGTTTTTTGGTTGCATTTACTTGCATCTACACTGCTGTTAATACATCTTCTCCTTGACAGATTGGAACAAAATTTTGTGCAGAAGTTATCAGAGTCAAAATGATGTAACATTTTAAATAACGGTCTGCAACATACAGTATAATTATTTGTTCTAGCGGTGTGCCAGTGCATACCTACATGCAAGCACAAGAGAGATGAGGATGTGAAGAATAGGAAAATAGGGATAACATATTAAGACCTTAGAATTTGCACTCTACAGAGGACAGTATGACCTACTGACCTACTGAACAATCTGGCAAGCTGCTCACCCTCCATCAACCACAGTATCCGTCAGGTAGAGATTAAGCACATTGTATGCTCCATTTAGCCGCAAAAGCAGTACACCGTAAAATGCCTTGGATATAAGCTAGAGCTGTCATAGATAATACTGAATAAATTCTGTCCAGTGGCCACTTAACCATGATATTTTGGGGAATCATGGTTTCAGGTGGCAGACACCCAAAGATGCACTAAAGCCTATACCTTAGATAGCTAGCTTGTTAAAGACTCTGTTCTGTTAAAAGTTGAAAATGATTGATGTGTGGATATCAGGGTACCTGTGAATTCTGACTCCTTCACTTCTCATTTTGCTCATTTTCACCTGTTGGTGTGCAGTGTAACTTGCCGACCATATATAAAAGGTGGCCAACATTTTTTTCTGGCACTAATATCAGGCCCAGAGTACTGGGCCTATGTATTTCAGCCAGAAGGAAGCCCTCCGACCCCGTTATCCTGTCTTTGCCCTGTCTATATTGTAGGTGAGAATGTATCGAGTGGGTTGTCATATTCTGCCTTTTAAAACATATAGCTAAAAGTACTCCAAAGGCTGCAAGGAAAATCAGAGACTTTCTTCTACTGCAGTCTGACACACATCGACAGCTATTTCCATCATGGAACTAATTATATCAGTTCTCTCACACTGCTATGGGATAAGGTGGTCGACTACCTGTTATCAGTCAAGTTGAGTAGTAAAAATGTGTTTTCTTCTTTTTGTGCTATGCTTTTTTGTTGGGTTACAAGGTAAATCTTACAAAGAGTACAGTTATTAAACAATAATGTGATCATATTTATCATAAATTAATGAGGTAGAGGAAAAGATGTGTTTTAAGTTATGTTGAAAAATCTCACAAATTAAAAAACCGTGGTTTGAAAATCATTAGTGAAGAATATAATTATGTGAATAACTTAATAAGCTGCATCATTCTACTGATAAGTTAGCATTAAAGCTTTAGTCAACATTTTCTGCAACACAAAATAGTTCAGCTAATTGGAAGACAGTAAACCATTTATTTGTAATATGCCTTGGTGGTTGTTGTGGTCTCGAGCCAGATGACCTCCGCAAAATAGATTGTTGTTCTGAACTTTGAGAAAAGTATAATGAGCTGTATGTTGCCCATATTTTATTTATATATACTACAACCTGCAACATAACCTGGATATTAATAGACAAAACTCTTGAATGTAACATATCCAGAAAGGGGCAGTTGGATAAGATAATGCCCTTTTCATTGCAATAACATTAGCTTTTTTACTGTGATTGTGATAGAATGCAGATGGTAGCATTTAGCTCTAAGCTGTGCTGCACCTAGTTAAAGCCTCACAGAGCTGCCAGTATGTCTGTTGACCCTTCTGTTATGTTTCAATCTCACCAGTGTCGACACTTACTGACTGGGATTTGTTTTTTATTGTCATTGCACTTGACCTTGTTCAGCCCTTCTTCCTCATATGACCCAACATTACAATTTATCTGTTTTTAGATGGCCACAGAACTCTCAGAGGGGATTTACTATCCCTGTAAACCATTATCTAATGCACTCAATCTGAGAACATTATGTTTTTCAATGCAGCAATTACATGCTGAATAAATAACCATCAAAGTGGTTTTACCCTCTAATAAATATGTGAACGTGTAGTACACAGTAAACAGTACACAAATGCCCGAGGAACACATTCTTGCTGTTCTGTACAGCTGACATATCTATTGACTACTTAAGATATACAAAGTTAGACATTCATTTTTGAATAATAAAAAAATGAATGTACAACCACGTATATTTACTATAGAGTTTCTTTGAACTTGTGAAACTTAATTTCTGAGTGCAAATCCAACAACAGCATGGTCCATACAGCTGTGTCACTTCATTTTCACTAATTGAAATAGGACAATTAGTATTATTACTCGACTCTACAACATCTTACAGGTAGTTGTCATTTATTTCAATAGTAAATAAATCAGATGATCACAGCAGTGTTCTACTGCTGATGAGAACAGTACAAGAAAGATTGGAAATGTGCAGCATTTGGATCAAATAATGCCATGAAAAAGAGCCAAGGTGTCAAAGAACATGACACAAATGTTTGTGACTCACATGGCTCCTCCAACCAATCAGGCTCATTAAAAACCTGTTGGAAGGGCCCTCTGCATTTTTAATGTAGACTGAGCATTCATGATTCTGACAGATGTTTTATTCATTGTGCTTAAATATAAATGGCATGTAATGAATGTTGAATGTGTTTTTTAGACATATTTGTTCAAAGCCCCTTTTATTATGCAAGAGCGGCGCACATGTGTTTTTTGCTACATTTGATCAGTGTGTTTACATGTGTGTTTTAGTCTGTGCTTGGGCAAGAAAAGATAAGAGATGAGAAAGCATATAAAGAATGTAAAATAGCATGAAGAGGTTAATGTACTATGTATCCCTGTGCCTGCACGTGTTTCTGTGTCAAATTTTCATTAGAGTTGGCTGCTCCAAATTGTAAGTTACTGCAATGGTAATAGCACCAGTTACAGCACTGGTAGACATTATTTATTGTAGGGTCGTCTCACATAGCCAGACCTTTCTCCACAGCGCTGTGTCAGCACTGGGGAAAGGTCTGGCTGTATCGTTTATGAATCTACTATAGAGGAAAACTGCTTTGGTGTGTTTTTTGTACTTTACCCTGTTCACATCCACTGTGTCACTGGTGATTCACTGAAGCTATTGATTGAGCACGACTCATTAAGATCTAAGTGTTTAAATTTGCCTTTTTTCAGACATGCTTGTCATTGATTTGTTTGATTATCCATTAGCAAATTTATTGATGCATGTATTCATCTTTGGCCTTTCAGGTTTCCATTTAGCTATTTCAACTGAGCTCAAAAAGGTAGATGTAAAAGGGTTAAATTCTTTCTTGGGTGACACTAAGCAAAGAACCCAGTGACAGTGCCTTTGCAAAAAAGTGACAGTAGAAGGGAAGAAGAATGCCAGCTAAAGTAGTTGAACGAAAGCAGGCAAATACCCACAACCTACAGCTGATGAGTGTGATAAATTGTGAGCAAAGATTTTCACAAAATTTCATTTCATCATATCTTTTGGCTTAAGCCATGATTACACCAAAATTAGCACAACTATTTTACTCTTTGTTCAATGCCATAGACAACTTTACCTGTCTGTGTTTATGTTTTTATTTGTTCGTATGTTTTGTTTTTTTGTTTTTTGTCTGATATGTCAGGTTCAGCTTCTCAGACATGCTGGAAAACAGGGAACAGTTAAAAGCAGCACAAAGCCCTGTAATAATTTTTGCAGTGGCTTTCTATTAAATTTTTTTATCTTTTGTTTATTTTATCCAATTTTTCTTTTTAAAGTAACTGCAAGTGAGATGTGAAATTCATGTGACATTTAGTAATATGTTGTATATATGGATGTTACCTTACACTGCAGTGTCTCTCCCAGGGCTAGTAACCTGTTTCATTTCTTGTCCTCCTGAATTAGAGGAGGTTGATTCCTCTGATTCCTTTGATTCTGACTTAAATCTTCAACAATGTTGGCAATCTGTAGCAGAATCCCCAAAGTCAGCTGTGAACAGGTGGTGGGTCTATCCCGTCTAAAATCTTAGTAATGAATGAATTACCACCATGTAGTTCAAGATGATCATAAATATTCACTGTGCCCTGTGTGTCAGAAAATGCGGGTGAGTTAGTAAGGGCCATTTAATGATGCATGCATTGCATTTGACCTTAATGCAGGAGATTGGAGTTTCAAGGTACAAATACTGCATGTCCAGGTCAAGGTATCATTTTCTGTGAATTTCTCTGTGTGCATTTAAATTTTACAGCAGGCGACTCCGGCACCAAGAAAAAGCTTTTATTAAGGTAGCTTTTTAATGGCCACCATCGTTATCAACAACCGTGTTTTGATTGAATAAAAGCATCACTCCTCTGAACTCCTCTGCTTCCCTCTTTCATGAATTTACATTTGGTGAACTCCCTGTTGAAAAGTGTGTGTGTGTGTGTCTGTTTATGTATGTGAGAAAGGATGAAGATCAACAGGGGTAAATGGAAGAGAGCAGACTACAATATCATACAGTCTGCTATGGGTCGATGTTGTGTGTGCATGGTTGTAAACCTTTGTCACCCCCAGCTTAGTGACATTGTTCTGAAGATCCATGGGATTTTGAGGCTAAATCACAGGAGTAACACTTTGTCAGGGCCAACACAGTTGCTTTATTATTGCAACAGAATATCAGCAAGTTAAAAAAAAAAACCCACACACACACACACACACACACACACACACATACACAAACATATCAGGGCCATGGAGCTGTTAACTCAAGCATAGCGCTGTTAGACCTCAGCTCAGCCATTAAAAACTCAGGCTTATGAACGTCAGGCTCTAAGTAATCACCGGAAGGCATTCACATACCCAGGAGCTCTGCTTGAAACCGTATTCATGTTTGTCCAGTAACAGCTGTTCTTGTCACATCTTTGCACACAGAGGCCATTAGCTAAGGCAAGAACAGAACTGTACCCGCAAGACCCTTAACATACAGTGAAATCTCAGTGCTCTTTCTCAGGACTGAGTACAAATTCTAAATCAATGCTACATAACTTAACACATGTATCAACTCGCACCACTTCAACCTCTGTGATGCAGAGAAAAGCCTTAACTACACACATCACAGACAGCGTTATGCAGATATGTGTTCACTTGAATGCTTTTCATGTCAAACCCTTGGGCAATTTGTCATGCCACAATAATATATTACACATTTCAGCCATTAGCAGTAAGTAATGATTTGGGAATTAGTCTCTTTGCCACCAGGGAGCCACAAGCATTAATACAGTGTGTGTGAAAAGTAAATTTAACTTAGAATCATTGTTTCTTTTTACACAGCCTGTTCAAGAATGGAATATCCTTAACCATTTTGCTTAAAAGATACAAACATGAAATGGAGGGGGGGGCATTTTTGTTCTGCCTTTAAAGGTACAGTGTATAGGATTTAGGGGCATCACAGAGATGCCCTGTTGCTACCACAGTAGCCTAGAATAGACAAACAGAACCCTGTCTCTAAAGAGGGGTGTCATAGCATAGTACGCTGATTTCGCAGCTACTGCAGAGTGTCCTGCATGCACAGAAGGGGCAGTGAGTGGAAGGAGATTCAGTCACATGCAATCTGCAATTCACCACTAGATGTCACTAAATCCATCAGTACAACGGTATTGCATAATTTGTTTGTAAAAGGGCTAATTATACGGCGATTTTTTTGGGGGGGGGGGGGGTTACAATGTTTTTTTTGCACTAATTCAACATCTTTTTACATCCTTTATTTTTTTCTGTCCAGTAATACTTATTGTTCTGAACTGTCATACTTGTCATATTTGATCTTATGACACTCACAGATATACAGAGGTAAACACACATACAATTAGCTGCAGTGCAGCAGGATAGGAACAGTCACTGTAAAACCTTAACCATGTGATGATTCATGTAGGTCACATCAAAAGAAAAGAACACATTACCGTATGGTACATGAGTATACATGCTTATTTTTATTCTAAGCAGTGTTTATTTCTTAGTCAAGGATGGTAACCAAAAATATCAAAAATAAAACCAATGATTGTCAGTGTATATGTACATCCAATGTCACATAATTTTACTTAACAATAAAAAGGGTTGTATAGTAGAAAGAGAAGACAAATATCATAATATCACTCTTGAATATTGTCACACAACTAATTGAGATTTTTTTTTAAAGAGAAGGGTTAGAAAAAAATGTGTTGACAGCAAGCTCAGTGTATTGTCCAAAGTAACAGGGGATGCATTAGATTGAGTCCTTGGACAAATTTTCAAAACCCTGAAACATAAAACCATAAATGCTTGTATAAGCAGATACCACTTCAAGTGATTATTCGCATGAATACCTTTAAGGGCACAACTCGTTATCCTGCAACTGCCAGGATCAATTTTGCAGATATGAAATATGAAAGGGATCGGACAATTCATTCCACACATGTAATAGTCATGTGCAGGCTGCACATTTTTACCATTACAATAACACCTTGGTACGTATTCAGTGTTGTCTGAGTCCATCTCTAAAAGCTTCTCACCATTTTTGATCATTTTCTTGTTGTGAACACACACACACAAAACAATGACAAGAACATAATGTATTCATCATCTCCAAATATAGAACATCAGCTCTCTATCTGCTACCAACCTGTCACTGATAAAAATAAAATATTGTCATCAGCCAGTGACTTTTTTTTCTCTCACAGCATGGTTTCTTTGCCCACCACGTGCCAATCACTACTAAAATTACACATTTACCGTCACGCCTCACCTCTGACTTTATGGTGACTCACTGCAAAGCGATGACAAAAATAATCCTCCAGACACCAGTAACATCTATGAATAAACAAACACTAAGGCAATTGTATACTAGAGTAACTCTAGTTTCATAGAGTCTAGACATCACAGACCTTATAAATGCAAATGTAGGAAATAGCTATCATTTAACAAAGTAAGTACCGTACTACACAGTAATGTATGTGTAATTGTGCTCTCACCAAGGACTCTTTACAAATTAGTCTATCAGTGCTTGTTCATTTTTTAAAATAAAAATGGCCAGCTATTTTAGCAGGAAAAAGGGAATGTCCCATTGCCCAGCTTTGCTGAAAATACATCTTTGCATGTATTTGCATTAAATTCTGTTTCTAAAGATTTCTTTGCTTTTCACATGCTGTACATAACCTTTCTGATTTGCCCATTATTAGATTTTTCATAGACTTTTTTTCATACATTTTAATATATGCAATAAAAATAAACAAATACACTCAGCAAGCCACGACTGCCACATTCTCTGAGCTCATTTAGTGCTGTCCTCTGATAACAACATCCCATTTTGTGACACATTTTCCAGCGAGGGACTACAGTTGAGCAATTACACTGCTTGTGTTTTACGGTATATCTGTGTTCTACTGCATGTTAATGCTTGTTGAAGATGCAGTGCATAAGTGTTTATATGCATACGTGCGTGTGCCGCATATGTGAAGTATGTATGTTTACATTTTTTGGAAGTTTAAGTCCACTTTTTTGTAACATTTTTAATGTATGTGTGAGATAGGTACAGTTTATGTTTCACAGTCACATGGCACAAATTGGGACCTAAATCCTCCAAGAATCAAAGAGAATCTGGTATTGGATGAGTGATTCACAGGAAGAAATTTGTTATTTACTAATAGACCATGGATCAGTGTAAGAACCAAATGGGATGATAATTGTAATATTTTACAAAAAAAAAAACTGACATTGTTTTAACAAAACAACAACACCACTTCTTCTACTACTACTACTACTACCACTAATAATAATAATATTAATAATATTAATAATGTAGTTATTTCATTTATTTCAATTTCTTCATCATAGCAGAGGATGATAATGTGCCTGTTAAGTGCGACACACCAGTGAGTTTTATGTGGGGAGGTGCTCAGTAATGAGAGCTCTTTTGGATCTCCAGCTAAAAAAGGGTGCGAACCACTGGACTAAACTGTTTCATTTTAGTATTCACCATAAGCTAGACAGGAGTTGCCTTGCCTTTGCTATACTTGTCCCTCCAAGGTTACAATCTTAACTTCGAGAAGCACCCAATGTCCAGGTGTGAGCCGCTGTAAATCACGTTGGTGCTATAACCCCTGTTGACAAAATTGCATCAGTTGGTGTAAGAGAATAGTTCAATTGCCTGTGGTGTAAACACTAACCCTGTTGCTCCAAGCTCTCATTCCAGGAAGACTGGTCAATTAATAGGGTCACTAACGGCACAGCTACCTGAGCAACATGCCAACAGCCAAAGAGAGTTATGAAAATTGGTTAACTGAGCTCCCAATCGTTTTTACAAATTTCTTCTTTGGCTTAAAAGGGCATACAAATGGTATAATAGTCTAGACTGATTATTCATTTATTTTCTCATTAAAGTTTCTTATATTGCACTGCTTCTCTCAGAAGTGACAAATATTTATGTATTAAGGATGTAGGGCAATGATATGTGCCATAGCAAAATGTTACTTTGATTAATTCAAGTCAAATTGTAAATGAGGAAAAGATATGAAAAATTTGCCATTTTGCAGATTATAAAATATCTATATTTTATAATCTGCAAAACTATCTATACATATCAAAACTATCTATATCTATATATATAGATTAACTATCTATACATATACTTTTAAATGAGTCAAAAGCTGAGTCTATAGTCATTCATTAATTAGTAATAAGTTTTCTTTTTTGCTTTCATTCATCTTCTTACTATTTTATCAGCATCTACCCAGGATTTTGTGTAACCTCAGCATCACATGAACTGATTAAACCTCTCTGTCCTGAATCCTGTTCCCTGTTGCATCGTGACTAACCTTTACCTCTTTCCCCCTGCTTGGAGAACTGACCTTCCCATAAGGCTGTACACCATCAGCCCACCGCCAGGCCTGTCATGCTCTACTTGGAGATCATCACGCTATGGACCCCAGCTGACAGGCTGTGATGAGCGCGGACCTTGTTGTCCGCTTAGTGGGGCACAAGGGTGTTAAAAAAACAAGTTACAGAAACGGTAGTTTAAACATTTGCGTTAGTTCTCTGAACCAAGTATTTCATTTGTATTTATTTATTTATTTTATTTTATTGCCTGTTTTTTGCAGTGATAATTCATGAGTTTTTAGTTGAACAGCTTTTTTCACATTTATTTTAATTAACCTTTAATAAAGTGTAAGATTCTTTTTCTCTGTTTTTTTTAATATTTCATTGAAATATTTCAATTCAAGTGTGTCTGGAGCCTTAAACATGTGATAACTCATTTTTTTCTTCAAAACAAACAAATTACTACTGTTTAAGTTTAACATTTTAGATACTTAAAAATATAACATTTTAGACTGGTCAATAGTTATTACTCCAGTAGCAGTGTTTATCAGTTTTGTTTTTTGAAAATTACTCATCACTGCTGTAAAGTACAGTACTTGCATGGTGGCAAAGTAGATGAGAAAACTTCCCACATTCGTAAAACACCTTTCACCCAATTTTGGCCTTCGGCTGTATGTATATCTGTTCTCAAGGTTCTACCAGGGAAGAGACATTAAAATTTCAGGGAGGAATAACCTCTGAGTGCCCACATAAATATTTAATGTGCTCTATTTCTCCATGTGAAGCCTCCAGTGTGTGTGTGCATGTGTGTGTGTGTGTGCAGACTGTAATTACCTCACTGCTGCAAAAACACCAATAGAGGAGGAGAGGAAAGGGGAGTGAGCAAGAGGATGAAAGAAGGGGCAGAGTGGGGGAGAGAAATAAGTCAGACTGCTCAGGAAAACATGATTATGATAATTTACACTGTTGGAGGGGCATTGTAAAGGTTTCAGCTCCCATGCACCGTAATTAGCCAGAAGCACGTGTGCAACCGTGGGCGTATACACACACGCACACACACACGTGCACACACACGCACACACACGCACACCCACACACACACATAGAACCACACAAAAATATAAGGCTTTCCTGCTCTTTTTTTTGTCTCCATGTTTAATAAGACTTATTTGTAAGACTGTATATTACTTTTAAATGACATTCATCAAAGCTAACAAGATAAACCTGCAAAAAAAAAGCTCAGTTTGTGCAGAATGATGCCACTCACCCAAACACAATAATCCATAAAGTCAAACTCAAACTACAGATTAGGTGTAATAAAGGTTTGAGCTGTCTCTAAGATGCAATAAAATATGTGTGTTGGAAGTGTTCACCAGAGTTTGAGGTATATTGTGGATGGACAATACACAAAAGCAAATAAAAGTCAACCACACACACATACATGTGTTCTTATCCCAAAAAACTGACACTGTTGATTCACAAATCAAGGTTTATTTTGCCGAAACAGATTTTATTGCCTATAAAGCAAAAAAAACAGAGGGTAGATACACCTACAGTAGTACATTAAATGCACTCTGTTCCCCTAGATAATAGGAGTAGGACTTAAATCAATTAAAAACTTATATTGTCATGATTTTAACCTGTTATTTCAAAAAATAAAATAAACAGATGACTTTCTTTATGTCATCTATTTGTTTAGTGCACAGTGAACCGTATGTTATCTCTGTAGTCTACACAAGAGAAAGTAGTACTACCTATGCACAATCACAATGTGGTCTACATGTGTTCATGATAATCATTTATGTAGAACATATAAATGTAAAAAATATATATAAATATTAAAAAAAAAACATTTGAGAGCAAGTTTGTTTGAACATCTCTGATTTCCCATGTATAACAAAAGGTAACCACTTGCATCAAAGCAAGATAACAATTAAGTGTCATTTGCACGTTCAGTCACTGTGGACTTTAAATTGCACAGGGTTTTCACAGGATTATAATAAACAGAGTTCATTTCTACAGCACATTCACAGGGAGGTGACAGAAGACACAGAGTTTGTCCTTTTCTACTTAGTAGCATCTCACCATTTACATGTGGAGCCATCAGAGGTTTCTGCCTGACCCCCTGGACGCAAGCTGGGTCTTTACAGCTGCCATTATTCGCTATTCAATCAGCTCATCAGTGGTTGTGTATTTAGACCCATCCTTTCATTAGTCAATACTTAGTTGCAAAGACCATGCCACAGTTTTTTCTATGTATACCTTTTATTTTGGTCTATAATTTCTGCTTGTTTTTTCATTCCTGCCTGCCACTAACCCTCAGTAAAAACCTGAAGAGAGAAACTACCTCATTATCCTGTCTGTTGATTGCACTTGGGTCCTCAGCCTTGGCTTTGTCCCACTGTGTGTGTATCTGCTTGGATCAATAAGCTGATTTAAGTAGGGATACAACATCGAGATAAAGAATAGGAAATGTTAACTGGGATTTGTGGGAACAGACATAAAAGTGACATGGAGGTTAACCGTTGAATACTAATTCCTCTGAGTAATTTCCCTTCTTCTGCTTATCTACTTAACCCCTACACACCTTCACTTATCTTTAGACAAGCATTTCTTGAGAGACAATTACCAACATGTTACCACCTGAGTGGTCTCTCTACAGGCATAAGAAGAATGCATAGGTTGGAGAGCAAGGAGAATGTTTGTATCTTTTTCTCTTAGTCATGAATAAGGCAGTTTCATACTTGTGACAAGTGAAAATCCCCTGAAACAAGGTTATTTTGGCTGTTGTTTATACAGCTATTAGGGTGGAATCCCATAACGAAATGTCATGGAAAAAGTGCGACTGCCAGAATTTTTCTACATGCTTGTAATAGTCACCATATACACATAATCCTGCAACATCAGATTTTTCTGGCCAACTGGAGGCAATGAAAGCAAGTTATCAACACAACACTGACAAATCATTATCTCATATGATAATATAACAAAACCTGTAAGCAGTTAACAGTTGCCAAAAGTTGCAAATGTACACATCCAGTAGATTTAGAGTACCCTAATTATCCACTTGGAGTCAACCAGCAAATGTAAGTTTAACATTCATCCTCTTTTAGCTCTGTTTTTTCGGTCTCTGCCAACTCCTGAGGGATATCTGGCTGCTAAGAGTACCACTGCACTTACCAGCTAAATGTCAAATTTGTCTGTCTGCTGTTTGTGCTGTTTGGCGCTGAGCTGGAGTGTGTTTATCAGAGCTTTTTCACTGAAAACAGCTGCCTGCTGCAGCCAGAAATAGCGCCATGAAAATGGCGCTTGTGGACCAAAACAGTGAAATTGTGGGCTGGACAGCTAAACAATGCACGGAGTGGAAGCTTGTTAATAAGCTCCATAACGCAAAGGGGAGCTGCAGACTCAGGTGATGATTCTCTAATGATTTTCTGTATGAGTTTGTGAGTGACCTCATTTACATTTCACAATTTTATTTATTGTAAATGTCAATCATAGCTGCATTATTCATATTTTATGTACTTGTGGAAAGTGACAGCAGCTCACTCTCTGCATTGCTAACTCACTGATGCAACCTTCTTATTTTCATATGTGAAAGTCATCCACTGGGTTTGGGAGTTTTAAAGCCTGAGGGGTGGATGGAGTTGGCCCAGCAGCAGCCAACAAGGCAGGTCAAGATTTAAATACCTTTCAAATAATCAGGCAGTGGCATTTGATTAGCACACATTTTCACTCCCACCATCTAGAAGGTATGAGCTCCAAGCAAAGTCAGGATTGAATCTCAAATTAAAAAGGTGCAGTATTTCTAACTACTGGGCAAGGCAAGATAGTGTTTATAACATATGACAGGAGGAGCTGACAACAGGCTCCTGGGACTCAAACTGTCACCAATGCGACAGGTACAAACTAGAATGGAATGGAATGAATATACGAATGTGCAACTGGCATGACAGTAAGAGGCTGAACTCAGGAAAAAGCTGTATGAAATCTTGCAGTCAATAATAGCAAGCATGAGAACAATATTCAAAGATAGAACAGACTTATCTTAACACATGCTGTGCAAATCCCCACGTATATTCAAATATATAGAATGAAAAGACTATAGAGGATAAATGTGCTAATTTAAGGCAAAACAATTAAGTTCCAAGCAATGACTTTTAGGAATATAACAATACTGACAAGTTAAACTACACTAAACTACTAATGAGGTTTGCTCATGCATTGTTAGAAGTATTGTTAAATGAATCCAACAACAGCCATCTGTGTTTTCGGTCATGTAAAAATCAATTAACTCCTTTCAGAGAGCAGTGCATTCCTGTACAAAAAGATGCACTGATGCTATTTTACAAAACCAGTCTATCAGAATAGGAGGTGTTTTGTTAAAAAGATCAATGCAGAGCACTGATCCATGTGCTTTTTCAAGTCTTCATCACACATTGTGCATATTATCTAAACAGCATGTACACTTTGTACGGGTATGAGTATAAGAACAAGGACAAGTTCAAGGGTGCTGTATCAGTGCAACACAGGTGACTAGTCTGAAAGATATATATTGGTCAGTAGTCAGCCTACACAAAAAGAAGTGAGTAAATGAAATAGGGGCTGTAAATTAAGAAAGCCGATGTGAAAAGAGTTGGGGGGGGCAGAAGGAAGACTGCTCAGCGTAGAGTGTTAGTTTTAATTTCACCTCTATAGCCTGGTAAAGAGGGCAGAAAAGTGCTAGGAGATATATAAAGACTGATGGTGTGTGAAGTGTGTGGTGAGCGCAGACCCATGGAGTAGCTAGATACCATATATCATGTCATATGGATATTACATCAAGGCATACCAAAAATGAGTGTGTGCGTCAAGCATTACACACTTCCCTGTTTTAGTAACCCAGCGAGGACACTCTGTGAGGGTAGGCTAGGCATAATAAGACACACCTTTTTGGCCATTGTTTTCTACCACTGTTGTACATACCCTGTGTTTTGCTAACAAGGGCGGAAATAAATTACTCGTACTACCACTACTACTACCACTACTACTACAATGAACCTGTACATCAAATCCTAAACTTCAGTCAGACTGTGGTGCTCATTTTCCCCAAGCATATACAAGTGCCCCTGAAAATAGTTAACTATCACTAATGACTGATCTATTTTATAATGAACTATTCAGTTATTTTGGCAATATAATCCTTTGTTTACCTCTGATATGTGTGAGATATTACTCACTATCACTCTGTAGGAATATTTCTCCTTTTATTCTTCCATTACTGTTAAAAATCTATTTCTTTTATTACATCTTATAGCATAATGCCAATTAATGCATTTTATTGTTTATAAATAATTATTTTTCCTTATTTTTTTTTCAATTCCTGGAAAAGAGATCCATTTCAGATTCAAAGCTGCATCTGTGACCTACTGCAATGTCCTTGGCAATCAGGGGGCAGTGCGCTTCATCAATCGCCATCATCGATATAGTGATCTTTTTATGCATATGAGCCAAAAGAAAGTGTGCACACATAAAAACACAGCAAACACCAGCATGTGCACTGTATTATTAACCCATGTACAGTAGCTGTCAGTATGCATACACAATGTAATGGTGTTCAGCATATAACAGCTCTGCAAACTGAAAAGACAAACTGTCACAGTAATGCTGTTTGTTCTAAGACAAACATCCCTCACTACACTTAGCACGAGTGTTTGCCATGCGCCTACTGGGTCAAGATATTTGACATTAGCAAGGAGCTCTGAAGTCTTTCTTGTAGTTTGCAGTTGTGCTGGACACATGCCATGTGTACTCTTTCACCCACCCTAAGACACACAGTCACACACGCACATACACACAAACAACACACTGCAGGGCAGGAGGATCAGTCATGGCCTCCCCAGAGCATGTCTGTGTTGTAGCGAATGCATTGCGACAGGGAACCTGACTCACCACAGCACCCGAGGGGGCCCAGAATCAGCGGCAAGCCTTTGCACCCAACCGCTTGCAGCACCAAACCTCCTTTCGGAAAGGAAACAGCACCCGACGTACAGTCATCGTTCGACTGTCAGCGTCAATTACGGTGACTTTTCATATCATCTTCATGCTTCAATTCATCTCGCTGAATGGGAGCTGAATTGTCATCATCCATTACGGTTTCAGGGGTTTGAGGGAAAGTGCTCTATGATCAGACATAATATCGGGTTCACTGTTTCTTTGATGAAAGAATATTGAGTTAATAAGAGAATGGCCAGTGTATGAATCTTTATGTACGTCCCTCTGTGGCCAGATAAAAGAATTGACAGCATTTGTTAGGCCTCTCCTATCAGCTGTGTGTGTCACTCATGTCAAATGTAATAGGATCGGTGTTGCATTTCGGAGCATAGATATTCTGCAGGCTTTACTTCTCTGTCCTGTGGGAGCCAGAAAATCCCAAGAGAAGTTCTCTCAAAGGCATACCAGTTTCAAAGGCATGTCATTTTGTAAATCTGTTAAGTTGTGCTATGCAGATCATCTCTTGCCTCACACACTAAAACTTTACATACTGAATTAAGTCTCAGAATACCATCGGTGTGAAAGTTTCAAACAGTCCTTTGCTTCATGCATTAAGTTCAGTATGGGTGACATTACTAAACCATCATAAAATAAGGGAAGCTTTTAAGAAAAAGTAATACTCTGAACTTGATGCTCATGCTTGTGCACTTGCACTAAACAGGAATGCTGACACATGCAAGGCTTGGCTTAATTTTATCAATTTTATATATGATTGATAAAGTGAAAAGCCACTCATATTTGTTCTACTTTCTTCTTAAGAAGCTAAATCAATCCATAACTATGACGTATTACTGATGGTTGATTAAACCACATTTCAAATTGGGCCGAGATTGTTATGTAGTCTATACTTGAATAACTCAAACTGCTTACCACTCTGCTTAAGAAATAGATTGAAATAATTCTCTGTGAATAGATGGTAGCAACAAATTTCAAAAGAGGATAGTAAAGCTAAGAGCCTCTTAAAAAACAGCATAAAGCTTGTGCTTTAGTACCGCCAAATGATAGGCTTATTAATTAAAACTTGTGGGATATTTAATAATTTTTAGCAATAAACAAACATCACTTATAAAGACATTACCAACAGCTCATCCCCAGGTTCCTGTTTTTCAAGGCTGACACTAGAGTCTCATGACAGCTCAGTGCCACAAGCAGAAATACACCAATGTCTGCTTGTCTCTTTCTACAAGGGCTGTCCTCGACCAAGAAAAATATTGGTCTATTATTGGTATGTAACCAACATTAGTCTCTACAGTGTGGATGATTTCCCAAGGTAAGGCAACAGCACAATAGATCCTCACAGATCAGTTGTAAAGGTGAAGCTCTTATATATGTTTTTACATCTTTAACCTAAAGCATAAATTTGTCACAGCAACAACTCTAAATAATAATAAAAAACAATTATAACACTAATCCTAAGCCTCATGAGTTCCCCCTGCTCTCTCTAGTCCTTTTTCAGTAGTTATACAACTTTTACACGTCCTTTATCCTTTATGTTCAGCAATTTTCTGTGCATTTACTTTTTTTTATTAATATTGCACATTCCAATGTCACTTATCTGTGCCGAGGTTAGCCTTTTCTTTCATGTTGCTGTCTTCCCTTGTTCATCCTTCTCTTTTGCATGGTCCTTTTCATCTTTGTTTACCTTTTTTAACTTTTTTCTCTTTTGCTAAGGGACTCCCTTCCCATGTGTTTCTCTCATTGAATTCTTGCTTCCACCTTTCTACCCACTTCTCTCTTAAGTTCTGGCGGTCAATGGTTGAACAGGATTCAGAACCTTAATTACAACCCAGAGGAGCCTCCTCGTCTTCCTCTGCTCTCCTAGTCCTCTAACAGCCCCTGCTACCTCATTGTCTCTCCTTTGTTCTTCTTCACTTTCTCCTTCCTCACCTGCCCCTTTGGCACACTCACATATATTGTCTTGCTATTCTTTTATCCTCCGTCTCTCAACCTGTCACAACATCATGCATTGTTATATTTGCACCTCTTTTTATCATCCTCTCTGCTCACTCACTCTGTCCATCACTTCCTCTATTGCTTTTAAACTTGTTATGAAAAAAAATAATGGGCAGTCAGACCTTCATGTCATGAATAAACCTAAAAATATGGTACAAACCTTCTTTTCTTAAATTTGATGGTGCAATTACCAGATCTCTGGCTTGCTTTCATTTGTTTGTTTCCCACTAACATTGTTTTGATCCTTATAGGGAAATGTTCTGTATTGTTACTCTCCATAGGGAGGTCAAGGTTCAGTTTTAGCTCAATAACACTTAAGCAAAGCAGATGTTTGCTGTCATGTGGTCATGAACTGGCTGGGCTGTTGAAAGCCTGCCCTCTTCACACAACCATTCTCCCAAAGGCATCTATCCATTATGATTCACTCAACCAGATACAGTCAGAATGGTCAGCCAGCGGTCGGGTGAATACCTTTAAAAACTGCATGGCTGCTGAAACAGCTCCAAGCAAGCTGAGCAGATCAAAGTGGGATCGGTCCACAATGACACCAACACAACTATGATCTTTATTTATCAAAATATTTTACTTTATTAGGAGCAATCCTAAACCAGGTATCCTAATGCCCAAATAATTGTGAAACAGTGGACAGAACAATGGTTAATAGTTAAACAACCAATGTGGGGCTCTTAAACTTGAATGCTTAAAAAAGCTGCATTTGTCAAATGTAATTTTCTGACCATTTCCTTTCCTGTGGTTCTCATCACTCTTATCCCAATGGGCAGCAGAGGAGTTTTCATGAATTAAGCCAAATTTAAGATTACCATGTTTTAATTACTGTCTTCTTTCCATGCGTATCAACTGCAAGGTAACAGCAGGAGTTGTGTGTTGAGACCACTGAGAATTAGTTTTGTTAGCTGGTGCTGTAATGAGCTGGGTTTGCAAGACTTTACTTGATAATCAGACTACTGTTTTTTTTTTAGTTGTTAATTTACTAGGCTATTTATGGCATCTGGTAAAATGCTACCAAGGACATATATTTCCCCTTTATAGCCAGGATCAAATTTGCTATGTTTCGATTTAGATCAAATGATGTGTAACAATTGTCAGCTCTTTGCCCTGTCAATGAATAAACTCTTCTGTCTGACATTTTTCAGCTTTTCTATGACTTAAGTTTTGTTTTTGGACTGTCAACTGGCAAAAAGTTAAGACAATGTGTAATTTGTTTTCACTCTTGCTGTCTCTTTGTTGTTAATAAGGAACTGATTGTAAATTCTTGTAAATTGACAAGTAATAATCCCTCATTATTATTTAGTCATAGAGCTTAGTTACAGAGTTGGTCAAGAACTACTCAAAACTTCTCAGTGCTGCTATTTAATTCTTTATTCAAAAATAAAAACACTGATTCAAATGTTAGTATGACACATTGATTTTTAGTTTGACTCAATGTCTGTTCAGCCTATTACAAATTATTCCTTTTTCCCTCACATTTTCCATGTAAAGAAAAATATTCTCCACTACTGTAATCCAGAATAAATATTAAACAGACTTTAGACAGACTTCCCTCATGTTTCATCACAGGTCACTTCAAACTTCTTTTTTTTCTCAATAAAGTGTATATTTTCTCAAAACTTTATTTGAGTGCCACAGGGGCAGTGATGCAGACTTGATCTATGCAAAACATTTCACAGGGATCTTGAGCTGGCAAGGCAGAAAAAAAAGATGTGGGCATGAATTATGGCATTATTCATATCCATGTCTTGCTGCTTCAGCACTCCTTTTGAAAGTGAGGCTAGCTAGTAAAAGACAGCTTTAAATTTCATTACTTCTAGCAGTTACTAGCCTCTCACTAGGCTGATGACTCATGGTGAAAATGGAAAAATCAAACATTTTTCAGTAGTACATATACCTTGCGAATGTGTGTGTGTGAGTGCACACTCCTGGGTCTCTCTGTACACCATTCACATTCTTACTGTGCAGCAGGGAGGGGAGTCAGCGAGGCATAGCATTGCACTACCCTGCTTGTTATCAGGTGGAGAAAACCAGGACAGAAGGTGTGAAGACGGGACTGGTGAGCAGTGGAAAAGAGGTGAATGGAGGGATGAGCAGAGATAGAGAAAAATGAGAGAGAAGGGCATGGATGACTGGAGAGACAGAAAGAGAAAGGATGGAAGGCAGGAGGCATGGACAAATGGCTGGGAGAGAGAAGAAAGGCAGACAGAGTGACACTTGAAACAGTGCTGAGAGCAGACGAGAGACACTATGACAGGAGTGACAGATGAAAATGGAGAGAAATGAGAGAGAGACGAGGCAAGGAAAAACATTAGATGGGTTACTAGAGATCTTAGTGTCAGAAAGAACAGTGAGAGCTATGTTATTACCTCCTGAAATATTAATCGGTACACACACACACACACACTAAAAAAACACACTGAACTGCACAGCACAGATATAAAAAAGCTATTATATTCCTATACACCAATTACATTTCTATTGGAGGTAGAATACAATAGGTCAACGGTGACAGAAAACACAGCAGAAAACATAAAATATACACTGACACAACGGATACATCACTAAGACGTATTGCTTCACATTGCATCACATTAATAAACAATACTGTGGGTAAATAAATAAGCGAGAAACTGTGTGTGTAAACACAGTTCACATGTAAATGTGAATACAAGTATTTGTATCAATTGCATGAAGTCACAAATTTGCATTCATCTATCGATTAGCCTCACCAGCCTTTCCCTCAGATGGTTCCGCCTTAAAGAGGTTTTCAGTTACAGGTGTTCTTCTTTATTATCTGTAACAGACACAAATTACAAGATTTGAAAATAATGATGCATCACACATTAAAGGTATAATTATGATATTATTGTGCCAGAGGCAGTAATTCATCACCTCACAAGAGCTCCTGGAGAAGCAGATGTAGACAAAATGGAGACTGATGTGGTGCCACAGCTTGCTACAGTGATGCTTTGCAGTGAGAAGACAGAGCAGAAGACAAAAAAAGAAGACAAAAATTGGGGTTGGTTGGGGATAAGAGGTCAACAAAGGTTGTAATTGCTGGGATACATTATATGCTGGGAAACAGTGCCAACGGTTAGGGGATATCTCTTTAACTAGTTTTTGTGGTTCATGCAGAAAACACTGAAATAAACACTTAAATTTTAAATCCTACATATCAAGCATTTTCTGATATTATCAGGGCAGTCCAGTAGACTTTGCAAGAAGATCAGTAAGCTTGAGACCTGCTCAGTAAACCTCTAAAATTTCTATATAGCACAAGCTGAAAAGCGACAACAAGCAAGATCTAAGACCAGATTCCACCATCAGTTGTCAGGAGGAGGAAATTGTGATTAAATCATCCCAGACCTTGTGTAGTCTGAAACCGCTAAAACCTGTACTCTTTGGAAACCAGGCTGGCAGAGTAAAAAGAAGCAGATGTTAATAAGAAAGGTCTTGATCAGCTGGAAGGCTCAAACACAAAATCCTTTTGTTGTGTGGTGCTAAACACTGTAAAAACTTCATACGGCAACCGTCCAAAGTCAGGTCTGTCTTTGTAAGGATACAGTTTTTGAAGCAGCTGACTTGGTTGGAAGCAGCCATGTTCATGGTGTTATGTGAATGTAAAGATGACACTTCAGCTAAACACAGTCACATTCTGACATTGGCTGCCCGTTCAGATTTGTCTGCACTCTCTGAGTGCCATTAGTTAATAATTTGCTAGTGTTAATATTAAAAGATGTAGTTTACACATATGGAAAAGCATGTAATGTGTGTTGTGGTAAGTGTTGTAAGTGCACTAAAATATCAATCATAAATGTCTTATATAATGTCTCTTTTGCAGTAATCAAAACATTTTGAGCTCGAGAACAAATTGTTCAAATGCCCAACTGCTTTGAAGTGCTAAGAGACAAAAGGCTGGGTTGTTTGAAGAAGCAAGACAAGTTGTTCAAATGTCTACAGTAATCATGTTACTGTATGTACTTTTCTGCAGATGTAAATATTTGTCCTGTCTCGGCTGTCCAGTGTCTGAAAACAGTCAGCTGGAGTCATATCACATGTGCAGTTGGTTAGTGCCCAGAGTGCATTTCTCATTCCAGCACATATACAATGTTTTTCCCATATTTTTACACACAAACCTACACATTCATTGCATGCGCACACATATACATGTCAGCATAAATCAAATGGACAAAGAAGAGTATCTGTGCTCCCCTGCTGTTCTAATCCCAGTGGGCTGCTAAGAGGAAAGGGAAAACCAGGCAACATGCAGAGCCACGACTGTAATCTGGGACTTTAAGCTGACCTCTTCTTTGACAAATTCTCCACACTCAAAGAATTGGCCAAGGGATATTGTATAAGCTGAGAAAGAGAATGTTTTCTAAAAAGCAATTATATTTTCCTTTTTTATGTCTGTGTGTGTATTTTTGCATGTAGAAAATAGTAGAAAAAGTGTGTTTGTATGCATGAATGTAAGTCTGTGGAGATTCTCAGTCATCCAGGTCATGATTATCTTGAAGAGTCATTAAGACAAGGCAACTGGACTCTGTTG
>JAQMCX010000021.1:13462446-13513805 GCA_029814765.1 Acanthurus leucopareius | reverse complement strand
AGGTGCAGGTGGACAGCCGAGTCCTGACCTGAGGAAGTGGCTCTCCTGTGTTGAGCCATACGCTTGTGGAGCGGTTGAATGTACATATGCATGAATGTACATATGCACAAAAATGTAAGTGTGTGACACTGTATCACCACACTATGTGTGCAGCATGCAAAACTTATTTATTAAAATGCAGACTTTCAGTATTTGATTTCCTGTACGAGGGCTGCAAGGATGTGTGAGGTGAGAGGAGTATCATAAATATTTGATCAAATCCAGGTAGCACATATTGCCATGAAAAACATGCTCTGACTGCTTGAAAAGTAGATAAAAGTCCAATATATTGCTGACAAGAAAGTTCAAACAATAAGCCTCAGTTTCAGGATTTTCACATGTATTGACATTAAGTTGAATATGATTAAACATTGATCAGACTCATTTCACTAAACTTAAAACTACCATATATCTTCAATTTTATTATAAAATCTTATCTTTACCCTACTGGGCAATAAACTAAATACACTTGCAAAGCAGAGGAGAAAAACATTTTCTTTATAAAAATGTGTGCAATTATGACATTCACCATACAAGCCCTGGAAATGGAAACTCTGGAGTTGGGAAACTAACTTCATTGACCCTCTGCAATGTAGGTTATGGAAAACCTTTTTAGCCAGTGTCTGTTTGATGTGCAAAAATGTGCAGAGAGGTCAAAAACTGGGTAAGCAGTGGAAGCCAAATAAACAATCTGCTTATAATAAATCCCATAACAACTCTTCATGCTGAAAACATCAAGTTTGGTGAGATTCACATAAAAAAAATAGTTACCGCATACATACATAACAAAGCTGATGACCAGCCATGGTACACATGATATGCATAACAGACATATGCACTTATTAATATTTATACTGTTCAAGGTACGTCACATCAGGAAATTAACTTGTTTGGGTTTTCTTAAGAACACACTCATACCAGCTAAAAGCCTGCTCTCTGATAAATCACAACAGTGCTCAAAAGCAGTGACCTGTCACTCTTGATTTGAGGCTGTTTAATGAAAAAAAAATACCTCGAGCTGAAAATATTGTTTTTGTTGGCCTTCAATGGGTTCACTTCTCACCTTGCTGCACTGATGTAAATACTTAGACCAAGGATAGGAGTAATAACAGGTGTAATTCAATGAATCTCTGGACAAGAGACCTCAGTAATACCCAGTTTTTCAGCCTGATTGCTTTGTAATCTCTAACTCTGAAATAAAAAAAATAAAAATAGTACCAAAAAAGTATAACCACAGAGACATAAATATTTCTGTGAATGTTGTACAAGTCAGTTGCTGGCGGCAATCTGCTCATGTTTACTTTTTATCTGTGCGTTACCCTGTTACTGACTTTAAGTGCGTTAACCTCGTCTCTCTTCATATCACTTAGGGTGTGTAAAAGCAAAGCCTGCACCAATTTTATATTATCCATAATGAAATCACATGTATCATGTAATGCCATCCCCTGAGTGCACCGACACTCAAACAGACACACACTGTTAATAACTGTTAAGATGAGTGCTTGTTGGTAGTGTCTGGTCCTTTTGTTGATATTTCAATTCACAGCTGCTCAGTCAGAAGATAGAGAGCTGCAAACATTATAGGGCTGTTTCACAGTAATAAATTAAACATATGCTCAAAGCTTAATGTCATGTTTCTTTTACACACATGCACGAAATACAAATGGACACACACAAAAACCCTAAAGAAAAAAGGATGGCTTGTAAGGACCTAAAATAAAGAGTGCAGAAAATGATATTGCCTGTGAAACAGAGTTAAGTCAGTGCAACTAAAAATAGGGCTTCCCCCCACGGTTCTTCATGTTACTGTTTGTGGTTTTAGTCGTTGAACAACATCATGAATACATGATGACTGTTGGAGAACAGAATAATCTTCTTTATATTTGTCCTCCATTTCCTTCTCCATCTTCTCCTTCTTTTTTTTCTCCTTGTTTGCCTTTTGGTCTCCCTATTTCTCTTTTCTGTGATTTGAATGATAAGTGAAGATACCTGTTCAAAGACACGTCAAATTTCACCAATTAAACAGAAAAAGAGCCAAGTCTGACTCTAAAAATTCAGCTGACAATATTTTCCCCACGTGTCATTGTCATGGCTCACTGATGAAAGTATTGCAATATTTATACCTTCACAGTGTTAAGAACTGGGTGTCTGTCGTGACAATCTCAGAAAGAGATGCTTTAATTGGTTACTGCTAATTCAAACCAAACATTTGCAGTTTTAGCTTCAATTTAAAAAAAAAGGAAATTACAAAACACCAAATGGATCATGGTTGCTAGCAGAATGATGAAAAAACAATTAAATCATGTTTTCCTTTTTTGAATTTAGAATTCTGGTTCACTTGCTGTTACCACAACTGAGTGCAGGTGTCTACACATCAACCAAGACTGAAATCTCCCAGATAGCCACTTTGTATGTGAGTGTGTGTGTGTTTGTTTGTATGGGTGTGATGTAAGATAACAGAAGGCTGTGCATGTGGCTATGAACACAGCATATACATGAGCATGCCCTCAATCCCTCGAGTTCACATTACTGTTTCTCCTCTGTTGCGTGTGTGGTAACCTGTCAGTGAAAGTCCCTGTGTGTTCCTATATCGAGGTGTTGAATTGCATCTGTTTATCTGAGTATTCGGTCATGGTTGTGTGTGTTTTAGCTACTTAAAAACTGGAGGCATTAGTGTCACTTGTTTGCCTCAGATACCGCCACAGATATTAGATAAACTCAAAACAGGAGTTAATTAAGTCTCAGTGGTGAAATTTTAGAGGGTATTTGCATCCAAATTGCACCAAGCATTTAAATGAAGTCTTAGGAAGCAAAATTTTAATCCAGCTCTCTCTGTTTGATGATGTTCAGTTTGATGGCAAGGAGTTGCAGCCTGTGTTTTGTAGCTAACCCTTAAACGTCCATCTTTTTTGGCCCTTTTGAAATAACTAAATGGAAATTTTTTTTACAGAAAATTAATCCTTAAATAATGGAAGGACTGTGTAAGTGGAAGTGTATCTCAGATTAAATCGAGCTGTAACAGGAATATTGTTCACACTGATCATTTGCAGGTCAGGAACGATCAGATCCAGTGTTTATAGGTCCAGTGTGTACAATTTACACTCATATCCCTTCCAAGCATGCAGGAGAGTCTACAGTGGCTGAGAAACTCACAAAAACTACAAAAGGCCCTATCTATAGGCTGTGTTTAGCTTGTTGATTCTGGTCTACTGCAGATGTATGGCAGTGCAACAAGCAGGACATCCGGCAAGAGCACTTGCTCCTTTTTTAGACGTAAAGGGCTCATACTAATATGGGCTCATGAAAATATAACAATCATTGTTTTCAAATGGATATACTCAGGACTATGAATAGATAACTTTCCCTCTCAGTCATATTCAATTTTTGTCTGATGTTGTTCAAACAAGTGACAACATCAGACATCATTCAGAGCAATCTAAGAAGAGTGGTTGCAACACTATGTTTAATGAAAAAGAAATTGAGCAACAATTGGAAATATATTTAAATTTTTATATTATTTTCAAAATGAAAAGAGGTGTAGGTTAAAAGGGTCTAAGTGTATGACAGAAAATTTATTTAGTTAACTCTTCTGTCAACAATAATGAAAAAATACTATTTGCTAATACTTTTTAAGAGAAACACAAGCAGTGAGAACAGAAGACCATCTGTTACGTCAGAATTACGTCAGCATTACCACCATCCTACCGCCATACCCCCCCCCCCCACACACACACACACACACAAAGATGAGTATTTAATTATTTAGCTGAGCAAAAATTTTATCAACTTTCTTTTCCATTGTATGATCTTTTAAGCCATTAGGTCTTCATATTAGGCTCTCTTTACAAATCGAATGTATCATCACAGCCATTATTGCCAATGCAGGAGATTCAGTGTGTAATTGTGATTTGTAAGTCAGCATATGGATCAAGGGCACACTGCTCCTTTATCCTCTAAGCCTGCACTTAGTGACAAATATAAACCACGTAGATGCACACAAACTCAGAGACACACATACACACACAGATGTGTAGGCATAAGTCATGATCTCTCTGCCACTCTTTTTTTTTTTCACAGAGTCCTTTGCTGTCCCCTGAGCCTGCTACTTATTTCCTCTTCCATTTTTTTTAACATAGACTAATGGTACAGATAAGGACAAGCGACAATGGATCCATTTCTATCCATCTCTGAATGACTCAATTAGCACATACATACTTTTGTCTGCAGGGGCTGAGATGCATTTTATTGTCACATTTAGATCAAAGTTTTTTAGCAAAAAGATTCACCAACAATATTAATGCCAACAAAATTAATGGAATTGTGAAACGTATTCTACTTGATATGAGTCAGAGGGCTACAGCATACATTTACACAGCAGTGGATTGTGAGCAAGATAAGCATTAATTAAGTCATTTCTTATGAAATCTTATGATTGATGTACCAGCTGAACCATCATTATATGGATATGAACTAAATGTTGGTAATAGTGTTAAGTACACTTTGAACCATATGAGCGGGATCTCAGTAGTTTGTAAAATGGATGATAGCTAAGCAAGCTGTGACAAAAGTGCTGCTTGGAAATCATTTTTTAATACTTAGCTGAATAAATGTGCAGAAAAAAATGAAAATGTGACTATCTATCCTACAAGACCAAATTCACATTGAATCTCCCATGATGTCAATATTACAGGGAAATACGGTATTTATGTGTAGGGGCTATGAGCAAGACAAATCCCTAAAGCCAGTACACAATATTATTATCTGCTAGAATCCTGGCTCACATTGAGGCCAAGTAACTCCCATCCTAAAACAAGGTCTGACATAAAACCATTTCAGCCCATAACACTAATACTCAAACACGAGTTCTTGTTACATTTTTTATTTCACCACTGAATGAGCAGCATGGAAGCTTTGTAATCCAAGTGTTAAACAGCAACAGATGAGAAGAAATTTACAATTTCTGAGAAACAGTGATTCCCATGGTGAGAGATAGTGGCCATGTGGAGTTCCATCAAAAATAATACTCTGTTATAGTGCTTGCATTTGTAACAATTTTACACAATAAGTGAGTGAAAATGTAATACGTTGTTTTTTGTATTCCTAGTTCTCATTAATGTAATACATGACAGTAGTATTGGCATACTCTACAATGACATACTAGGCTGAAAAGTGTGTATACTAATCTGCTAGTTTATAATGGATTACAGCCCACACTCTTTAAGACATCTCTGTGGGTTAATCTGAAGATGCAAATACACAAATACAACACAGAAGCAGCCACTACACACTGTAAAAGGGGGTTCATAGGTTAATAAGCACTCCATCTACAGTCATAAATACAGGAAGGCAGGGAGGAGGTTGGAAGGATATATGCAGCATCATTTCACCTGTGTCTGCCACAAAGACAAATAATGGCTGGCGAACCATCCAACAAATGGCCGCAAGATGTAAAGGATGAGGTGACACAGGTACTGTAAAACAGCATGGCATTACACACTAAGCATATATTTGGGAGGTTACATATTATTGTTGGTTTCAATGTCTAATCTTGTTTTAGGCGCTGGTTACAGAAGTTTGAATGACAAATTGCAGTCAAGTCATTGCTGCAATAGACACCACATACTGCATTTATTGTCATATTGAAGAAATTTAATTTCCTAGTTTGAGTTTTCTTGCACCACTTTATTAAGGAAGAAATACAAAGGTTTTATTGCAGTGATGCATTAAAGAAACTCCTTTATATGCAGCATTAAAAAAGGATCTAGAAATCCTGCTGTGGCTTTTTGATTACTATCTCCCCTTCTTTGGCTTTGAATCCTATATCTTAAACTGCAAGTCCGACTTATGTGCTTCCATCTCCTTTATTCTAGCATTAATGATAGGGTCCCTCTTATCCTTTGCATCCATCATCACACTCACTTCCCTTATATCTCACTAGCTGCAAAGGGGTGTGAATGTGTTTTAATGGGTAAATACTTGTGGCAGCTCAGTAGAGTAGTTCCCAAATGACTTGACCTCTATATATGACAAAACAAGTTCGGACAGAAAAAAAGGAAACTGCAGTGTTTGTATGGAAGCACATGTCATGCTCATGATACTCTTGTCAATCATTTTTCCCCCTCCCTTTCACACTCCCCTTCCTCTTTGCCCTTTCCATGAACCAGAGATAAGAAACATGAAATCAATAAAATATGATTATTTGATATTTGTCTACATTCTATTCAGATTTTATGACTATTTGTGTGTGTGTGTCCGTGTGTGTGTGTGTGTGTGTGTGTGTGTGTGAGTGAGTGAAATATGTAATGCTGGTGGATGGAAAGTTTGTAACTGCTTCGCTGCACTTACACAATAGATTTAAAAACATTAAACACAAAATCCAAAGAGCAATCACTCCCAACACAAGACCCAAAAGAAACTGTTGGAATGCAGAGCCTCAGAGCCTCAGAGGTCCTGCCCTTTACCTCAATTCCCTTCATCACAGGAAAGAGTCCTCTGAGACTGGAAGAACAGCTGTGTCAAAACCCCATGATCCAGCTCAAGAGACCCAGCCGGCTTAGTCTTTTCTGGCCTTATATGCATAAATGATGTAAATCACGCCAACGGCAGAGGCCACATCATGTAGGTTACATAAACCTGTACGCTCTGCTTTGCTCAAGGGTTGGACTATGCATTTCTATTAGGACAGCGGAGACATGAAGACTTTATCCTGTTCTGGCTCAGTGGTTTTTAAATAAGTTCATGTTGTGGCAAAGCCCACATAAAAAACTGAAATGTGGTCATTTTGATTATATTACACTTACCAGGAAAACATTACACATACGTATGACATAAAAAAGACAAATATGCATGCATGCATATATAAGTGGATGCACATGAACACTGATACATGTGGGCACACAAGCTCATTTTAATGTATGCATGCTTGCACACATGTACACATGATGGCACACACACGCACACACAGACACAAACACACTTACATTTACAATATAATCTACTTAAATATTTCCCCCATGCATATTTACTTTTATACTGCTTCATGTAATGCAACAGTGCTACCTTCTGTTGTGAAGAAAAATTACAAGACTGCAGCAGATTTACTCAGGTGGCCAAGTGTTTCACCCTGTTTCTTTTCTTCTTCCATCTGTCTGATGGCAACCTGCTGATTCATCTGGATCAATAACCTCTTTGATCTGATCCACTGAACATGTCATTAACACTAGCAAGCTTTTGAACTGACTAAAGAAACCAGATCAGAAATATACAGAGGGTGTGAGAGGTTGCTTTTGATTTTGAACAGTATATGAGAAAAATGCCTCCTTCAGCCCACATCTTTTCTCTTCCTTTACTTTGCCACTCTGTGTTCCATTGCTTGTCTTTATTCCGGACCTTATCATTGCCATTAATCATTCCCTTTTCTTGTGCTGAGGCCACACACACACATACACACACACACACACACACAATGCACACACACATGCACACATGTACACGCGCACGCACACACACACCCAACACACACAGCTCGGTTAAATCTCTTGCTCATTGCCCTATATTTTTTTCACTTAGACTTCCCTTATTGCAGCTTCGTTTCACTCTCCTCCCTCTCCTACACACACCCACCCTCCTCCTCCTGTTTCTAGATCTTTGTCAGTCTCCACATTTCTCTCCTGGCATCTCCCCCCGCCCCTCTCTGCCTCTTTCTGACGTCACAGCAACCGCAGTGCAAGATCCAGGGCTTGCTTGACAGTGCCCATCATTCTGTCAAAAATGACAAAGACGGCCAGACAGATGAACACTAGAGGAGGTGGAGCAGGGGAAAATAGGTGCTAGAAAAGGACTGAGCCACACCCACATTACTGTGACATGTAGAGGGGGATGCACTATAAGGGCTATTTGGCTAGCAATCTTTGGGCAAGGTCGGCTTTGGGCAGCAGCATTTTTAATTATGTGACTCACTCTGGCACGGTGCAGCAAACTAAGCTCGCAAGCATTACAAGAGGGTTAGAACGAACAGAAGAATGTCATACTGATGTGTCATAAGGCGGAGGCAGAGGGGAAAGGGATTATAGGAAGATATAAGATAGTTTTAGGGAAGGGTATGTAATATAACAGATTTAAGGGAAAAGGACGTAGTAACTTTTACTGTATGTGTTATGTGTCAGAATCAGAATCAGAATCAGAATCAGAATTCCTTTTATTGTCATTATACCAAAAAGGCACAACGAAATTAAAAAATAGCAGCTCTCACAGACAGTGCAAAAAACAGAGAAGGTGCAAAATAACAAGAAATATACAGTAATTACACAGTAATTTGTCAGTGGACAAAGAAGAGGGAAAATAGAGGAGACATGCAAAAACTGAAGGAATGAACTATACTGAAAGTGCAACAGGAAAAGCAGAGTGAGACAGAAAGTGATTTGCGTTTTAGAGGATTATTGGCTTCGCAGCTAGGAGGCAATGCAACATGTGTTTTCATGTGCACATACACAGATGCAAACTCATTTTTAAAACATGAAATTAAACTGTGTCTCTCCCTGTGCAAAATCTTAAGCTCTAATATCAAAGCCTAAGTTTTTGTCATGCATAAATCACATTTTAGCTAGGAGAACTGCTGATCATTCAGTTCTGATGCCCGTTTAGCTTGACTTCCACAAGGTGGTGAACACAGTTTTACTGTATCCAATGAGGGGGCCAATGAGCACTGATGAGTACAACTGTAAATGGGGTAGTAGGTGTGTGGAAGATGAATGCTTGTGGGGTCGGTAATGAGGAAGAGCTAAAGAGGGACACACAGTAAGTCTTAAGATTATACCTACAATCATGAAGCTACTGTATAGTGCATGTGTCTGTTGAAAACCTTGTGAACTCAATGTATTAGAGACACCTTGTGGAGGAACTGTGTAATAGCATATTATTTTAAAGTCAATCAGTAATTAGAAATAATTAAAAGAGGAAATTCAGTCAGTCTCAAAATGATGAAAGAAATGACAACCACTTTTTCCTGCACTTGTCATTTTATTCCATAACAGTAATATGATAATTATTTTTTCTGTATAAATATTCTACCAATGCTGAGACTGAGAGGTAAGAAAAAAAAATGCCAAAATCATTAACTAATATTTATTCAAACTGATAGATTTAGTTACAACATCATTTTAACGTTATTACAGCATGTGCCATTTAGTAAAACATTTTGTCAAAATGTTGAAAATGCTCTAACAATACAGATATATGCAGCTTTAACTCCGTATTGCCAGTTTATTAGGGACACATCCTCTTCAAAAGCGTGATTAATAATTTAGAGGTATTTAAGACGACAATCCTATTCATGAACACACGCATCCATGACTATGTGGTAAGCGTTGTCTGACGCTTCACTTGTTTCATGAGATATATCGATTGTTGTGAATCTTGACTGGTTGTTTTGTTGGCTACAATGGAAAAGCGCAGTGTTGAGGAAACTAATATATGAATGGAACAAACGCACGTCGTGTGCCTACGTCATATATTCTACTGCGGAAGGATATTTTCAGTGGGAAGTGTAGTTCCGGTTTCGGGAACTACTTCTCAGGATAGAAAGAGGAAACCTTTTACGAGTGCAAGGATACTAGGAGCTTCATGTCGCTAGCAGGTGCACACAGGAAACTCGCAAACAGGACGCGAAAGATGGCATAGCATATGGTGTTTCCCGTTTCCACCGATAGAAGACACGTCCGCCACAAATCAAACCCTTGTACTTTCAGTAGAGTAATGTCACGGTAAGATATGTGAGCAGGCAATTGTCCGCCGTTGTATGTAACTGTTAGCTTAAAGCGAAAGGTAGCATGTATAGCTAACAGCTGACAAGTCAGTCAATACGTCACGCTGGTTTATGAGACGGATGTAAGGAGTTTTCTCAATTCGTAGAAATAGCTTCCCATTGCACAGCGCGTTTTGTGTAGTAAAATCTGTGCATAAATGTAAATATTGTCGATAGATGGTGTTGCCATCAAAAAATGAAGTTTTACTCATTCTCTAGTTTTTAAACTGGACCTGGCGTCAGCTGGGTTTGACGCATCCTTTATTTAACGCTAACATGCAACTCAGAGATTGTAGAATCTAATTATCTAATGATTTAATGAAAAAAAAAAACGTGCACTACGTTAGCTTTTCACCAAATCAAATGGCTTGTTTTAACAGTGACTCACCAAAGCAGATGAATGCTGCAGTCTGCTTATATACTATCACTACGTCACGCTAGAGAACGTAATGATGTGTTGTGTGTTGTCGTCAGGGGGGTCACTTGTTGCAAACTGTAAACCATGTCTCATTGCTTGATTCAAATAAAGCTTTAGTCGTGTGGAAAGCTGAGCTTTAAATAAAATGATTAAGAATTGTAAATTGTTATAAAGCTCCTTTTCCCGCAGAATAGTGTTTGTACCTTATAAGCTCCCTCGAAAGTGTGGTTTCGAAAGGGTTTTCCTAATATCTTGAGGAAATGAAATATCTGTTTATCCCACGACACATGCATCTGTGTGGATTTTAGTCTGTGAACCTGGATAAGTGTGATGCTTTAATGTATGTGTATGGAAGAGATGGAGAGATGCAAAGAAACAGTCTGACAAAGAGACTGAAGGTCTGTCATTATTCAGTCAAAGATGGCAGGGAATAAGACGGTAATTGTCTGGCATACATGGCTGTGTGGGTGTGTTTATTCTCAGAACAGAACATGAGTCACCATTGTTGTGGTTCCTATGAGGAACAACTGGAGGAGGTGTTTCAGAAAGTGAGGGGATTGTCATCAAGGCAGACTGACAGGGCAACCAAAACTCAATTACTGAGGTATAAATAAGAATTCTGTGCCCTATTGTATATGAAAAGATTTTGCAGTGCACATGCACACACACAAACTCGCCCTGTCTGTGCAGCAGGATGTTAGTCTTTGCTTTAGTTGTAGCAGGGCGTCAACCATTGTGTGCAAACACAGGTGAGCACAGCCATGCTTCTTAAATGGAAAAGATCCTCTGGTGTTCAGAGTAAGATGAAAACACTTCCTCTTACAGTGGATTCCTTTGCTAAGAGCCAAAACTGATTTGGTTTCCTCATGCTTTTTTTTTTTGGAATTCCATTCTTGGCAATACCATACTGGTAACAGATTAAATATCAGACTCTTTACTGTTCATGATATTGACAGCATTAGCTGTAATTAAGGTAGTTTGGTTTTCCAGTAGGTTAATTTAATAGATAGGATTTCTTTTCCCAATTTCTTGCCCAGTTTTTCACATTTTTTGTGCATAGGCTTCCCTGTAACTGAGGTGCTTAATCTTTATTAAAGGTTTGGCAGAATAGAAAGATCGCGTGCATCTGTATCAAGCCAGGTTTGCAGTTTAGACAGTGGTTGCTCTCTCTTCAGTAGCTCCTCTAGTGTTTGCCCTTTGTGTGAAATGTTGTAATTCAATGAGAATGAGTGCTTTACAAAAAAAAAAAAATTACACAGTTTTTAAGTAAATGTGACAATGTGCAGATGGTCTGTTTGGTCATTGTTTTAATCTGTTGAACCGTTTTCAGCGGAGCATTTAGAATTTTTTTTAAACAACATAATCATTCAAAATTTTACTTTAATTCTTACTAAAATATTAGTTCAACTCTTAAATAATTGAAAATCTTACTTTGTCACAAAAATGACAATTAATAGGAGAAATTCAGCCCTTTGATCAGTAGTTTCATTCAAAGAAAAAATGCACATTAGAATTTCACAGAGGCCATGGTGACTGCTTGTTTTTGTCTGACAAACAGTCAAAAAGCAAAAAAGTATTCACTGTATTATAGCACAAAGTAATGTAGCACAGGGATTCCTCAGATGCTTTGATTAATCAAAATAGTAGCTGATATTTTTTGCACTGAATGACTTTTGCATCATTCTGCAACAGAATTTGCAATTACAAAGTCAGTATGTGCAACAGTTGTTAAGAGGGGTTCAGTCGTGTTGGTTTTCCTGGCAGGTGATTAAACTGTCAGTGTTCTTGTAAGGGAGCAGCTCCAAAATCCCAGCGCTCCCCTGAGCTACACACAGAGCTAGCCTGAAAGTACTTGGCTATCCTCCAGACCTCAAATTGATTTCTCATCTCTCTTAAGTCCTAAATCCCTCTTCAGATGCCGCAAGCCTGCTGCTGGAATGAATCATTTTGGCAGGGTGTTAACATGCTGGTGAGCTTTTTTGCAGGTTATGGTTGTTGTAGTGTTGTGTCTGCCTGTGTATATTTGTGGTTCATCTGGGCTTACAACCCTAATTCAGACAAAGATGTGCCGCTGTGTAAAATGTGAATAAAACATAATGCAATCATTTGCAAACCAAATGTGTTTACTGACAATGGTTTTTACTAAGTGTTCCAGAGCACATGCAGTATCCTTTGTGCAGCTGTGTCTGTATCTCACAAAGTGGTACCTGCCTCACTTTTGAATGACCATTTGAGAATGCCTGTGGAGTTTTCCCAGCATATGCTTTTTGAGCATTCTACAACTTTCCCAGTCTTTTGTTACCCTGTCCTAGATTCTTTAAAACATGTTGCTGGCACCATGTTCAGAGTAAGCATATACTGAAATCAACGAAGATGAGGTCTAACATTAAAGATCTTGCATGTAGGATTTATTGGCATCTGTCAATCTTTTTTCCTCATTATTTAGCCATTTAGAAGCTTAAAATCTTCTGGCATTCAAAAACTAATATACCAATAGTACTACCAATTTAGTTTTTCCTAATTTTTTTTCAAGAAAATCCTCAGATTTTTTTCTTTTTCACAGAATGAGTTAATTAATAATTTCCAACTCAAATAATTAAGATAAAGCCTAAACAGTTCAAATAAGTGTCAAACGAGTCAGAAGTGAGTCAGTAAACAAGACGAAATAGTATTGTAGATTTTGCAATGTAGTTAATTAGAATTTTATCAGGATCTACAGTATTCACAGTGCTGATTGTTTACTGACTCACCCTTTGGTCGATCAAATCAAAGCATTAAGCAGTATTGTCTACAAAGAAGTGGAATTGTGTGTGTGACACAGGCCTAAACCAGTATTTGCTGCAGCAGCAGAGTCATTGACAATGCTGCTGCAGCTTTGCTTATTGACCCTATGTGGAGAAATGACATATAAGAAATTTGAATTGTTAAGTGCCTGAAAAAAAAAATAAATAAAAAAATGACATTATAGTAAGATTAACACAGACTCACAATTTTTTTTGGAATCAAGGTTGTACATTCCAAAGAATGTCCTGTTCCGAAGAAAATTAAATGAGATCGTTAAAACAAGATGCCATAATGTTACAAGCATTTAAATTTTGTTTCTTACTTGATAAAGAAACTTTTATTCAAATATTTCACAGTGACTATTCTATGATCAGAAGATTGGTGGGGGGTTTTTGTATGCTCCAAGCATATTTAATTAGGGCTCAAACTTAATGTGTTCATATGCTGCAGATTGCTTATAAAACTACAGTTTTATTGTATAAAATGATCATTTAAGTGCACGATAGCCTATAAGCCAACATTTTGTGCTGAAATAGCTTGAATGAAAAAACAGTTACCTTTATTCATGATTATGTTGATGAATCAGCCAGTGAAGAACAACATGCAACATTTAGACTTTTATTGTAAAATAGATGTTGTTGAATAATATCATAAAAAGAGGAAGCCTCCAGAAAGAACTTTATTAAAAGAAAAAGTATAAAATGAGCAATTTCAATGAATTGCTGGTTAAATGTTTTATAACTTTCTGGTTAAATGTTCTATGAATGTTCTTACAAAATGTTTTTTAATTTGACCATGGGGCCTGTGCTGCTCGAAATAGAACACAGACACACACAAATTATGGGAAGTAATTAGCCTCTGGTTAGAACAGCAGTCATATGGCCATGAGAAAAGACACCAGAATGCTTCTCTTTGTCTCTCTCACTATCGTTGTCACTCCCACTTGCTGTAATTGTGTTCAAACTCTGATGCTCTTTCTTCAGAAATAACAGTGCTTTGTTGGTCTGTTTCTCAGCTGTATGGACGCTTGCATGATATTTTTGAGAAGAACGATGGTGTTAACAGAGAAGAGACAGGTTTAGAGAAGCTACACCGGAATAAATTGAATCAATGATAGGCAAAGTAGGGGAGGAGCAACATGATAGACTAAATTGTAGTTGTAAAGAACACATCCTCTTTCTGTTTTGAAGATTCTGGTCTCAGATTGAATTAACAAGCCTTCTCTTCCTACGTTTGTCCCTTTTTACAGAGTGGATACTGGCTGCTGACTTCCTTTCTGCAGAGTGACTGCAGTATTTGTATATTGAAGCCATTTACTCTACTACCAACAACATGTCAGGTAAATTTTACATCAATTTGGTTTTTGTCTTAAGTGTGCTAAGCTCTTGACTTAAAGAGATGTCTGTAAGTTTTCAATTTTTTTCTTTCTTTTTTTTTTGTCACCTGTAAGACTTATCTCCACAGAAGAGTTGTGTCAAAATTCTATCAACTGAATAAATGGGTTACTTTTGATTTTGAATGTATTTTAGTATCCGATTTTTCGGTGTGGGTCTGCTTTATTTTTCTTGAAAATCCCTTAAAGCTAATTTATCATATTTCATATTTTAAACATTTCCTAATGTATATAATCTGTCTTTGTTTCAGGTACCTACACACCTGCCCCTGGTGGGCCATTCTCTGCTTTGACCCCAAGCATGTGGCCCCAGGACATTTTGGCAAAGTACCATCAGGTGAGGAAGTGACTTTATATGTTCTTTTTATGTATTATCCTTTATAAGTATTTCTTTCTTTAAGATGACAATAAATAGAGAATTTATAATAAAAAGAATTTTATAAACTAAGAATAAATGCAAATTTTAAGCAGCAAAACGGTCAAACACGGGATAAAAAAAAACACGATTCATTTATTTTGCATTGTAGAACATACTGACAAACAAAATGCCACAGCTTGGTCTTCCTGTGACACTGACATCTGATCTGTTAAAAGCACAGTCTGTACTTTCTGCTGCTACAGGTCTCAATCAAAACAATAAAGACAAAAGACATAGCTTGACATAAAGTAGCAGACCGTGGTTTAACTGAAGTGAAACTGTTCTGAAAAGCTGCTGTTGCCGTCTTCAGCAGGGTCTATAATAGCCATCTTTCAAGATTTCATCTTTCTTTACAAGCAAAAATGCATTTTGCTTGTCTCTACAGAAGGACCCAGCAGAACAGCCTGAACGACAGTATGATGAGTTTGGTTTCAGAGTGGACGCTGAAGGTAAGTTCTTTGCTCACATTGACTCGTGCACATACATGCCCATTTTTTGTCCTCGTTCCAACTATTTCACACTGATAAAATTCCTGAATGTCAATTGAGAAACAAAAATTGAGATGCTTACTTGGGCAAAATAACTACATTATGTAGACAAATTCTGTCAGATTTAAGACCGCAAGTAATTGGGTTGCTACAAACAGTTTTTTTTCTTCATGATGGGGGGGGATTTTGTTTGTACCACAAGTATTACAGTAATGTTCATTTAAATTTTTTTTTTTTTTTTCTTAATTATCCAATAATTTGTCTGCCTTAAGTAGATATTGCAAGCATTTAGCTTATTGTTGAAATTGTTGCTGCTCATTATTGCTGCTTTTATAGTTAATTTATCTTCCGTTAAGGAATTTCTGTCTTTGGTTTTCTTATTTTAACCACTTGTTTCTTACTCACACTTGTTTCCCCTCACTCTCCTCCTGGATTTGTTTCCTCATGTATTCACGCTTTTCATGCTTTCATGCATTGTTTCAGTACTGTCATTTTCTTATGTTGTAACCTTCTTAATTTTAAAGGTGGCAGGATGCTTATTTATGTCCGTGCTATAATTACAAGGATTAAAATTCTGATATAACACTCAGATGGAGGGAAATCCAGGTCCTGGCTTGGCACTGAAGGCTCACCCCAGCGTGAGGACCCCCAGCAGCGATTGCGCTGGCAAGCCCACTTAGAGTTTACTCACAACCACACAGTGGGCGACCTGACCTGGGAGCTGATTGATCCTGTCCTTCCACGCTCTGAACGTCTGCGTTCCCTGGTGCTGGGTGGCATACCTCACAGCATGAGACCACAGGTAGGTAGACTTTCTCAGCATGGGAAAACTATTTGTGTCAGTGAATTAGAGGACTACACTGGTTTAAAATACTGCATGAGCTGGCTAGTCATTTTTTAGTCTTTTGAAAAAAAATACAAAGTGAATTGAGTAAAGTTAAACTTTGCTGAGACTGGAGTGCTATAGTTGCGGTTAAGTATATACATTTATTAGTTATATCCAAAGACACAAAAAAAGTTTAAGCAATTAAAAGTTGTTGTTTTTTTTCTGTTAGCTCTGGATGCGTCTGTCTGGAGCACTGCAGAAGAAGAGAACTTCTGAGATCTCTTACAGAGAAATTATTAAGAACAGCTCCAATGATGACAACACTACAGCTAAACAGGTAAAAATGGCTACTGTTCATGTAAATAAATCAGCTATGTTACAAAGCTTACTGTTTCTTGAGAACTTCTGTAAAAACCTAAATAATGCAGCTATCAAGCAGCTGTACATTTTTCGAGGATATGTATATAAGTCACACATTTGCCATTGTGCATTCATGTGTTTAAAAACTAGTTTATGTTACAAAGTCAGATAATTGACTATTAATTTAAATACAAATATAATCCTGATGTGATTGATTACTGTTATTCTCTATTTCTCAGATAGAGAAGGACCTGTTACGCACTATGCCAACCAACGCGTGTTTCAATAGTCTGACCAGTGTTGGCGTGCCGAGGCTGCGTCGGGTTCTGAGGGGCCTAGCCTGGCTCTACCCGGATATAGGATACTGTCAGGGCACTGGCATGGTGAGACGACACACATACAGAAATTCACATAATCCTTTTTTTTTTTTTTGCTTCTGTCTCTCTTCTTAACTTTATATATGTACTCTTCCTTTTTTGTCTTTTTCCATTATCTCAATCCCACACTCCTCTCTACCCCCCCATAGGTAGTGTCCTGTCTGCTGCTCTTTCTTGAGGAGGAGGATGTGCTATGGATGATGTGCGCCCTGATTGAAGACCTACTGCCTCCGTCCTACTTCTCCTCAACTCTGCTTGGCGTCCAAACAGACCAGAGGGTTCTCCGCCAACTCATTGTTCAGTACCTGCCAGCACACGACCGCCTTCTGCAGGAGCATGACATAGGCAAGGACGTGTATGAGCAGAGATTGTGAGAGTGTTTGGGGCTACTGAGGCAACATGAGCTTTCAGTGAACATTGCCTTACCCACGACCTTAAGTTATATATGTATATATTCAATTTGTATAGTTTCATTTAGTAATTCATATCTCCGAAAACACTACCACCTTGGTTACTGTCACTGCCTATAATTTTCTCTTTACTCTGTTTTAATGTGTACATTAGCTGGTAAGGTATAGCCAGGGTTATTTAAAATGTCTGCTCTGTTTGTTTCAACTTGATATCCTCACACTTAAATTCCTTCCATCAGTTATAGAAACAGTGTAGTATATCTATATTAGTATATCTAAAGCTAATACTGTACAATTATTATAGACCACTTGGACTATGCAGCTGTTGTTTACGAATACCATATTTGTGTTGATTATGATATTATATCTCTATTATTATATCAAAGCTTGTGGTAATATTCCTACTTGTATTCTTTTTTTATTTCTTACATCCCACAAACACAAGACAAATACATAGTCTACACATACAATTTGCAGCAATTGATTCTTTGCCTGGACTCAAGTCTATAAATTGTATATGAATCCTTTTTTCTTATACTTCCAGAGTTGTCACTGATCACACTGCATTGGTTCCTGACATCATTTGCCAGTGTGGTGGACATCCGTCTGCTCCTTAGGATCTGGGACTTGCTCTTCTACCAGGGCTCACTGGTGCTCTTCCAGGTTACGCTGGGCATGCTCAAGATCAAGGTATATTTAGAGACTCCATGTGCAGTTTATTTTGCGTTCAGACGCTTCAGTGATAGACCAATTAATCAGACTGATTATCTCGCATTTGGAAGTAATTGGGCGATGCCTGCGCTCATTAGAGAAATATACATAAAATGTTGGAAGACGCATCTGCAGGCAGACTTGTTAGTATGACTGCTATGAAAGCATTTGGTGCTCCCTTTCATGAGTGACTAAAGCTCTCATGCATCCTGGAAATGTTGCCCTGTTTACTGTCATCAGCCTTTCCTAAATGTTAAAACATTTCCTCCATCCTAAATCACAGCAAACCGAATCTATAACTGTTACTGGCTGTTACCAGCATTACATATATTATGTTTTAATGTATAGATTAATCCAGTTAAATGACATTTCTTCTGATATACTGTATCCCACTCTCTCTTAAATACCAGTCATGTCTTAAATCTAAAGCAAAACTAAATTTTTTTTTCCATTTCATCAGTTAGTACAACTTCAGTCTTAAACTACAAGTTACTGGCTAAGATGATCATGTGACTTTGGTTGTAATATGCCTTTAGATTAATCCAGTGATATGTGCCTTTTTTCTGTTTCAATATTGACAGTATTTAGCGGCCACCCTGATTCTGAAATATTGGCACTGGCCTCTATAATCCCATATTGATCAACCACCCCTAAGGTTATTTATTGTTTCAGTCAGTCAGTGTGCAGTTACCAGTCTGATTTTCTTGGAAAGAAGACAATGGTCAGGTTGGGGTTGTTAATGCAAACAGGTATTAAATACAACTAGAGCTAGCAACACTTCCCCTGATTAGTGGCTACTACAGTTGAAATAAATTGTATAAGTCAAGTGTTAATCCTTGTGTAATGTACCTGCTGACCCCAGGAGGAGGAGCTTGTATCATCAGAGAACTCTGCATCCATTTTCAATACTCTGTCGGACTTGCCAAGCCAGCTAAGAGATGGGCCTGCAGTTCTCGGGGAGGCTATGAGGTTAGCAGGAACACTGTCCCAGGAAACACTGGAAGCCCACAGACACAAGCACTTAGCCTACATACTCAATGAACAGACGCAGCTCAGCAATGGAAACAACACAACACTCAACACCAACCTCAACAAGGTCAGTTGTTGCACACTTTGCAGTGTTAATATCCTGAATTTAAAATAGATTTAAAGTAGTAAAAAAAAAAAAAAAAAATCTCTTTGTGCTTGTCTATGTTCAGGTGGTGAGGAGGCAGTCCCTGCGGAGGAAGTCCACCCTGAGCTCCCTGCTGTTTGGGGAGGATGAGGCAGAGGCCTTGAAATCAAAGAACATTAAGCAGACTGAGCTAGTGGCAGCCCTGCGAGAGGCCATAGCCCGCACGGCAGAGCACTTCCACTGTCTAGACCCACATCACTCCAGCACTGTGAGTTTACACACACAGCAGTACAGAAACGGTGTGGTTCATGTCTTTCTCTGTCTTTAAATTAACCAAAACAAGAGGAACAGAAAGGGAGGAATTTGCTGGGATGTCATACTAAACAGTTTTGTCCTGAATGTAATATTAAAAAAAATTGGCACGCATCATAAAGACCTATATCCATTTTTACATAATTTGCCATTACTTCTCCTGCCTTGTCCCTCCAGGACCTGACTCCTGACTACTCCATGGAGAGTCACCAGCGAGATCATGAAAACTTTCTTGTGGTCTCTCGGAATCGACGGAGACGGGCAAAGGCTTTGCTGGACTTTGAGCGGCATGACGACGATGAATTGGGCTTCAGAAAGAATGACATCATCACTGTGAGTCTTAACTTCTACAGAGAAGAACACAATGAAAGCACTGCTTGTTGTTTTCCAGCATGCACACACACACTGTGCATACCCCCTACCTCTGATTTGTGTCCTACTGAGTTTTTGCCCTCTATTTTCAGATCATCTCACAGAAAGATGAGCACTGTTGGGTTGGAGAGCTCAATGGTCTTAGAGGTGTGTGCTTTTTATAAGCATCAACACCCATTGTTCTCATCTGAATAATTCATTTTTCATCAGTCTGTCTTAACAGTTTATATGACATGCATTTTCTGTGGCTCTTTGTAACAGGCTGGTTTCCGGCTAAGTTTGTTGAGATCCTCGATGAAAGAAGCAAAGAGGTATAGAAACAATTGATTATCAATTTGAAGCTGAGTTTTGTAGAAATTAGAACTTTGTGCAATTTTGCTCCCCCACAGTTTCTGACTACAGTATTTCTGTCATAAATACGAATCACAAGCTTCTGTTACAGTATTGACAGTTGCAATTTAAACTACAAACATAATGTCAGTTACGTCTCGAAGTAACAGTCAAAGTTTGCACAAATGTTGCAAACAACTCAGAACAGCAGCATGCTGAGCTAAACTAACCTGAACCAGGGGCAAAAAAGCTGCTAACAGCTGACTTTAAATACCAGCAGCTAAAACTCTGCCTGAATACACTAATTTAGCTTACGATTGAAAACAAGTGAGTTGACAACTTTGTTAATACAGCCAAAAATAATGTAAAATAATGTTGCTTTAATAAGGCCCAAGTGTTTCCGCACTAATTTTAATTTTTGCCAGCAGATGTTACTTGGAATATTTATTATTGATGTGATATGTATCTGTTTCTATCTTTGGTTGCTCACATGCCCCTTCCAGTATCCTGATAATTAATTTACAGTGTTATGAACAGTGATGGATCCCTTTTTGTCCGTCTCCAGTACTCATTAGCAGGTGACGATTCTGTGACAGAGGCAGTGACAGACCTAGCAAGAGGAACACTGTGTCCGGCCCTAAAAGCCATATTTCAACACGGTCTCAAGAAACCATCTATACTAGGAGGGCCTTGTCATCCTTGGTTATTCATAGAAGAGGTAGAGCTTTATTACATTTTCACATGGCACCATATTGCACATAGCTGTTGTATCAAATTCACAATAGGGTGCAATCATTCCTTGTCTTATGTTTATTTTCTCAGGCAGCCAGTAGAGAGGTAGAGAGAGACTTCAACTCTGTCTACTCCAGGCTGGTACTGTGTAAAACCTACAGGTAAAATAGTTTTTATTAGATTGTAAAAAACCCTTAAATTGTATGAATATTTAGAATGGTTGTGTGGGATTGTAATCAGTTAAAGAAAATATGATATGTAAATAATAGTAATTAAATAAAATGTACTTGTTAAGTGTTTAGGGTACTGGATTGTAACAAACTTAAGCACAAGTTGTCCTAGTTGCATTTGCTTTTCATTACCTAAATACAAATAAGAAAGAGTCAAGAGGCTTGAATAGTAATACGCCTGTTTTAGAAAAAAAAAAGGTGTGGAGAAACAAATTAGATGTTAATTGCAGAGTAAACAGGTAGAACCTAAATGTTAGAATTTGAATGTTGACAGGGAAATGAAAAAATCCACTTTTAATGTGCATATCAGAGTTACTAAGTAACAACTCTTCTTTCTGTTATTTACCAGGTTAGATGAAGATGGGAAAGTACTAACACCAGAGGAGCTGCTATACAGAGTAAGTAAGCATTAATAAAAGTGTGTATAAAAACCCCCACAAAACCTGTGGGAAGTGATAATTTGGCTTTTGTGTGGCATGGGGATTCGAGTAAATATTTTCAGTTATTTTAAGGAAATGCTTCCAACAGTTAATATATTCCTTAAAAGTAGCATCTGTCATGTGAAGCCTTGCCATGTCTTTAAATTTAGCTTGTAGGAATCAATGTTGGTAGGAAGTGCATGAGCGCCCTCTGTCCACTCTTCCCAGGCAGTGCAGTCGGTCAACATGAGCCACGACTCTGCACACGCTCAGATGGATATCAAGTTTAGATCACTTGTCTGTGTTGGCTTAAAGTGAGTTTCAAGACTGATAAGCACACACACAGAATTGAAATCATGATATTTCTTTTAAATTGAGTCCTAACACATGTCTATTCCACCAGTGAGCAAGTGCTGCACCTATGGTTGGAGGTGTTGTGCTCCAGTATGGCTGCTGTAGAAAAGTGGTATCACCCGTGGTCATTCCTCCGCAGTCCTGGATGGGTACAGATCAAATGTGAGCTCAGGTAAGAAACACTTAACTGCTTATTGTTATCAGTGAAATTACTGGTATTTGATAAAATTCTGAAGATTGCTTGCAAGATTAAGTGTATTGTATTTTATCCATTCACCATTTTCCACATTTATTGCACACACAGTGATCTAGTTGTTGAAAATAGAAGTGAAATTCTCAAAAGGGCTTTAACCACAAAAAAGGAGGTTGTATATCGTTACAGACAAGTTGTTTGACCAATAAAATAATGCCAAATCTGCTGTTGTTGTCTCCCCAGGGTCCTGTCCAAGTTTGCCTTCAGTCTCTCCCAAGATTGTGAACTACCTGATAAGAAGGAGGTGAGCAATGTTTACAACAGCATCCCCATATAGAGCCATATAGAGCATCAGAAAGCAGTATTACCATTCAAAGATAACACAATAGTGTTCAGATGGGAAAAATTTGATTTTATGCTATTTCAGAAATCTGCAATATTGAAAGCAGAGGCTATGGATGTGCTGGTTCAGCATCACCTTTTTAGTTGGGACCTCTAGGTAACATGTCACTATGAGGCTGTAGATGATTTAGTTATCAGTTAGTAGTGTACTTCTGCTGTGTTACGACTGTTACCCTAAAACACATTTACTAAACTTGCATACTTTTTTCCCTATTTTATCATTTTAAAGAGAAATTTTGACTAGAATATATCTTAGCTTAGTGTTAAATCAAGTTGTTAACACAATTTCTGTACTTTTCCCTGCCCTCAGTCTCCTTGGTTTCACTGTATGATTACCATTTTTAGCTCTTCAGTAGATGCAGTGGTATCAGTTATCCGATGAAAAAAAAATGTTGGGTGTTCAAATTGTAGAGCATGTCTGGCCACAAACAGCTTTTTGCATCCAAGACCGTGTATAAAACCTCTAAGTGGTGTTTGGTCAGAAGTCTAATATACTGGAATTGCCATCTGTAGGTAAAAGCTTTCCACATCTCCTTTCTTTTCCAGGAAAAAGAGCAGAGACCACTGAAAGAGGGAGTGCAGGATATGTTGGTAAAACATCACTTGTTCAGCTGGGACATCGATGGCTAAACACAGCAAAAAACAACTGAATCCTATTCCGTCCTGAGTATCTGTGTGTATTTGATGTCTCTTCACGTTTCTTACAGACTGTCAGTCATTAATTAGACTTTGTTGTCTACTTCACAAAATGACGGCTTTCCAGACCCTATCTGTCACACCACCATATGACAGTGGTGACACACTAGTTCTTGTAACGGTCAAACACTTTGTATGTGCTCAAAGCACGTGTGCATCAAGGCGCAGACTTAATTTTTTTTCAGACCAATGTCAGAGGTTACACTACGTGGTGAAAACTATTTACAGAGGTAAGACATACCTGTAGTGCAAAGTAGTTTTCGCCTATGGACTGAAGCGCTCAGCATGTCCTAACTGTAAGTTTTTTTTTCAGCACTCACTGTTCTGGCTATTCAGCTTTCTATAGCTAACAGAGTGCATTTCTTTGCCAGAGATGTACAGTCTATTGTTCAGCACTGGTTATGTGTCTAAAAATAAAGCCACAGATTATTATAAAAACAAACACTGGACATATTATCATGGTCCTAAATTCCCCATTACGCTGTAAATTCCCTTTATATTATGACCAAAACAGAACATTCTCAGACATGGAGCTGTAAAGTTACATATCATGTTAGAGAGGAATGCTTCGGACCTCAACATCATGAATTCTAATGCTAATGTTGCATATGCCGAGAAAGCCTTCATAAATTGTAATATAAGACTATGGGTACATGTTTTACCTTTATTGTGGTAGTGTAAGTCTGCACTTCTATGACATAATGTAAATGGAGCAGAAAAATACTTTGTGTTACAATCAGTTAATACAGTAAATAAATATTACATTTAATATGAAATAGTTTTTTTGTACATAAAGTAAACAAAACTGTAGCTTGTGACTGAATGTGCCCTTCCAATTAAAGTTAAAGCAAATCTGCGTAGGACTTCATTGTTGTTAGTTGACACACTGATTTTTAAACTGGGCTTTAATTCTGACTTAAAGTTGCACACAAATTAGAAAGCAGACAATTGTGTATTTGTTCTTAAACTGTTGTCTGTTCTTGATGAAGGTAGTCTGCATGTGGATAGGGTTGATAAAACTGAATCACTCAGTATTTTTGTAATGCACAGGATTTTTTTTTTTTTTTCTAACAGCTCAACTTTCTGTTCATTTGTTACATTTTTAGCAGGATACGTTTCGGGGAAACACCGCTATGAAAAGATTTTGTTTTGGCTGCTATTCCAAGCTACATGAGTCTTGCAGGGTTTTTTTTTTTTTAATTGCAATCTAATGTTAGTTGATCATTTTTGGACTTACATTGTCAACTGTAATTTCCCATGTGTAGAAATCACATTATACAGATCAAAATACATAACAGTCTGCTGTCTACTCAGATAATCCTGCCAATAGTTGCCACTTCTCATAAGCAGAATGCTAAACTGATAAGACTGAGACTTCACACCAATGCACAGCAGAACTTACTGTGGAGATATAAAAGAAAAAGAACATGATAACTATGAAATCCTATTCCTTTTTTTCTCAATAATTAATCTGAGACAGTATTAAGATTTTTAATGTAATGTGAAAATAAGAGAAAATGAACACACAAAAGAGGAGGCACTGTTGAAAACTTCAGTAAAGCTTGTTTATTAATGGTCAGTTTTTTAGCGGCAAAGTGTGTTTGAAATGTCACAAGATGTAAAGAGCAACAGGCCTCAACACATGGGGGTACTAGAGTTACAAGTAGCACTGCAATGACTGCATGTCTCATAATCATGAGCACCTGTTGGAGTTACAAGATTCTGTGCTGTATTTGTTTGTACCAACACTATTGGTATAAGGTTTAAAACATGGCAGAGAGACAGTGGAAGCACGACAGGAACTACTGAATCTAGAGTGCAAGTGAGACTACACTGAAAGATCTAAGACCATCCAAGAGTGAATGTTTGACATGTGTGCCAAATAAATAACTGACAATTATAAAATGTAACAGCTTATACGAGTATTTTCCATATCTAGAATTTGAAATCACTATGTTCCGTCTGCTACATTCATTTATGATTTGCATACATTTTGTACAATGGCATCTTTCCAATCAGAGCACAACTAACAGCTATTAACATATGCAGTATAAATAGTACATTAAACGTTTCTTCATTGCAAATACACAGGGAATGCATGGAGGAGTTTCATTTATAGCTGCTCATGTTGGTACTGGACCCTTGTTGTGGGTATGGTCCCCCCTCCCTGCCACTGACATTGAGCCAGAGTATTGAACTGTAGATTTCATAATTTCATAGATACGTAAAAAAATGGATAAAATCATTATCTTCCTGTGTGAAGATAACCTCAAATACTACACTCATTGTAGTCACCCATAGCACTCTAAAGGGCAAAAGGTGGCTGGCTTTAAAATGCATTTAGGATGTATGCCTCGTGGCACGGGACATACCCCTTTTTGTTCCCTTTAAAAAACAACTAGGATCCGGTGTAAAAAGGCTCGATAAGAATGAGGAGTGTCATGGTTTGTGGAATGAAGACACTTGGTGGAGTGATAGCAGAGGGGGGGGGTGGGGGGTATAGGGGATGAGAGGGCAGTTTAGCACCCTCCAATCCCTGATGAGGAGGGAGCTGCAGTAGGGTTGGTGCTGCTGTTCTGCCCTTTTCCTTTGTGCCTCTGGCCGCCCCTTCTCCTTCCACCTCCTCCAGACTTTGGCTGCAAGGAAAACAAAAACACATCACAGGGGGCCTCTACGCTTACATGTGCATTTTAAGTATTTGCAAGCAATGATAATCAACTCAAGAAGAGGAAATGACCAGAAAACATTTACTCAAAAAACAAGATTGTTAAACTACGAACTCAACCGTTTTCTTTCCAGCTGTTCTTGTTCATTTTGAATTGCCCTATTTTACCTTATTCTCTTTGTTGCCCTCCTTTATCTGAGGGTCTTCATCTCCCTCTCCCTTAGGAAGCCAGCCACGCAAGCAAAGTATGAAGGGGGATGTATGAAGAAGTGATGATGCATAATAAATGCAGAATTTAGGATAAAATAAGACCAAATCAAAGCACAATGTATTGGGAAGTGTTTTGAATGAAAGGAAAACAAGGAAAGGAGGACACAGAGCAGTTGATAAGTTAGAGAAGAGCAGCAATGTTAGGGTAAGTACACAGTTAAGAAACCATAGAAAAAACAAGAGGATCCCTACCAAACTAAATAGCACTTGGTAAAATAAGTCTTTTATTGACTTACCGGTTGTGTTGTGTTTGGGCCCGCTGACTGTGCTATCGTTGCTACATCGTCACTGGCTGCCGTGGTGCCATCATCTTTCCGGAGTGGTGCCTTCTTTGTGGACTGCATTTTGATTTGTGGAGGTTTGGAATTTGATGGCAAATTATTGGTGGATTGTAAGAGCTGAAAAGAATGGGAATATTTTAGTCTCAACAACCGCAACGTATTAGTCATTTATGACTTGAAAAAGTTTATTAAATGAGTAATTCAATCATGACTCAGCCTGAAGCCCTGTCTGGATAGGACATGGTCCTGTTTTTCTCCTTTCTTTTATCTCCTCTTAGATGTCAAATGAAAATAATTTAAGTTACAGTATTCTGAGTGAGTCTTGGTAAATAATGAATTATATTGGCTGAGGAACCTCTTTAATATTTTCTGTTCATTTGAAATTTGATCTTTAGTATTACAGTTTGAAATATAAATGTTTTAAATGAAAATATAGATAATTCTCTGAAAACCACAAGTTAGGGCTTTGCAACAACATAGTATGGGGAAAATACATGTTTGAAATCCAGTTTGATCAGTAGTGTGATTCTCACTGGTCATCATGTTAACCATGTCCTAGTGCCAGCACAAGTTGATCATTCAGAAGCTACTACCTTGGTGATGGTGCCCACAGCCTTTGTGCGTCCCTCCCTAAACACCAGCCTCTGGTCACAGTGCAGGTACTCAGGAGTTTTGATGAAGCGGAAGTGGACTGAAGCCTTGTCCCCCGTCCGTAAGCAGTCTCTGTTCATAGACAAGATGGTGGCTGTCTGCCTAATGCTGCCACAGTGGACTGAGTGATGGGTGAGGACAGAAAGTGGATAGAAAGACAAGGGAAAAATTATTCTATCATCCATAAGCAACCCCTGAAAATTATTTTTTACTAATTGTTTTAACTCAAGGAATCTCCAATTAATTGAACTTAGCAACAGTTAAGAAAAAAATGTAGTTGGAACACTGACAATAACAAAGCTGAAAAAAACTTTTCTCCATGTCATTGTAACTCACCCATGGCCTGATATCTGGGGGATATCGTAGTGGGATGATGGAGTACCAGGATCTCTGCCTCAAACTCCCAGGTGGCCTGTGGGCACAACCTTGGGGAAACCATCACCATGCCTTTCCTTATTGATGAACGCTTGATCTTTACAAAATGCAAAGTTATAAAAGAGGCAAAGATAACAGAGGACACAAAAAAATGTTAATTTTTTTCTATCATGTCTGAATATTAGATGTATTAATATACCCCCACCCCCACCCCTTGGTGCTGCACTGGGAGAATTTCCCTTCCTACCTTTTTGAGAGCAAACGAGGCTGTCTGGCCACCTCTGACTTCCTTAACTGGCATCCTCTTGCGGTGGATTGATTTGACGGCAATGGGGATAAAACTGCCCAAGGGGTCCGGCCCTAGCAGCATTGTATCATTCAGGCGTATGAGTCCACGTAAAGTAGTTCCTGACACAACTGTTCCCACTCCCTGAGACACAAACACAGCACAACTATTGGTTTAGATAGCATAACATAGGGACTTTTCTGTGTAATGTTTGAGGATGATAACCTTTAGTGTGATATCATTCACACAGTACGATGGATTTAGTGATAAGCATTTATCAGTGGTCAAAGTACCGGCACAGAGTAGGTGTCGTCTATCTGAAACTCAGCAGGCTGGTCATCTCGATAGGAGGTCCTAGAGGAGAGCAAGTTGAGGAACATCTTGAGCAGGTCCATGTTCTCTCCAGTCACATTGGAGATCTGAAAGATGGGACACATCCTGGCCGGACACAACACACACACATACACACAGGTTACAGAGGAGCATTTTTTTTTTTTATCTTGCTCTGAATCTGGCAGAGACAGATTTGGTACCTCTCTGAACTGAAGTTTGAAGCCGTGACTATTACATCATCTTTGTTCTGTACCAGAACAGGGATCTTCCTACAGCCAGGGGACTTCAGTAACCTCTGGAGCAGCTTCAGTGTCTCTGTAAGAAGCAAAGAGCTGGGTAATGAGAATAGCACAGTAGGTTTCTAATATCATGTTGTTAGAAGGGCCACATAAAATTACAAATTATATCAGAACACATCAACACAATGTGCATCTTTCAGGCATAACAACCTATTGACAAGAAGCCTTTACACATATTTACTCAGCCTTTTCTTGTTTTCACATTGTATTTTTCACATTTAAGAGAGAAGTTTTGTTGAGAACTCCAGAGGACTGACCTTGAAGGATGTTAGCTGGGCACATATCTATCTTGGTTACCACTACAAACACAGGCACATTAAGGGCTAGGGCCAAGCCCAGGTGCTCTTTGGTCATCCCCACAATACCTGCATTACTGCCCACCTGGCAAGGCAGGGAAAGAAAAATGGGTCTATTTTAAACAAAGAAACAGGAGACAAGGCTGTTTTTTACACTGTAGATGCTGTAGACATGAGTCACCTCATATTTAGATACGTTAAAAATGGTTGAATTAAAAGTTTAATGTTTCACCTCATAAACACAGATAAACGTATGAATCAATACATGTAAGAAAGCAATATACATGGACAGATATTAATTGTAATTCTTTTTTTAAATATTGCACCCATTTTATGATATTAACTGGCATAATGCCAATTATCCCCTGCTGCCTACACACACTCACACACATGCTAAGCCCCCCTTCTGACCATGAGCATGCAGAAGTCAGGCAGGTGTCCAGTCATCCCAAACACGGTGGTCTTGAGGTATTTCTCATGGCCAGCCAGGTCTATGAAGGTAATGACCTTGGATGACTTCTCACAGATTTTAGTCCAATCCAGGCTTCCTCCATGACTATCTGGTTTGTTTACCACCTGGGTACACACAGGGAGGGGTGGAGTCATATCCACAGCACTTATACCGTCTACACTTCCTTGGTCAGCTTCACAATGAGGTCATTTAACACATTCAATAAGGGCTATGCTTTCATTGTTACTTGCTCCCTTATACAGTTAGCAAGCTGACCATTACCACCTCCAACTTGGTTGTTGCCCATTTCTGAAGGGGGTCCATGTAATAGTAATGTGCAAGGTCCCTCAGCAAAAATATTAGCTCCTCTTTATTATGGTGCTACTATAGTTGCATGAATAAGTGCTCAACACATCAATGTTTTATTTAATTAAACATATTATCAAGGCAGGTATTCGCACAAAATATAGACCAGATATTGTAATTTACAACACAGATATAGAGATTGTAACATTCCAGTCCAGTTTGCAATCAAGTAGGATGATGCAAAAAGTAAGTACTAAACACTCTATGAAAAAGAAAGGAACGCAAGTGAAAAAAAATTCATGATTTTCAGAGGCAAGAGCTCTCCAAAGACCTCCGTAACAACACTGTTGAGCAAAATTAGTATGAATTATAATTCTAAAGCTTTAACAACAACTATTCTTCCACAAGAATAACAACCAGTAATCTTCTCAACTCTGCCACCTATCAAGCCCTCACCTGTCCTTCCTGGTCAAACCCGAGAATATCATTGCCCACACTGCTGGTCCTGCCACTCTCCATCTCATGCTTGTGTCTGAAGAGCTTCTGGCGGGCAAAGCCCCTGCCATTGTCCAGCTCTCCATGTGTTAGCACTCCCAGGAGAGTACTCTTACCAGCATCCACATTACCCACCACTGCAACCCTGAATGATAAGAGTTCCAAAATATTACAAAAAATCTATACAAAAGGCATTACCTTCTGACACATTCTTTAAGAAAAACTTACCAATGTGTTAAAAAAAAAAAAAAGGAACTATGCTCATGGCCAACTACTCACCTGACCTCCAGGAAGTCCAGCTCACCTACACGCCGACGGATCAGATAGTCGCGCACCAAACCAGCGGCCTCATTGCGCTCCCGGAGCGGAATTAGGTCAGCATCCAGTTGCTCACACATAGAGCATACCGTTGCTACCGAGGCCTCCATATCCTTCTCATCTAGACCCCAGTCACCACCATCTACAACAGAGATACAGTGGAGAGAGGGACAAACAAGAAGTGTACACAATTTAATGAGAACTCTGCAAATGAAATGGGTTTTATAAAGGGTTTTGGCACAGACTGACTAAAAAATAAAGGAAAAGGCGATTTAGTTTTCACTTTCAAAGCTTAAGATGTCAGAAAAAATGAGTAGTTTAGTTTAAACGAAACAGCTTATTTTTCTCACCTGAGCCCATGCCAACCACATAGATGGTCTCTCCACATCCCTCCTCCATCCTGTCCCGTAGCTGACGGAGTAATGAGTCGTACTGCTCCCCATTTGGGCTTACAAGTGCCAGCTATTAGGTTTATGTACAGGGCGTGAAGAAAGAAAAAGAGAGAATATTGGCCATTGTCAGTGTTATGACCCAAGCTGGATGATTATACAATCATCAATGCAAATTCTTTAGTCAGTGAGTTGAAAACAGCGATGGTCAGTTACTGTTAAAAGGTCAGTTGCAATTGCACTGTGTCGTTGCTTTATGAGAGATCGAAAATGTTCTTCCTGCATTTCAGATAACTGTTATATTCAAAACAACAGTAGAAAGTCAGCCTAATGGAAATTGCAAGTTTAAAAGTTGCTGAAATTGCAAGTTTACAAGTTGCTCTCCAAATACAAACACAGCTGTTTTTATTCCCATGAACCACCTCAAGGGTACATTCAGTACCACAATGAGGGAATTTTATGGGGGTTTTACCATGTGGTAAAAACTAAAAACATTAAATTAGTTTTGTTATTAGTTTTGACCGATAAGTTTGACAATATACTGAAACAGTTTGGAACTGTGGTTTCTTTTTTTTTTTATAACCACTACAACATATCACTTTTAATTATGGCTATATTTAAAAAAACCTATTTACTTGACATGTAAATAGTGTTTTTTGTTTTACTATTAATCCAAACTTTACAGAGGTATGTTGGCATTATTTATGTTTAAGTACAAGCTAAAAAACTTCCATCTGGAGGTAAAATTCAGTTTAATTGTGCAACGGTCCATGGTGTAATGTCACATTATAGATAAGTGACATCTACAAAAGTAAATCAAAGTATACCACACAGCTTATCAAAGGCTGACACAAACCAATGAAACTGACAAGACTCAAAGGTGAACAAGGTATTGCCTCCCTGATGCAACCCTGTGCAATCTGTTTATGAGAAATGCAATACCATTGCAATGTGTAATATGACACCACAGGACACAAACCTAATTGCTGTCAGTCATACAAGCCTATATCATTGAAAAACTTGTAAACAACTTTTAATGAATCATAAACAATCTTTAGCCTAATTATTACTCTCTTTTATATTTGCTCCTGGGCGTTATTGTTGTTAACTAAGTGGTTCAGCAGGTTAACCTGACCACATTCTCCTCTTAAACTGCATTCCTTCAGTTTGTGTAATATGTTTGACTCAGAACGTTTACCCTACGTAATGGTTTGTTTGAAAACAGAGGCGTCCATGTTGCTCTGCCTTATTTTGACAGTGGCGGTTTCATCAGATATGGTCAGTCTGACCAGTGTTGTGGTGCAATGTGCTTCTGCTGATAGGCAACTTGTGTTAACGTTGGATTCGGTTACGCGCTACAGCATCAGCTGGGACTAGCGTTAGCCACAACTAGCTATCATACTTAACGCCAGAGAAAGTAACCCCCTCATTCCAGGAAGTCAGGCGTTCATAGTATTAAGTTAAGACTGCTCAGTGGTTGTTAAACTCGTATTAAAAACATGCATATATTGTTTGGTAACCGCATAAGTACATGCAAGAAACACGACATGGTTCAATTCATTCATTCATTTGCAGTAGCAGCTAACGCTTGCTAGTGTTAGCTTAGCAGCGCTGTAACATCCAGGGCCTAGCTTTACCTTGTTAGTGAAGTCAACCCCACGGTCCTCGGGCTCGCCATTCATCAGTTCCCCGTCCTCGAAACAATCGTCCCCGGCGTCGTCCCCGCATCCTCCCCGGTCTGGAGCAAATATGCTCGCGGGAACTAAAGCATCGGCCAGTGGTATGGAGCCTGGACTTATACCTGGCTCATGCGCCGCTGTTATTGATGCCATTTCTATGCCAGCCACACAGTAATAAATTTCAAGCTGTCCAGTTGTTGTGATGACGGCAAACACCCATACAGACGAGACAGTAACGTACACCGTAAGGTCTACACGCTCACGTCAATTAGCTATGCTGCAGATTTAAAACAGTGAAGCCAAGTTGAATGATCTCACTTGACGCCAACATTAAAGTAACATGCTGCCAACAGATATGCGGTCTGTTTGCGTTCAAGCCATTTAAAAAATAAAACTACCCCCGCCTCATCAATATTAATGAGAAAGAGCTACAAGCATGCTTTTTTTTTACCTCTTATTTACCAATGGTAATCAATATGTCAGCAGTGGACCAATCCCAATGAGGGGGTGGTTCATATGATTACCAGGTTGACCAGTCCCTCTCTGGGCTGCAGGGCATGGCAATATTGAATGGCGTAATCAGAGTGTAACACTCGTGGACTACTGTTTATGAAATAAAAATACATTCAAATACCGCTTTAGGTTATTAATTACGAACTTTATTAATGATTGATATCATTCTTTCAATGTATATTGTCTGCATCTAAAACATCTTTTCTTGTGAAGTAATCCCTCTTACTGTAGATGTTCTGAAAAAAAGTAGATAAGATATATATATAAAGGGAGAGAGGGAGAGAGAGAGTTAATTAGGTTCATTTTATAATTATAACAAATAATGATTAAATCAAAATAAGTGAGAAGGAAAGAATAGGTATCCCCAGATTATTTACCTCTATTACTTGTGATTTCATCATCCATCATCATTAAGATGTGTGTCTATTCTGTGTGAGAAAAGTTTTGCATAAATGCACACTGAAAATATTTATGTGTTTATTTGTAAATATATCAATTTCTAAATACACTTGAAAATATCTTACAGTAAAATTGTGTAATGCCAGCCATTGGTAAGAAGTCAAATGTGTTTGCAGTTTCTCACTGTGACCACTAGAGGGAAGTGAACAGCTGTGAAAGGCCAATTGTCATCTCTATTGAATCACAGCAAACTCAGCGGGATACAGATACTTCTTTTTAAAACTCTAAAATTAAAACAACAACAACAAAAAGACAAATGTGCTTTTGTGCACAGCCAAGTGTACAGATGGAGGTAACAACCTTTACAAAGGCAGTATTTTCTGCAGGGCATGCAATGCATTTTACATAGGTTCCCCACTTTTTGATACCTAGGGGTATATTGTGATAAAAATCTGTATTAAAATGTGTCTGTTTGAGTTTGTGTGAGTGAGAGTGACAAAGAGTGTATGTGCCTGTGTGTGTGTGTGTGTGTGTGTGTGTGTGTGTGTGAGTGCTCCCCCTCTGTTATATGAAATAAAGTTCTCTGTGTCATTAGATCTGCTGACTGTCTTAAGACTGAATCTTGGGTTAAGAGGACACATCATCTTGCAACAACATCATCATCATATTTAACGTCTGATGCAAGAATGTTCTCGCATCACAAGTTCAGATAAAGTTAACTGCATCTATTTAAATGAGGTTTCCCATGTACACTGCGTACCTGAAAAGATCAACAAGCACATCTGAGCTAGGACTCATGGCTGTGATTTGCAAGCTGGAGTGTAATTGTGTGTGCTTGTCTCTCAGTGAACCAAATGTAAAATCATGTGATGTTAATCAGAAGACATACAGCTCAACAGTGAACAGGCAAACATAATTATAAACACTTCCTTCCTCTTAGAGCCCTCTCATACACAGTGAACAGATGTGTTTTCAGTGTAAAAGGAAAACTGAAAATCAAAGATAACTGCAGCCAAGTAAATTTTTTATATCTTCTCTATAAATTTATTTACAAGCAACAAACTAAAATCACAAAACTAGCAAACACAGTGACACTGTGACATTACTTAGGCCGACCAAACATTATTCATATAACAATTATTCCCAGAATGAAGGGCAATATTTTATAACACATCAAAATATTCTAAAACACCAGCTGACTTGGGCCACGTCGTACACTTTAAACAAATAGAATCCAAAACATTAAAAACCTAAACATTTTTTGTAACTGTGAAATCCAATAGCTGTAGTGTTTTTAGTCCTCTCATGTTTTTTCTCATTGGTTTATAATGAGGTGGACATTAGATGCAAAGTTTAATCTAGGAATTTTCTTCTTTTTATATCATGCAAACGATACTCATTAAATATCCTTTCCAAATGCAAGATTGATTTGAATTCAAATCCAAAGACAGATCCAACCCAACTATTTACTCAAGCCTATACAGTTGCTTCAGGATTGGGTTTACATTAGGTCATTATTCACTGCAGTGAAAGTGTGTGGCTTATTGCCTCGTTGTCACAGCAGCTGTGTCAGATGTTTCTCAGCAGATGAATATTCCTGGCATGTGGCATTCTACTGGCTGTCCGTCAGATCATTTTCAAGATTTGACTCAGTTTCAAAACTCCACTTTGGCTTTTTATCTCCCCTGACTGAAGTTTACACAGTCTGCAAGAAGACTGATCTCAAACCCTGCCATTTGATCTTACAGTAAGCTATATGCAGTAAGTGGGCATTAGGGCTATTGGCTGAGCTAAATATTTAGTTGTCTCCCTGGCAACAAATACATTTCTATTTTTGTCTGGCACTCTGGATAGTGTTCCTTCTCACTGTAAGACTCAACACACTCACTTAGGCTACAATGTAACATTCTGATGTCAACAAATCACTAATAATCACTAATTGCACTGCTGATAATTAGAATAACTTGTTAGGCAATAAATACTCAGTGAAGTTAGTTATATATAGTCAGCAGCTGCAGTCTGGCTTCATTGGTCAATGTTCTCTAATGGGGTGATTGTATTTGCTGCTTGAAATGTCACTCAGATGAAAGGAACCTCCCACACAGTATATCTCCTATTGCCAGGGTGCAGTGAGGCAAGGCCCTGCAGCACTCTCACGTCTTCTCAGCTGTGCTTCACTGACTAAATCTGCAAAGATGATGCAAGTAAGTAAAATTTTGAGAATAATACTGTGCCTCTGTGTTGCTTTCACTCTCAGCATTTTATGACCCAGATAGACAAGCGGTATTAGGTCATATTTTAAAAGTGGAACTGTCAGCTGGTTAACATGTGCCAGCTCACACCACTGTATGTAATGAACAACCTGGACTGTGCTTTAACTAAACAAGCTTATTGCTCTTTAACTGTGTTTTAGTAACATGAGCCTCTAAGAGGTTCAGACTTCCAAGATTTCTTTGGTTGCCTTTTAAGGTCAAAATATTCACCACAGAGCACACATGCAACCACATTAATCACCTAATCCATAAAAAGTAAGTCACCTTCTCAGGCTGTTACATTCATCCCGTAATAATGAAACTACACAGCAAAATGTGTATGATATTTTTGCATTTCATCCTAATCATCTTGGTCTTATGATTTAGACTTAAGCACAATCAGCAATGCATCCTTTCTCTCTGGACTTATAATGATTAGATTATAATAAAAAACCTGTATGTTTTTGGCTTTTGGTCAGCAACGGGGGTTAACATGTTTGGGAAGGTTATGAAGGGTGTGTGTGTGTGGATTGGACAGGTTTAATTACATTTAAAGATCAAATTAAATAAAGCTATCATGCGGACGCTCTAAAAATCGCTAGGATTCTCAAGTTGACCTCTTGGAGAGAAGGAGTTCGCAGTGAATTGCAGAGTTTTTGCATGAAATTCTGTCCAGTAATGTCAGTGAAATCCAAGTTGGGAAGCAGTTATTCTAGAGTTGAATAATTAAATAGGAATCATTGCTGTATCTGTTACATATAGATGTATTTAACTTGTACATGCTTGGAGTGGTTGTACTGTTGGTAGCCAGATTTTGTAACAGTCAGACGGATAATGAATTGAGATCTCTTACAGAATACAGATTCCTTCAGACAGCAGTGTCTAGGAGAGATTCAGGAGGACAGCCAGCTCTGACCTCAGCCTAGCCCCAAACAGCTGAAGCCCCAGTGCTATGTTCTATTCATGCACTTTACAGTTGGATTCTAGCTTGGAAGGAATGTCGTACCCATGTCATTCTACCCCTTTTCCCTCCCTTTAATTTCATGGTTTGGTTGATCTTTCTTATACATTTTTTTTCTTTCTTTCTTTCTTTTTGTTTTTTCTCCAGATTTACCCTCTTGTGTTCAGTAAAAATCATCCAATTAGTCAGTTTTTTTCAGCAGCTGCAGTGCTTAAAACTCACATTAATTTTTTTTTGCTTCTGTGCCCTGAAAGACAATGATTGATGTAATTTGTTATCCAAATTTCGAAGCTGTTTGCATGTTAGGAATGTTTCCCTCGGTTCTGAGTGATGAAACACATAATTTACCAAAATCAAAAAAAAAGAAAAAAAAAGAAACATTAATATGCATGCCAAATCATTTCCTGTTTCTGGCGAGAGATAAGTGATTACAAAGTGCTGAGAGCTTGTGTTCAGGCTGCCTCCATTGTCAACTGTCTGCTCAGAATCTGATTTTTAGAATATCTTAAAAACTTGCACTTTATGTTTCCATATTGTGAAAAATTGTAACCTCCCAGTGGGCTGCCTTTTTTGTCCTCATCACCTGGTGACAGTAACAGTTCCCCAGATACATTATTTGACAAATGACAAAATGTTTAACAGTGGTAATCTGTGTTTCACAACCAAATAATAGCTTGCTCAAGCACAATTTCCACGTTGCGGCACAGCTCCGTGTTCTCCCGCCACATGTACACTTGCAACTGAGCTGAGGATTTCTGCTGTGCTCAGCCTTTTTTCTAAACTGTGTGCTTGCAATCCAGTGTTGCTCTTAGGAAAATATTACTCAGTTCAACAACGGTCACCCCTTGTAATTTTTCAACATTTTTAGCCTCTGCCAAAATCAGTGTAGGGGAAAAGAGCCATGGCAACAGAAAGACAGGAAAGCTCTGGAATCTCTGACCACTCCGTCAATGGAAGTATAATTAAAAACACATGTTTTGTCATTTCAGAGGATGAAGTGTAGGTTGGAGAGTTGGCTCAGGCTACAACTGGTGCTGCTTTCCCCCCCGAGCTGCTATAATAGCTGGATCTAGTAAAATCCAGTGGTACATCCACACAATAACATACTGTGCCTCTATTTTTCTGCACAGGGTATGATTATAAAGAACATGTCCTTCAAGGTTGGGCAGACCCTGACCATAACTGGAGTCCCCAAGCCTGATGCATCAAAGTAAGTATAGTGTAAAACACCTTAGACACATTTTTGAGTAAGTTCATCGCAGTAAAATTGAAAGAGTTCATATTCTCTTAATTCTTTTTGATTGGCTGATGTAGGAATTGACTATTTCTTTTGAGTATTCCTCAAACAAATGCCACATCTGTCTTGTTGAATACCTTTTTTTTTGCTCAGATATTTGGATATTTTATCCCTAAATGCAATAGTACTGATATTAGGGCCACCATCCCTTATTCTCCACAACAGTTTCAGAAAAAAAGTGTAATTTCAGTATTTCTCCTTCAGTCACATCTCAGCAGGTAGCTGCAGTTTCATTAGTACAACATATGAAACATGTTCAATGTTTTTTTCCAATCTGTCCCATCATTTTCTACACTTTTCTACTCTTTGCTTATTTAATTTTCTTTGTGGAGTGTAGCAACTAAAATCAACACTAGAGCCAGTCCTCATACTCCCACAAACACTGAAATGGAGGTGAAATCAATAATCTACATAATCAGTTAGAGCCAGTGACCAGCCAGAAACATCCCCACAGAAGTGTGTGTGTGTGGGGGGGGGGGGGTTAGGTAATGGTTAGCAGATGAAAAGAGCAACTGCTGCAGTTCTCTCAGTATTTTTTGCACTTAATGTTCATTTCCCCATTTTTAAATAAGGAAGTCATACTGAAATGTAATGAATCTTTTTGTCACATTATGTTTCAGTTTTGTGTTGAATATTGGCCCAGATGAACAGGATGTTACTTTGCATATCAACCCTCGTTTTAATGCCCACGGGGATGAGAATGCAGTGGTCTGCAACTCTTACCAGGGGGGCAAATGGTGTGAGGAGGTCCGTGAGGGAGGCTTTCCTTTCCAACAGGGAGAGGAGTTTAAGGTGATCAGTCCTGCTTGTGTTCATGTGTGTTTGCAGATATACACTCAATCCAGTGCCTTTTTTTTTGTTGATGACTCCTGTTGGAAAATATGCTATGCAACTTAAAATTGAACCATTATTATTTGAATTAAAAAAAAAATAGACTCACATAGAGCTGTGAGAGCCAAAGATTTGAATAAATTTTATAAAAATATGGTACAGCATACTTGAGCTAATTTTAATCAAATCACCTTGTGACATGATATAACATGGAACTATGGAAATATTAAGTTTTATCAATTAAGAAATCATTTGTCGAGGAGTGAAGCACAAGTGTAAATTTGTCTGCGTGTTTTTCCTCTTTCTCTCTGTCTCTCACCTACATCCTTTCCTCTAGATCGTCATTGAATTCTCCCCTTCAGAGTTTCTGGTGACCTTATCAGATGGCTCCACAATCCATTTCCCCAACCGCATTGGTGCTGAGAAATACTCCTTTATAAGCTTTGATGGGGATGTTCGCATCAGAGGTGTTGAAATCAAGTAAACCTCTGGCCTCCCAGGAATCGCTGGAGTTTAGTTTTTCTTTTTGATTTGTCTAGCATATACTCAAATATAGCCACGTACTTTAAGTAAGTGAACACATGTGGTAGCAGTAGTGCCTTACATGCTTATTACTTAATGTATTATGCAAGAATTAGTTTTTTGAAGATGCAAGCAACCATAGACAGATAGATGGATAGATAGATTGACACAAATCAAGTAATTATACTTAGATGTTCACACAGAAAATCATACAGTAAAGATTGTGACTGCAAACATGACAGAGCAACTGACTGAAAAGCAACCGAACATAAAGTAGTTCCATGTTTTATGTTGTGTAGTTTCGCAGCGCTGAGTTGGAATGAACTACAAGAAATGTGATCATTTATTCTTTAAGGTGCCTTGAAATGTTGTATGCTCTCTTGATTCCCCTCCAGACATTCCAGATTTAACTAACTAACTATAATGCTTGCTTTTACAACATGTATTAAAGCATGTCCTTTTATGATAAACGTGGACTTTTTCTGACTCCTCAAAACACACAAACACATTATCTATAAATAAGGCCTTTCCTTGCCCTGTGAAAAATATTCTGTTGGTAAAAAGAAGGCAATGTCTATTTCTATGATTTCAGTTCACTGTAGTCAATCACAATATTGGCTGTGAACAGTCTTATGACAATTATTCATCATCCATAATATTAATATATATAGAAACCACATCCCACATCCTTGCAGCAAATGAAGTGCAGTCTTCATATCTGTCAAGGAGCTTGTGAGGGCAGAGTGGAGCTACTTTTCTACATATTTTCCTGCCATGAGTTATATTGACCAGTAGGTGCTACTAATGAACAAGAATTAAAAGCCAATAAATTCAGTATTAACACAGTAAGCTGGAAGTCTTCAGTGCTTCGGTGGGGCCTCATCTTTGTTCCCTTTTTCTGTCAATATTTTCAGTTTGATGTCATTTGGACAATTCAAATATATGAAAATTTAATTGGCCATTTTTAGCCAGTAGGTGTCACCATTGCTATAATAATGCAGCTTACTTTGGTTTTGAGCATAGTGGGAAAAATGTTTCAGGTCAAACACTGGTTACAGAATTTAAGTGAATCATGATCTCTGTGGAATTGTTTGAGTTCACATGGTTATGCAGAAACTGTCTTGGCTTTTTTCTGCCTTCAGCTGGGGTCAAAACTTCCACTTTCATAGATTCAAAAGTTCCACATTCATTTAACCTATTTTTAACTATTTCTTGACAGACTTGAAATGGTATAGAAGTACAATAATTTAAAGAACCAAAATACTGTGATGCTGTAATTCCTGTGATCAAAACTTAAAATGTGCAAAAAGCCTGACTGTGACTGTGAAACAGATAGTGAAGCATTATCCTGAATGAAAATCACATACACAGATAGCTTTATTGATCCATTGCTGACCAACATAATGTGTTCTACATGCATGATATGGCACAGAGGTGTAATTGAAAACCATAACAGATATATATGGAGCATCTTGTTCTAACTAGACACCATTTTTGTGCGTGTATGTTCAAGAGACTCGTGAGTATTATTACAATATAATCTGATGTAACAGAAGGCAATGTTGTGCGAGGTTGATTTAAGGAGAGAAGAGGAAGTGAGGAAAAGTTTATGTGTGAGGACAGGTTGCCATGCTCCAAGCCTACAAGGACTGATGGGGTCATATAGGATGACCCTATCTTATATATTTCATTATTATTATTATTATTATTATTATTATTATTATTATTATTATTATTATTAAAGGCAGCACAGCTTGTTTATGTGTGTGCATGTTTGTGTGTCTGTGATCAGTCATACAGATACATGTGTGTACATTTTTTCATGAATGTGCATGTAAAGTTATCAGTTCTCTGCAGAAATCTGACAGTGTGAAAAGAGGAGAAAAGCACATTTGGTTTACCATAACTACATTTCAGCTCTTCTCCTTTTTTCCCCCCATTTTTTCACTTCCTGTGTCTCTGTCTGTCTCCCTCATGCTCTTTTTTCTCTCTCTCTTTCTCTGTCCAGTTGTTTCTCATGTATTCCTTCTCTCCATCCTGTCATTCCTCAGTTGTAACACATCCTTCTTTCCACACTGCTTATTGGAATCCATTTTAACATTTCTGCAAATTATTATCCCAGGGCAGACGAGATCAATTGATGGGGCTGTTTTGATAGTGCACTATGTGTGTTTGTGTGCTCTGCGTCCACTTAGACTTGAGATCATCACCACCATGTGTTTACAATATATCTATAGTTTTATTGTCCCATTTGTACATGCTATCTTTTTTACATCAGCCTACTTTGTACACTCAACATTTTTTGCATGATCCCTCCTCTGCTGCTCTGCAACAGTTTCACAGAGATGTTAGATGGGCTCTGTCCTGCTGTGAGTGTGGGTCTGTGTGATGTTCATCCTCCCTGATCCACAATCTGCTTACTTAAAACACTGTGATGTTTGTGTGAAGGACAAACCTTCAGCCCTTTCACACACACATGTAATCGATCAGGTTAGAGCTTTGATTAACATGTCCAATCACCTTGCTCTTGGTAGGCCCTGGAGGGACACAGACACACACAGTCTCACACACACACACGCATGCCTGATTTCAAAAGGGCAGACAGCAAGCATATGCTGTGTTGTTACTGCGCCAAAGCTATTTCAAGTGATGAATACTGCGGATGTTAAACACATCCCCGTGTTTCCTTCACCTGTGCCATGTCACTTATTCAGTCTATGTGAGTAAATGTGCTGAAATGTGTGGAATGGAATGATTCACCTCAGCTTACATAAAACCTTTGTCTATATTTAGCGCCAGCATGACTCCAGATTTCTGCACCGAAGCTATCAGCAGCACATTGAGATGTGCGTGGGCCCTCCCTGAGCTGACTGCGGTCCTGGTTTCATGTTCTGCATGCCTGCTCACTCCAGGCTTTGTTTCATCTGTGAAACATGATAGAACAAACTCAGGAGAATCTGATGGGTTAAAGCATCACGATGGTGTAACTTTGGGTAATAATTTATTGTAAAGAAACCATAAAAACAAAGATACAGGACACAAAAGCAGACAAGCAAACAAACAAACAAAAAACAAATAAAAGTGAATTTGTTAGGCTAAAAAAAGGGACCCAAAAGCAAAACACCAACTTGGGAGGTAGAAGAAACAGGGGAAGCTTTACTGAAATTGGTGAAATCCAGACACAACTAACAAAACAGAAGACACAGATTGAGGCAAAACCAAAAAGCCAAGAAGAAACTAAGTAATTAGTAATAAACCAATGTAGAAGGGAAAAGAGGTGGGAAAGCTAGAGAATACATGACCAGCAAACACAAGAGCAAACATAGCCCTGGTGAAGAGACACAGATAAACTGAAAACTGAAGGAGGGAAAAACATGTAAAGAGAGAAAACGAGGGACAGGTTAAACTCATGAACAATCAAAACTGGCAGACAGCACACACAGGCAGGAAGGGAAACAAAATATGATAGAAGAGGAAAGAAACTATAAAACAAAACAGGTTGTAGCTGACCTAAAGCGTCAAACAATGACAGAATTCTGCATACGAAAGTACAGAAATGAAACTAGTTGTAAAATTGGCTGAGATTCATCACTGACGGTCTTGTATGTCAGTATGAGTATCTATATCTAGAGATATGTACAGTATCCATAACATGAAGATATTTAAATTATCTGGATGTTAACACATCTAGATATTTTAAGTGTTTAATATTATTCTATGTATGTGTTTATTTCTGTCAGAAATATATTACAAACTTATGTCCATCTGGTGACATTACATGGATTTATTGGTTGTTATTGGTATGGTATATACAATAGTAGACTACTGTTGCAGTTAATAGTAAAACTGTGTTCTTAATTGATTTTCAACAGAACAAACAAAACTAAACAAAAATGCTTGTTTGTTTTCATTGGCTTATTCATTTCTTCCTGTATTTCTTTCTGTATTTGTGTGGAATACAAGTGACCAGTCTATGTGGGTTATCCGCAGAATGGCTTTGACAGCTTGGAGAGTGCACTGTCATTGACCTGCCCTACAGTGACAGTGTGTGTGTGCGTGTGTGTAATGTGTAATGGTTACGCACAGGTGACCTTTTGCACATACCAAACCCCTATAAAACACCAAGTATCAGTCCCTAGCTGCACTGAAAATATCCAGGTTATATTTGAAAGCTAATGTTATGGAACCTGGTGTTCCAGCCTGCAGAAACAGCTGAGTGGAATGTGTTGCAATCTCGTTTTTAGGGGATTTATGCAAAGCCATAAATGTGCAATCTCTAAGTCTGCATGTATAAAAATTATGCACTGTACGTTTTTGAAGGTGGCTTGGATGCCACAGAAAGAAAGAGACATGAGAGTGAAAGAGCGAAAGAAAGAGACGTGAGAGTGAGGGAGAGAAAGAGAGAGAGAGAAGCAGAGAGAGGGAGAGATGATGTAGAGTTCCAACCAGATTGTGATTCACCTCACTACTTTACCTAAGTTGTCTCCTGGGCTGGAATGAGGCTCATCACCAATGTAAGGCAAAGAGACACAGACTGACAATCTGGCTACTGTGATTTCAGTGATTTTTTATAAAATACCAGTCATACACACATCAGAACCACTGCTGTGAGGCTATTCAGGATAAACTAAGTCTGATCTCTAGGATTGTATCTGAAAAACAATTTTAAGACTTAATACCACTTTGCTGCCAACAATAAAAACCTTCAGGACGTGAAGCAGGAAGCATTGATCTGACTGTTCTGCTAAATTACTGCAGACTTACGCTGTAAGTAAGGTTGTTAGCAGTGTTTCAATCAAGATATTTAAAGTGTCTACACTTGTTTGATGTTGGTGTTTTTGTTCTTACATCACCAATAATTAACTTTTCTTAAATAAATGCACATCTGTTCCTTGCATTTAGAATTTTCCGTCAGGGCACACAGCTGATACCTAAGGCTCAGAGACTATAAAATACAAGTAATGATTTTGTAACTCAAGCCTCTATTAAAATACATTGATCTAGTTTTATGTGTAATCCAAAGAGAACATAAATTCACCTCTAGCAAGCATGTAATGAGTCACATTCAGGTCATCCCTCATTATTTAAACAGGATTTGTACTTAAAGTGGCCATAAACTTGGACAACACTCTCAGGATGCTGCAATATTTTAAAGCTGACCACTTCTTGATTCTAGTTAATTAAACCTCTAATGTATTATAGGGCCCATCATGCAACTGTTGATATTGAACAGTTTGATTTACGGAGTCCTTATTTAACGCTAAAGACTCACAGCAACTAATGTTCTGAGAATTTTGATGTACTCCTAACATCACGTAAACTGTGGGCTAAATTGTGGGAGTTCTATGATTCATAATTGAAATTTGTTTGTAAGAACGAACAATACGCTCTGCAGGTTCTCCTCATTCGAACAGTCCAGAAATAAAAGAGGATGCTTCAGAAACTTTTCTGTCGTCAGACTTTGTTGCAGCAGAGCTGTCAAGTGACACATTGTTCTAAATGACAAAACTACGCCGATGGAGCTGACAAGAAACACATTGTGATTGTGGGTGTATGTGATAAAATAAGCATAAGGAGCCATAAGCTACAGTGTGGTGTTAATCCAGATAGCACCCTCGTTAGTTTGCTTACTGTCGACTGTAAACACAGGGAAAGAATTTCAAACTAAATGTTCTTTGACATCCTCTTCTCCATCTGTCCCTTTAGTCCAACGTTGGCTTGCTTTGTCTAGCAGCTTGCAAACAAACGTCTTCCTTATTGTGTCCCAGATGCTGTCATTTCTGAGGCTCCTCCGTCCTCTTGTGTTACAATGGGCTACACTGACTAGCATGTGTGTTTTTACAGGGCATGCCTCCATGCTCAGTGAGGGAGCTACGCTGCTCTACGAGTGTGACAGTCTCCCGTGTTTTGTGTGAAACATGCTGCGAGATGATCTCTTAAATTTTTCTACACCAGTTATCTGAGGAAGTTGAGGTTTTATTCCTAATTTTTGGGGAAAAATTCTTTCTCTTATCCTTTTTTTTTTCTCGTCTCATCCCTTACCTGATCCCCTGATCACCTCAGCCTCTTCACACCCTTCTCTGAGCTCATCTCTTCCTTTATCTGCTCTGTTGCCTCTCGCCGCCACCTTTCTCTCACTCAGCGTCCATCTACTGGCGCCTCTGCTGAAATGTCCTTCATAATCTCTCCCTTTTTTTCAGGTTTACTCACTCTCGTCCCCTCAGGCAGGGTGAGTCAGGTGTGACCACTCTCTGGTTCCGAGAACTGCCTGGGTTAAACAACAACAAACTCAATCTCTGCACTGCATAGCACACATTCCCTGGCTTTCTCATTCAGATATGGGTTTTCATATCTGCCTGCCTCTTACTCCCACACCAGCTTTAGTGCTTTGGTTGCCTCCTTATCATAGTCTAGTCCAAGTGTAGACATACGCATGCATGTGTTTTTGATTGTGCATGTGTCTATGTGTGTGTGAGAAACTGCATTATTCAAATGATATTCGTACTGAAAATTTGAATCCGAATTTAACTGCAATTACATGCATTTTTTTTCTTATTTGGACTGAATGCACTCCGATTAAAGATTTCAAATCACCTGTTTTACATGGGATGTAATCAAATAGCGTTGGGTGTTGAAGCGCACTGAAATAGTGTCATGACTTGTAAAAGTGATGAATTTATAATGCAGCTGTCTTCCTCAACGGCTACCTTTCAGCAACAACCCATTCAGAAATATCTCTTTGACGAAGACAGATATCTACTGACTGTCCAGCGCAGCGTTGCTGTTATTGTTTTGTGAGCTTGTGTGCATTTTGGAGTTAGGAGTCTGTACCAAAAACAAACTCTACACAGAGATCCACTTCATCTTGGAAATTGCCATGTTTTTGTCTGTTCATTGTATATACGAGGAAAATGTTGAGGTTAAATCATTTACATGTTGCAATTTTTCTTTTGATTGGTTTATGAAAAAAATTCAAGCTACTCTGCAAGCAACTGAAATGTCAGTTGTTTTGCTCTTGCTTATTCTGACTGAGGTGATTGTGGGTATATAGAGCCTTTTTTATTGTGTTTGGCCTTTTGAAACAATATAATTAAAATATTAAACTCCATGTGGGGAGTGTATCTTGAGTCCATACACCCACACAGTCAGAGTCAGGGCATCAGGACTGAAACACACACATGCAAAAATTTTCTAGTGTTCTTATCATGTTGGTGATATATTTTACTATTATATATGTATGTCTGTGCTCATTTATATCCTTCTAACTTTCTTTCTCTCCTCCCTCAAACAAACACACCCCCTCACTCTCCCACCTTTGCTCGCCTCCACCCTCAAGCCACAGTGGCCTCCGCTGTGCTCCACTTGCTACTTTTCTTGCATGTCTCCCTGAATGTTTGGATCGATAAGAGCCGACTGCGTAATAGAATTAGGCTCTAATGGAAAGTACAAACTAGCTTTCTATTTACTAAATCCCTCCAGGGGGGTTCTGGGTAGGTAAAGAGCAGACTGAAATGAGACTGTAGTGGAAGACAAAAGTGCACGATTTTTATTTGTATGGTTGTGTGTTGTGTTTGTGTGTGTGTGAGTGTGTGTGTGCGTGCATGTGCATGTGTGAGGGGAAGGGTGGTACTGTAAATAGACCTGAAATCAAGTCAAATTGGATTAAATTCTTCAGCTGCTGTCTCAGTGTCAGGTAGATGGATTTTTCCACAAGTGATGAGTGTAACTGAGGACAGCAGAGGGGAGAGGGATCTCTGTGTGTGCATGTGTGTAAAAATGTGTTTGCAAACATCTCATATGTTTTCAAAGAGGATTTCCAATCTCAAAGGATAACAGGCTCCTCCATTAAAACGCCAATCTAGAAGCACAGTAGCAATAAGTTTATGTGTTTCAACAGTAAAAAATGATGATAATTTATCAGCTTTTTACATTAAGAACCACTGTTCATGGCTTGTCATGCTTAAACAAAACTCATAAAGATTATAAAGAGATTATATAAGCGGCAGCTGAAACCTGACAGGAAAACAATTAAAACTATGCAATTAAAAATATTGTTTAGTTTTGCAGGATTTCTGTTTGAAACAAAAACACTTGCTGCCAAAGTACAAAGCTAACAGCACACAGCTAAACAAACAATCCATCAGTCCACTGGGCAAAACATCACAGTTGGGGTTTAATGGAAGCGGAGTTTTTGTGTGAATTGCTTTTGTTGTGGCAGGCTTTAAATTGACAGCCCGGGTTTACTAGATGTGGACATTCTAAAATAATAATAAAAGAGTTTTTCTGAGTTTTCTTTGACTTTATTGTTACTTTCCAATTTCTAAACTTGCTTATCTCACCTCTTGGCTCTCCATTTTTCCTTTTTACTCCTCCCTTCTTCTTCTATCTTTACTCCTCTCAAAGTGGAGAGGCACTCTGAGCCCCCTTTTCTAAATTCTGCATTTTTTTAAGCTACCAATTCATTTTTCCCCCCTCTCAACTAGTCACTTTCCCCAGGAGCCTTGAGGGATGTAAGAGTAATATGATCCTTTTGAAAGGAGGCCTCCTCATGGCCTGGACATGACTGAAGAGAAACACACCTGCACACACAGACATTCACAAGCTTATCCACTCAGTGGTGAACACATGTCCAGTCAACTGGGACTCTGAATGTTTCATAAGAACACAAGGGTGCACAGTTCAGGTTTCAGCTGTGTGCATGTGAGGCCAAGAAAGTTAATGACACGCTGGAAAAAAAATTTCAAAATTCTTTACGTAAAATTTTACATTATGAAGGAGGAACGTCACAGTTAAAAGCAAATGATTAATTTCACATTTGATTATAAAAATTGATGTTTTTTAATTGCTAAATTTGTAAAGTCATCAAACTGAACTCCTGGATTGTGTGTGTGTGTCTCTCTTTCTCTCTGTGTGCTGTATGTGCATGACTGCTTTGGCACATGCATATGTTCGACACACACGTACATGTCAACCAGCTACTTGTTTTCATGCATATTAGTGTCTTTTAAAGAATGCATGTGCACTCAGGTTGCCCTCATAGTGATAGTTGTTTCGAAAAGAGTTTAGATAGTGAGTGTGTGGTTTAAGCCTGTGGCACTAATCAATTTCCTCCAAATCCCTCCATGCAACAGGTACCTCCAGGACTCCCTCTTATCTCTACCCATAGATGCTGAGAACACACACACACACACATATGCACACACACTTTGGGATGTAGTATATCTCTTGTCAGCAGCCCTGGAGGTTGTGTACAACTGTCACCTCTGTTGAAACCTCTATCAGCGTGGTCATCCAGACTGACATACCCACCTGATTAAAACAAGGTTTCACTTTTCAGGCATATTTATTTTGTCCTACTAGACTCTGAAAATACTGTCAAATACAAAAAGCTTGGTATTACCACAAGGCAAACCATCTGAATAAATGATGTCCTGGAGGCTGGAGTCAGACTTTTGAATTGGAAGCTGACAGGCCAAGGGTGTGTCATCTTAAACATCTACATTAAACCATAACAGTTATCCATTAAAGAACTGTTTGAATATGATATAAAATGTAAAATCTAAATATAAAGATCTGTTAATTTAGGATTCGAATGCAATGCATTTTGCCAGGTACAATTAGATGCTAAAACAATGTTAGACAAAGTTAACACTATCTTTCAGAAGGTGTTGGTTGTGGGAGTATTTTGGCCCTTGATGAGTAAATGTTTTCATTTTGTATCACTCATTTGCACAGCTTGCAACCATATTTTTACTGCGACCATGCAAAATGTGTAAAATATTTCTCTACACTCCTATTGACGTAAAAAGCATCAGACTTTCACTGCGGCAGGCTGTAGGAAAAATAATGCACAAATGTTATTGTCCTGAATAACAAGACAACCATAGGACTCATGACGACATGCACCGCTTTGTTACTTGCTTGTCTATCTCATGTCGCTGTGTGTGTTGCTGTTGTTTGTTGTAATGCAAGGGATTTGGTGTGATGCGACCTGATGTGATGCTATCGGATGTGACACTATGTGACATGATGTGATGCAATGCAACATGATGGTGAAGTTCTATTTCACACATGTTTTGGGGCATTCTCATTCTGTGTGGTAATTAATGCAACCAAGAATGGCTTTTTATACCATCACACCAAGGCCCCTAAATTTCAGCAGCAGTGACACCAAGCCAGTGACATATCCGTTGTTAATAGTGTCCAAACTAGAGACAGGAAAAGATTAATTTGGTAGCTTATTCTTGATCATTAAAACACACAGAGTATACCTTGCTTTATTTCTTTGTTCTGCCTGCTAATTGCCTGACCCAAGCATTGTATTCCTTCGTAAGTGCCAAGCCAGACAAAGCACACAGTCAGCAAATATCCCCCCTCAGTTCCAACTGGGCTCCCTAAACCTCAATTATTCACAACTTATGAATAACGCACTTTACCTCAAGCTGGCAAGCGGGGGTATTTTTGCGCATGGTGCCTTGAATTAGTCATAACCCCACAATGGCAAAACATACAATTTTCATGCCTCCAGCCTTTTTTTTTTTCTTATGTGGCATATAAAAGTGCCATAATAAGTATTTTGCTGTCAATACATGTAGAGAGTGTCTAAAATGAACCCATGTGCTTAAGCTTCAAAGCGAGTAGCTGGCTGCTTTCAGTGGGACTGACCTGGCATGTGAAGGAATGTAGTCATGTTTAATTGATCTGAAATCTCTGCAGCCTCACTCTATATGTTCTATGGGTCAGCATTATTTCTAATGTCCAACATACAATAAAAGACATTTTTAGCATATAGGGTGGTAAAGTTGTTATCCCGGACATTTTGTATCTGGAAAACTCTATTAACAGAGCATCGGACCTCCATCATCATTTTGTTGCAGTGACCTTCTCACTGGGGTTACAAAACAAATTACCAACATATGAGCTGCTGCAGGTTTTTATTATAATTTTACATGATTACATTTTATATACCTGTTATTCGATACAGAATTTGATTAGTGCATAAAACAGAGTTATGATTTGTCCCCCTTCTTGAGGTCATAAGGACATGATTGTTAAATATCGAATAACCAGCATCACTTACAACTGACTACTGTGGAAGGATTTCTAAGAAAAAAACATTAAGACTGACACTTGTCATTTCGACTATAATAACGTTAACATACGGTAAAAAATAAGCACTAAACCCATAAAGAGGAGTATCTTAAGTGTTAGTGAGAAAATTGACCAAGTGCTTTGACCCTCTGTGGAGGAGGTTAAGGCAGATAAATGAAGGGAGCAGCAGAGTAATGGCCTATGTGAGTTTTTCCGAATGCGAACTTTTCAGCACGCTGGACAGCTCAGAGAGAGCTCTGCCCGCTTGTTAGCTGTCCATGGTGCTGAAAGAACGGATAATACGGCAGTAAAAAGAAGTTTCCATGCAGTGTGAGTGTTGTTTGTGTGTGTGTGTGTGTGTGTGTGTGTGTGTGTGTGCGTGTGTTGTTTGTTCTCTCTCTCTGGCTGTTTCCCTCTCTTTCTCTCTTCTCCTAGATTATTCGACTGTCTTCTGCTAATCCAACATACAAAGTGGTATCTTAGCATGTGCTTTTGCCACCAATTTGCCAACATGATCTGTAGAGCACTTGGTCGGTATTCCCGACCCCCGCCGCGGTGGCCGCCGCCGCCGCCGCCGCCGCCGCCGCCGCCGCTCCCCGTGGTGTTTGAATCAAAGTGGCTCATGCGTGAGTTTTTCGCGTTCACGCTGCGATGGTGCGTCGCTTGTCCGATCTCATGAAAACCAGACTTTCTACCGCTCTGTACAGGGCTTGACTGTTTATGTGTGTGTGTGAGTGTGTGTGTGCGTGCGTGCGCGCGCTACATCGCTAATCTCGCTGTCTTAAATCGCAGTGCCGGTGTGAACTGGTTATAAGGGCATAAGTATGCCTCATCAAATATTCAATCCGCCAGACACCATGTTCCCACTGACTCCCATCGCCGCATACCACAAACACGCACGCGGACTGGGGATACGGAGTCCAGCTCGTCTTCTTTTCCTGTCTCTGTCTGTGTAATGGAATGATAATTCCAATTCAATTCAATTAGATCCAATTCAATTTAGGAAGTGATGTATTGCTGTTATACGACCACTTTTCAGATGGAGAGCTAAATAAAATGAGCGTTAGTGTAATCAGGAGCATGCACCCAATTGTGTTACTCTTCATGCAGGAGCCTATTGTTGCGCGTTTCCCTAAATTTGCCCCCCCCCCCCCGTCTTTTTCTCCCTCTCTCTCTCTCTCTCTCCCTTTCTCTCTCCCTTCGTCTCTCACACTGCCTC
>JAQMCX010000021.1:13411649-13454190 GCA_029814765.1 Acanthurus leucopareius | reverse complement strand
GATGGCCAAGGAATTATTATTGTCCTCTCCAATTTTTCCTAGAGTATAAGAAACACAATAAATATCTTGTTAAGTTATATATAGAGTAGGGTAAAAAATTTGCTATTAATTTGCGATTTATCGTGATTAATCGCGCGTTAATTCAGGACACTAATGCTATTAATCGCGATTAAAAATTTTAATCGACTGACAGCCCTAGTAACCACATAAACCAGTCAGATATTAATCAAGCAGTCCTTTTTATAATGAAAACCATATTTTGAGGTTAAACTACCAAAAGGCTATATAATTATATCATATTATACACACTAGTATACACAGTTTCCATATTCTCTATATCTCTTGTGTTCTCTGTCATTTGCTTGCAAATTAAGGAGATTGCATCTGTGGTTGTGTGTGTGTGCAAATTAGAAAGACATTTAAGAGAAGGAGAGTACAAAGCAAACTTGCATTCAAAAGGAAGCCTTAAATATTCTCTCACCCCATAATTCCCCCCTCCTCTTCACTCTCATTCATACTTTTAGTAGCTGTTTGACTCACCCAGCTCTGTTGCCCTGTCACTTGTCTGTCCCAGCATATTATACTGATAGTGATGTATGAGAAAAGGTTAAATATTGCTTTTATTTCTTTATATAATCACTTTTAAAGCCTCCAAGGTCATCAGTCTTTGCCATTGTGATTAAAAAACAGTCGCATGATTAAAGTGGACATTTTCATCATTCTCATCATCACCACAAACAAGTTTCATCATCTCAGTCACTGCCAGCAGCATTTCATCAGCAGCATCAGACAGCAGCATTAGCAATAACATCATTGCTGTAATTATAGTTACCATCAGTATGAAATACATCTAATCATAACCATCTTATATTTTCTGTTCATCCCCTTTTTCTTACCTTTTCTATCAACCACACAAAAAGCTTGGAAATACAAAATTACTTTTATCATTTGTCTAACATCTTCTTTGTCAACATTAAACCAGCCTAAGGGATTCAAACTGGGTATTGGACTGCAGGGAATATACAGCCTTCATGTGAGGAGGGCCCACACACAAAGATACAAGGATGAACAGCCATGATGGAGGGAGGGAGGGGTCCAAACAGAATGTCTATGTATAGGCATAAGAATTTTGCACTACCAGTGCTAAATATGCTTTTATTGACATTGGAGGTCAGTCAGAAAACAGCATAATGACCCATTGTTTGTAGTTTATATCTCCTGTGGACATTTCTTCCCCTTCTCATATGAAAACTGCTACATTGCGGCCACTTCCTGCATCATAGTGGCAGAGGACACACACAAACAGTCGCACAAATAGGAACACTCACACTCACACACACAAAACTGAGAGCTGCAGGGCTGTAAATGTCAGACCTCACGCTGTCTGTTTGTTGATCAATTTGATTGATCGTGCATTTTATGTGTGTGTGTGAGTGAGTGTGCGTGTGTGTGTGTGTGTGTCCGTGTCCGTCCTTGTGTGTGAATTACGGCTGCCACAAATTGCCAAAGTAACACAGGCACACAGACATAAAACCGTTCAATAGTCGTGAGTGACTGATTTTAGTGTTTAAGAGTTATGCCTCTCAATCTATCAGTCTAAATATACACCAGGTACTTGTTTTGTATATTGGCTTTATTCTAGTTTGTGTTTGCATTTTTCATTTCTTTACTCCTCTGTGTGCATCAGCACAGATGCCCACAGCCACTAATCACAGTGCAAGTGCTTGCTGATTCCCTCTCATGACATTTGAATCCTGCTCCTCCTTCCTAAGTGTCACTGGAATGTTGCAGTGAATTAGCCGAGGAACAAAATGATGTGGAGTAGGGGTTATGGAATATGAGTAATTGCTGTGGAAATACTACATGACATATAACATCAGCTGTTGGACATTGATGGAGTTTGGAAAGGAGAAGCCTGGAAGACTGAACATACAAGCGTGTGTGCTTACATCGCAAGGTCATAGAAAAAATGATGTGATGCTGCATTAGATAAGTGACAATAGAGAGTCAGGCAAAACTGCATCACTACAAAAAAATGCGTAAAAGAATATCATCTTTGTTTTGTTGTTTTGCATAAGAGAGAGAAAGGTGATGTAATAAGTTGGTCTGGTGATTAATAATAATGAGCTCAGGACTTCAGGTATTTTTTCCCACCTGAAAAGAGGATCTGACAGTGTAACAGTTCACTTTAATAAAAAATTTTAAATAAAAAACGTTGCCTTTAAACTCCCCTTGAACCTCCTTACATATTTAAATTCTTGTTTACGTGTCTCAGTTTACTTCTGTAGAGTTTTGCATTATATACTCAAACAAATGACTGAATATTGTGCTGAAAACTGTTTTAGAAAAAAAAAGCCTACACGTCCCCCTAGTAAAGAACCCTAAATTTTTCATCATATAGTCCTATACTCTGTTAGGCTACCTCTAGCAGTGCTATGGAGCTGTTTATTTAAGAGTACCCTCCAGTTTTGTTTGTCTCGTGCAGACGCATGAAGATGCACGTGGGTGATGCGATACACAGTCCTGCCAATGGTCTCACACTGTTCCACTGATCTACAGGAGGCAGTACTGTGCCAAGAAGCACAGCAATGAGCCTACAAAGGCAGATATGGTCCCCAGACAAGATCAAATAAATGCTCAATCATAAAAGGTATCTTTTTTAGAATGTGGAGCTGGCCGCAGCACCAGGAACTTCACACACGTTGCATTTATGTATTTTTTATTCAGGAGAGAATTGAAGTACTTGAGAATGCCTGGCTCCTGAAAATGTATATCTGTGAGTTTCTTGGGTGTGTGTTTCCATGGGAGTTACAGCAGATTTAAAATGTCAACTGCTTGTTGAAGAGGAGCCTTTGCAACAGTCTAAATCTTTTCCCAACAGTAAATAGCCTGGACTCTTAGATAAAGGCCCAGTGACATCACACAGCTTGTGTGTCTGTCTGCTTTTTTTTTTTTTGGGCTCCCCTCTCTCCATCTATTACGTTGTTTCTCACTCTCTACCTGACTGATCTCTTTCACTATCACCAGCCATGTATTCTAAGGACCAGAGCGTGGGCTGATGGATCTAAGGAGCCATTGTGGTCGTTATTGGTGATGACGCCACGTTTCCTTTGGGCACCTGGCCATCATTCTGATTTATTATCCCTGACCACTCACAGCACAAACACACACGCATTAAGAGGGTGTTCACAGACAAACATAAAGACACAAAAATATGCAGACTTCCAGACAAACACCACCATACATATGTCATATCTCAGGTTTCCATTATCAGTCAGGTGCCTTCACACCTGCAGAGGAAGACACAACAAGGTTATGCAATTAAAAGAGCTCCAGTAAAAGATGAAACAGCTGAAAACTGTGGAAACATGATGGAAATATAGTGGGTAAACTTTGAGGAATGTCACACTCTCCTCATTGTGTCACACTGATCTGAAGCCAGTACTATTAGGCAGGTTTTGGGTTTAGCTTGGTAACCAAAGGTTTGCCTCTGGATTTTTTGCCCCTGGGGTTATGATGATGTCTTACTTCTTCAAAGGCATATATTGACATGGTTATCAAGGCTTTCCGCAGCACACCTGTTTGAGATAGCAGATCAATCCATATAAAACCCAGCTTGACAACTTATTACTTCCCTTGAAAAATGGTATCACCAGTTATAGATGATCATGAAATAATCTCTTAGGAGTATAAGAATCTTTTCAGAAACCCGCAAAGCACATCAATTTGTATCAGATATTTAATTCTTGTTGAAGGAAGCAGGAATTATGTTTTCATATTTATTTTCATTTGCTTTCATGACACCCCCATGGTTGCAGCTGAAAGAATTAGGCTAAAATGATCATACTTGCCATGAGACTACATCTAAACAACATAATAATGCCATGAAATGCACAAATATAATTGGAGTCAGATCTACTTGTGCCCTAATGATGGGGCTATAATATTACAGGCCTATTAATTTACACATTTGGTAACTGCAGTTTGGTTTCTATCTTGTTGCATTCGTTAACAGAATTATTTTCTCTTTGCTATTTGCCACTATTTTTTGTCTTTTTTAGTGAAAAAGAAGTGTCACTGAATGTAAGACCCACGTACTGTTTGTATGTCATGATTTATTCACTTCAGTTTGTATTGATTTGCATTTTTGCACAGAGTTTTTTCTTTAATTGAACAACTTTTTCACTTCAGTGAAGATTAAATAAAAATCTTTGAGATGTAAATGTATTTTTTGTACTCACATCAAGCTGTTTTAATAACAAAATTTAATAAGTGCTTATAAACAGATGGATGGAAACATAAATACATTTGCATCCATCACACTGAAGCATGCAGATACACAACTACACTAAGTGCAACACTAATAAACACACAACCATTGATGCAGAAATATTTTAACAAATTCATAAACACTCACACCTCACACCAAAAACACATATACATACATCTTGTCCTTTACACACACACACACACACCCACTCCGTGCAAGATGTGCTGACACATTTAAGGCACTCTGTCCTCTATTCCCCCAAGGATTCTGGTAATTAGATTCCTACAGGCCAAGTCTCTCAATTTCACTGCATTTAATTGGAAACATACACACACACACACACACACACACACACACACACACACACACACACACACACACACACATGCACTCGACATAGAAGGCTCTACAGGTCCATGCTTGTTGATCACAAGCCGGTACTGTGCCGCTCTAATAATTAATTTCTACGCTGGCCCCCCTCACACGCCTCATTTACCAATCAATCCCTCCTTTGTTTTATGAATTCTATTAAGTCAGTTCTGCCACGGCGAGATGGAGGGAAAAGTCGAAAGGCAAGAATAAGGATGCATTCTGGTGCTATGGCAGAGTTGAGCTGCATATTAAGCGTCCATGGATGGGTGGGCTGCATGGAGGTGAGCATGTCGAAATGTCTGCATGCAAGCGCACCCCCTGAGGTATAAGGGCAGCCTTATATGGAAGAAAAAGAGTACATCAAAATCCACATGCTGTTCTCTGAAAAAGCGTGACACTGATTGACACTGACATCTCAGCCTTGGGCTTTCTTCAGGGTTAAAAGCTCTAGAGCAGCCAAATCCAAAGAAATATTTTGGTGAAATTACAGTAGCTGATCATTGTCATGTGTTCAATACATGATAGAGGCTGCAGTAAGCCATAATGAAAACAGTGGACTTCACCACAGTTCATGGTCTAAACTCCCTTCTACGGTGTTGTCACCAAACTATAACATTAAAGTCATCTGCGTTGCAAGATAGTACACAAAGTATACATGAAACTATGTGTGTGTGTGTGTTTTTTTTGGTTTTGTTTTTGCTCTTGTTTCTGTTCTGTTTTTTTTAATTGGGTGAAGTGACTCTTTAAAGGTCATCTGAGACAGTTATTATTACATTCGCTAACATGTGTGGTATCATGAAGCAAGAGAGAGGGAGAGAAAGAGAGAGCAAACTCTTGCTGACACCTTGCTTGGCAGCAGCATCTGTAGAGTGTATACTCCACTGGGACTATGACCAAAGACCATCTGTCACTCTTGCACAAACACACACACACACTGACAGAAGAAAGGCAAGACCACTAAGAAAATACAGAGCATAGATAGGTGGGTAGATAGGAAAGCAACACATTTTGATAAACCAGGGTAAGGTGGGCAGGATGGGGTAGTATTAGTAGGGTGTGGTAGCGTAGAGTAAAGAGAGATTGTAGATAAGTAAGTATGTATCTAAGAAGGAAGGTGAATGGGTGGGTAGATTCTTACGAGACCAGGTGGAGGAAGGGTAGGGATGTAAGAGTAAGAATCATACACAAGAGTTAAGCATGTAATAGTAAGTAGGTGGGTTTAAAAGTAGTATGTAGGCATTCAACACATTCTTATTAAAGCCGGTTGTCTCAGGCTTATACAGCACTCTTTTACTCTCACACATGCATGCACCAATAAACACAAACACATAGCTGGTCTCATAGTTGAGGTAGAGGAGTTTGAGAAAGGTACAGTAGGGCATGGTAGGTAGGGAGGTAGCCATGTATGAAGACAGGTGGTCGGTGAGTAGGTAGGCAACCACTGCTCATTAGAGTGGCTGAGGCAGGGTAGGTGTGGGTGTGTGATGGTGGAGTAAAGTAAGTTATGGTAGACAGCTGGGTAGATTCATCTATTAGGAAAATAAAATGAGAGCCAAGTTGCTCATTAAGTACCATGGGTTCCAATGTGGTGCCCCAATAATCGAGATGGCCTCATGTAATATTTCCAAATTATTCTTATTACTAAGAACTGGAGCAAGCAATTAAGAAAGACAGTTTAATCTGTTGTGGATGCAGACAGAAGCAGTGAATTGGACCATGAAAGCTCTCTATTTTTGACAACACTTCTCATCCCTTGAGAGGTAGCTAGCATCCTGGGGCACTCTCATTGCTTCCTACACACACACACACACACACACACACACACTCACACATGTAATTATGCAGAAATTCGTACACACCCTGAGATAGGCTTTTGTGTAGAGGTGCTTTAGGAACATGTACATGTATCAAGAATGATTTTTTTTTTATCCCTCTCTGTCTCTAACAGTCTGCTAAAATTCTGCCATTCACTTGGAAATGAGCCACCTGGACCCTGTGGGTTATGGGAGTCAGCTTTTTTTCAAAGCAGGACTTTGTAGTGTCCAGCTGCAGGACTTATTTAAAAGCCTTCAAATTTGATGTTATTATTATAATAAACACTGGAATACACACAAACACACACACACACACCACACACAAAATCACTTACATAACTCATATGCCTCTACAGGCATGATTTCATACCAGGCAGTGGTGACTGACACTCGTCAGATGTTTATTCGTGACCCGGGGTATTGTGTTTTTAAAATGTCTCAGGCTAAAATAACGCTGTGTTTACTTTCACACATGCATGCACAAACACAAACCAACACATTGCTGGTCTTAGAGTCAAACTGCCTGATCTAACATGACTCATTTAAAAACATATGTCATGTTGTGCAGAATACATCCTATGACGTTCAACAATGAGACTCAACTGAGTTGGCCTTTGACATACAGAGAAACGTGTGTGTACGTGGGTGGGTGCATATGTTGATGAATAGAGTTTTATGTGTTTCGACATGGGCCATGTTCTTGAAAAGACAAAGGTCATACTCAGGTGTAGTAAGACATCACATCAGGTTTCTGGTTTTTTTATTACAATCTGTGAATGCTAACAGAAGCCCAATCCTTAAAAAAGAAGAAAGTAAGTACTTATTCAGTCAAGTCTTCTTTGGCCTAACGCTCAACCTGCAAGTGTGTGTGCGTCTGTGTGTGTGTGTGTGGTTGCATCTGGAGACATTCTGAGTAATGAGATGGAGCAGGGAAACATTAGTATTTTTAGCCCTGTTAGCTTCACAGATAACAGGGTGTTTTGTGAATGGTAAATTCTATCCCGCTCTGCCTTTTAGTCTGTGCAGCTAATTAAGAGGAGCTGCAGAGAGAGGAGGAATGACAGGAAGAGAGCGAGAAAACTTCAGAGGGAGAGGAAAAAGACAAGAGAGGTGGAAGAGAGTGAAGATACTGAAACAGACACACACACACACACACATACACAGAGATCTAGAAAAGAGGGAACAGGAAAAGGGGAAAATGTGTTAAATCTGGAGTACCATTTTACTTCTATGTTTTGCTGTAGGGAGTGATTCATAGCTCTGTGAGGGCTTTATCTGATCCTTGTAGCAAGGCTGAAAAACCAGATGAAATGATGAAACTTAGCCACAGCTGCATTTACATGTTAACTCTAGCCTTTTTTTCTCAACCTATGATGCAACTCATTTCATCTACCCATCCAGTGACAGCCTGGCTTTACAATCCGGCCTCTAGTCATTCATAGACTAGCCGTCCGTGCCTTGTCTGTTTGCTTTGCAGACAGGCAGCTATTACCACCATCCCAACCTCAACCACCACCTATCACGTCAAAACCTAGGTTTTTAGAAAATAACACTGTCATTACACCACAGAGGTTTTTTTGTTTGTTTTTTTTTGTAGCTAGCATGTACAAAATGATTGAATTTACTGTAACAGAAACTTTGCATTGAGGAAAATTTTGAAGCATTCAGAGACTGTAGGGATGCCAAAATGACGGAAATATTAAAATATTTGCTTAAAATATATAATATATTAGCTGTATAATGTTCTATTAACTCAAATATTGTAGAAATATTGGTTATGGTAGCTTTAATAAAGTCTATGTTCTTTTGTGATTTTCTGAGGTTATTTAGACTGAGTCAGTCAGTTTTTGACATGTGGGCATTCAAACTGTAAAGAAAAATAATACAAACATAATAATGCAAAACTCTGGCTCATGACTTTCTAATTTTTAAATTGGTAATGCTGCACCAACAGCAGTCTTACAGGTGAAGTAGGGATAAGAAATAACAGTCTTAAAAAGAGGCCTGAAACAGTGACAATGGCAACATAGAAATGTGGTACATGGTGCTGAGGCAGGAAGCTGCAGTAGGAGCTGGCTCAGGCTCTACCGAAATATTAAAGAGAAAAAACTAGAATAGAAAGACGGTGAAAAGAGATAAGACTTGAATCATTATACCCACATCTCCTGAATAAGCAAACACTGGCAACATTATAAATTTAATCAGACTGCCGCTTTCATAAAAGTAAACTTACCAAGGTGCATGGAGCTATCACACTGAGAGTGGCAAGCAGAAGACAAAGGAGACAGAAAATGTTGGGATAGATTGTGAGACAGAGTAGAGAGAGAGGGAGAGACATCAGAAATGACAGACAAATTGAGAGGTTGACATGCAGAGGGAGAGAGAAATGAGACATGTATTGAAATGAGGGGAGACCTTTGAAGATCAGCCGGTGAATTATTTCCTTTGATAATTGCGTCTGCTTTCATTGCAGGGTCCCACAATGGTGTTTGTGTGTGTGTGTGATTGTGTGTTTGTACACTCTGCTTGCACACGCATGTTTCCTTCACCCTTTGCAGTTTGGGAAACATGAAACCATTTTTACAAGGCTGAAAGTCTTATCGTATTACGTGATATAAACACTAAACCGAGCTTTTTTTTTTTCACACTAAAACAAAAATGCTCACATGCAAGATCTGTGCTTTAACATTCAGCACCAAATTTAGTTGTTTGTAGCTTTTAACTGTGTTGTATACACATCTGTAGTACATCACATGTCAGTCTTTCTTTGCATGTGTTGCTATACGACTATAGTGTTTCATATGTCAAAGAGCAGCGTGACATATAGAGCCCTAATGTGCGCCTTTGGGAAACTTCAAAGGGTATTTCAGTCTCGGTCTTTGTGGTTGGTTTGATACAGTCACACTGGATTATACGTGTGAGTATGTGCATTTTGAGAATTTCTTTGACGTGTTTATACATAAATCCTGTCCAGTGTGTGTTTGCGTGGGGAGGCTCTTTGAATGGTCTAACACCTACAGTAATCAATCATCTGAGCGGACCACGCGGCCGTCACTAGCAGCATGGTTGACAGGAGTCGATGGCTTGGGGTTACAAATCCACACTGCTGGCCAGGGTATCGACACATTCGAAACTCTGCAGAAACTTCCGCATGCCTAGATTTAAAAATATGGATTATTTTTATTTCTAAATAAAAAAAAACTGCACATATTTTAATTTATTCCCTTTTCAGAGGGCTGCAACAGGATGTTTAAATTGTTAAATTAAGAAATTTTATAACTGAAGCCACAAAGCCGCACAACAGCTGTGTACTTGTGCAGTATTGGTACATACTTTTGTGGTCACTGACATGCAACACAATGAGGTCACATTGCAGTGTTTATACTTAGTCCCTAGTTCTTGGTTTTTAGAACAGTATAGGCCTCGTGATAAATTTCGTCCGCTGGGAGATTTAATTTTATGTAAAATTAAACTGTATACATTCAGTTTGACATTTATGTAAGGTCATTGCTCAACAGTTCTCTCTGCCAAGTCTGGGGTAATTGAATTTTGGATTCTTCTCTGCTTACAGCCATTCATTCACTTACAGGGCAGGCAGAGCACACACCCACGTGAACCAGACCAGCAAGGGCCCAGACTGCTTGGCCAGACAATATGTATTAGACAATATGGTGATTAATAATAAATGCCATATGTATTTATTATAATACTGTTGCAATGCAGGGAGCACTAAATACTTTAACTCCATCATTGCTGACTTACATCTTGATTTGTTTCAAAGCTGAGCTACATCACCCTCTTTTGAGAGGTCCGCCCACTCATACGTGAGCTTGCAGGTCACATGATTTCTGGCATTGTTGTGTTGCACCTCTGGCCAAGATCCATTTCAGAGTTTTAGAGTTTTAGTTTATGAGATCAAACTGACCCTAACCTGCAATACAAGTACTTCTCAAGCTTCAAAATAAAAATTGCCTTTTCAAAACTCAAGTTTCAAAAATTTACAACTTTTGTCACAGCATATGCTCAACTAATTTTATGTACTCTTTTTATTGAGGTTAAAACATGGAAAAAACAAAAGTAATAAATCCAAAGAACAGGGACAAATTTGATTATATAAAAAAAAAAATGTGTTGGAGAAAAAGACTGTTGCAGTTGTAATTATGTAAAACTCAACTCAAACTCAGCACAGATTTCACCTTTTTCAGCTTATCAAACATTATGATGCAAGCCTTGAAACCTCATTTAGATCCTGCAAAGCCTTTTCATTCCGATTTAGAGCCTCCAATCACTAAAAGCTCAAAGTTCTTTTTTTTCGGTTTTAAAACCTAAGACATTACATTCATTACATATATTCATGACATACAAAATGTCAATACTGATCACAGATATTAATCCTGATCAAGTTTGCAGTACAAGTGTGATGTAGAAATTTGATGCAGCCTGTGCATGCACACTGAAGACTGACTTCACAGTTAAGACAGAAACATCTTGTGTCCAGCAGGAAAAATAATTGAGAGATCCCAGCTTATATATTTATAGATTCTAGAACATTAAGTAAGGTGGAACAAGTAGATGCCCATAAAAGAATTTTAATGTGGTAATTTTTCATGGAAAAAAAATCAGACACATACTATTGTTTCAAGCAAACTGTTTGTATGTATTTATGTCTTAATATCTAGAGGGAATCTTAAACAAATCAAGTCTAATCAGCACATCCACATGTGTGTTGGAAGGTGTTTTTGTGCATCTGTGTGACTGTGTGCCCTGAATCTTGACTAGCTTCCGCCTTGAAGCTGAAGTACAGCTAATCACTTCACCGCTTCCCAGCGGACAGGCCTAATGCATTTAACCACTCCTGGGGGAGCTGATGCTTGACAGTGTCGAACGGCCTCCCTGCCTGCTGTCACAATATATCTGCCTTTTTCTCTTTTACCTTTTCTTTCTTTCAATTACTCTCCTAACATTCTTTTAACCTTTCTTCTTTTTCTTTTTGTGTCTTGATTTTTAAAAACTCTCCTTTCTAGTTGACTGTCTTCTATTATTTGCTTCAGTTGTCCAGTGCGCCTCTCCCTGTTGTCTGCCTCCTCTGACACATTAAGTCTATATCTAAATCATCCCTGTGGAAAAAAAAGTTACCACACAATTATTACTAAGAGGATTACTAAAAGCCAATGGGGGATGTTTAAGGAAAAAAAACAACATGAACATTTAAGTAAATGAGAAAAAATGTCCACATCAGAAAAGTACAATAATTACTATGAATATTTTAAGCTCTCTTTTAATAATTTGCATATGCATTTTTTTCAGATTTGTTATATATTTGTTATATATATGACTTTATGTTTTAAGTTGTTGACATTCAAGCTCATAAATTGCCTTAACTAACCTGCTTGAATTTAATATGAAATGAATTGATTAATTGATTTAATTGGAACATGCCATCATTTTTATCTACTTTTACCAGAAGCTTCTTTTTTATTCCCATTCTTCTCATCTCCTCTTCTATTCCCTCTGTTTGTTGGAGCACAACATGGTTCATTATCGCTAGACTTCCTTTTTTTTATGATGGTCTAGTCCTCTGTCTTCTGCACAATTCTGTCATTTGGTCATTTGGACAGCGATGAGCTGGAAAAATTGTGGAGGCTTAAAATGTTCAGCTCATCGACACAAGAGAAAATACTCTGTTTCTGACTTCAAGTTCTTGTATTTGAACATCACAGCAGTCTTTCTGTTACTGAAGTTATGTAACACATACACACACACACACACACACACACACAAGCGTGCGCAAGCACACACAGCAAGTGGGACAAGGATGATTCATCCAAATGAGCACCTGAGCATGAAACAGCATGGCTTACATCAAAGCTTGTGACTTGGTAAAATTTAGATGGCATTACAAGTAGTTAGAGGGAACCGATGAAATCCCTATATGACACATCGTAATAATGACATACATTGCTCCAAAGACAAAAAATGTGGATTTTTGTAGTGCAAATTCTTGTGTCAGGAGACGCATTGTAAATTAACCATAGAGTGCTATTGAATGAGTAACAACTGAGGAATGCAACACGAAGTACCATTGCTTTTACCATTTTCTCTTATTCATGGCTTCATCTTGAAGGATTGCTCTGCACACAAAACACACAAATTTTGTATCCACAGCATCATCTGCAGTATGAGGAAATGCACTGCTCTGAGTAAGAAAAAAATCAAAGCGTAAATATTAAAATGAGATTTTTCTGGCGGGATAACTGAGCCCCCCATTATTGCATTATTCATTCTATGGATAAGTCAAGTCCTGTTTTCTTTGGACTCCATCAGACACAAAGCTATTGGGAAGGAAATGTTCTGACACTCCATGCAACAGTCAGTGACATAAACATAATGGAATAGTCCTCTCTCAATAACTGTTTTTGAAACCTCAAACATCGCTTCCCAGTCTTTCAAGCTGTGCTCCATCCATCCTTCTTTGGAGTTTTCCCAGTCCCCTGTCTCTTACATCTAGAGTATTCTTTCACTCCACGATGTGACACACTGCCTTTGATCCTTCTCTCGTGAGACTCGAGGATCCCTCATCTCCTCATCTCTGCTCAGTTCCTCTCTATTTCTCTCACTCTGTCCTCCACCTCAGTTTGACCTTCAGTCTCCTCCTGGAAGGCTGAAGCCTCCCACTACCTACCTCTGCAAGAAGCTGAAAGAGAAAACAACTCTGTGGATTTACTGGGATTAACATTTTAGCTGATTTATCTGCTTTAGCTAATTAGAAAGGCAATCCAACCTTTGTCTGCAGGAAGAGAGGGAGATGTTTTGTTCTACATTATCAAAGCTGTGTGGTAAGATAGAGTGATCCCTAATATAAGTTGGGCTAATTATATTCAGGTATAGACAAATACTGGGCAGCTGGTTTGCAACATGACACTGTTCCTTCACCTACGAGACCCTTATTCAAACTCTGAAGCGGTTAAACTGAGTGTCTGACTTAGCTGTTAGCTAATCCCTATGTTGACTTCACTGTTTAGGCTATAAAAGCATGTGAAAACACATTTTGAGTCACCTATCAATAAATGGCAAAGCTGTTATTTTATTCTAATTTATTACAGTAGCTTTACTAAACTAAAACTCTGTTTACCTCAGTTTTAATCAAACCAAATCGTTATTTGTAAGCTAGCTCCTCAGTCTACAATGTTAACTAATATGCTAGCAATCCTAACAATAGTGTTTTTGTTGACATTGTGGAATTTATTAAAAAATAAATTAAAAAAATAAAAAGTTTTGTACATTAGGTCATTTTCTTGTGCGGCTGTCTTGCAGAGTTGGAGTTTATTATCATGACAACATTACCTTTAGATCTGCAAAATGAGTTTCTGGCCTTCACATTTTCCCATTACATGTTCTGGACAAAAACTAGTGACGATCATAAAGAAGTGCTTTTGGTTTGTGAGTCAGAGGAGAGCTCATGTGTAACAAGACATTACTGGGACAGTATCGAGATTATTACTTTATAAATCAAAGATTGTTGAAGGTGTTAATGGTGAATAATCGACAGTATTCGAGTAATGACTTGGACTGATAATATTAAAGACAGAAACTTAGAAGCTACTTAAAGCAGATTCCAGTAAAACCAACTCTTTTATAAATTCTTAATTTAAACACATTTGGCAGTAAAAGATGAATTAGAGCTTTAATGAGACAGCAGATACTGCTGAAAGAGAGACAAGGTAAAATGAGGTGAGAGTTAGATAGGAGCTGAGGGAGAGACATGTACAGTATTCAGAAGATGGAGGGGCAAATGTAAATAATTCAGTGTATGTAAATAAGAGAAATGTGGGTATTTGAAGAGCATTAAAGTCAATTTGCTGCTGAGAGGACAACCCTTCTCTTCCGATCCACCTGTGAGCCACATTAACACCACCGTGACCTTACCACCAAGGGTAGACAGCCACATTGCATCGACTCAAATTAAAAACCGGCCAAGCAAATCCTGGATCTTTTCCCAGTCGCAAAGGAAGAGTTTAGGCAGAAGATAGATTTTAGAATTTTGCCAAACAAGTTGGGTTTTTTAAGTTTTTGAGTCCTCTTGAGTAATGATGCTGTGCTAATTAATGTCCTTCAGAAAGCTGAGATTTTCAAGTATTTCTTAACAATTAAGTGTGTCAGGGCTCTACATGTGAAGAATAAATAAAACTTTATTTAATTAAGTTTGTTATTTCCTACAGTGGCTTACCCTCTGTCACTTTTACCCTCACAGTTTGAGTAGATTGGTACAGGAGCATTGTGGTTTATTTAAAAATTAAAGAATCCCTTAGCATCCTGTAGAATAACCTTGAGTCATGAGGGTGATAAAGAAGAAGAAGAAGAAACGGTGGAGTGAAGGAGACAAATATTTAATGAAGAAGTTGGCTTTAACTCTGTCCTGTAGCTGCAATCCCCTTGGCAGAGCTTTCACTAGCTTTTACAACACCACATGTACCTACTCACATTAAAATACTTTTTTCTTTCTCTAGAAAATAGAAAAACGGGTAGAGGGACGAATAATAGTTGTAGTGTGCAGTATGAAGCAGGCACACAGGGAAAAAAAGAGATTTCTCTTTAATTTATGAGATAACCCACATTCTTGATAAGTCAGTGTGAGTAATCAAGTCCTCAAAGGCATGTTGTGGTAGCCATGAAACCCCCTAAAACAGGACTACAAAATGTGATTGATGCATTGAAAAATGAAAACCTCATTACTTTTTGAATGAATGCGTAGATTTAGTTTCATGGCTTTATTTTGCCACATCCCAGATAAATTTTAGGGGTTTTTTGTGACTGCATTTTTGTGCATGTGCATAAAGCACTGCAGTGTTTCATTGTGCATGTATGCCCCGGTGTGCGTGTCACAACCACTTTCCTCTGCTCAGCCCCCTGCTGACGCGACGTGCAGGGCAAATAAAGCTGTTATTTTGACCAAAGCAAGGACACAAAATAGACACAGAGGTATAGAGGGAGAGGAGAAATATGGGATTGAAATGGAAAGTTTCCTTCTTCCTGTCAGTTCGCTCCATCCCTCCTCCCTCTGCACAGCGTTTAGGTCAAAGGCCACCTAGTTGTTTCTGTAGTGCCCCATTATTCCTTTTCTTGCCAAGTGAAAAAAAAGATGGCATCTTGACTGTTTGCAAGCCAGTCACAGACTCTTGTGTTTTTATCTTTTCTATAGTGGAAGGATGTGGGATGTTTGGTATCCATATATGCGCTGCTGCTTTGCCTCGATGTTGCACACCAGCAGCAGCAGCATTGCACACAGAAGTGCTTGGACTGCTGGTGTCTTATAGGAAATGAAGGTTGAAGACTTTGATGGAGATTACAGATGTGTCAAGAGGAATAAGGAACAGTCTTAAGCCGGTGTTGTATGTTTGACGAACGTCAGAAGGAATTTATGCATTTACAAGCTTTCGTTGATGTCTCTGCTGTGTAGCATACAGTATGCATCAGCAATGCCAAATGTGTGAAGGGCTTAAAATGTATGTCTAAAATTAAACAGACTGTCTTTGTGTCTCAATTTTATGATTTGCAGGGCAATTATAAGATATTAAAAATCAGCACGTTTGCACTCTGTCAGCTTAGGTTTAGGTTTAGCGTCATCTCTCTTCAAAAATATACCATTACACAAGCATAAATGAGAACTCACACACAGGAACACACACACACACACACACAAAACACATGCCAGGTCCATCTTATCTCTTTCCTGTTTGTCTCCAGAGAGGAGGCCAGCACTTGACACTAAATGGCCATTTTATGCTCAGCTCAGTTTGGCTCTTTTCTCCAGTCTTCCCTCTCACACTCTCTCGGTGGACAGTTTCACTCAAAATGCAAAAAAAACCCCCCAAAAAAACGGGTGAACAAGAAGGTTAGTGAAGATTTTAATGAAAGCCTGTTCTTCTCTCTGTACAATCCAGTTTTTCACCACTTGATCCCATCTGTGTTTTATTTTCATCCATCTCAATTTTTCCTCCCTTGCTGATCCCTTCTTTATATTCACAGTTCTACGGAAGCCTGTTCTGCATTTTTTTTTCTGCTCCTCACATCTCCTCTCTTTTCCTGTCCTCTTTTCCACACTCCTCACCCATCCTCCCTGTCTCCTCCAGCTTCCTCCCTTATTCCAATTTTTTTTCCTACTCCTCTCCCTTGACATGTGAGTATGCACTCAAGTAGCGTCACAATCCTTTATCTTTACGAGCGGCCCTCTCTTTGTGTGTGTGTGTGTGCGTTTTTGTGTGTGGATGGGGGTGCGGCGCAGACGAGCCGCAAATGCTCCAAGAGCCATATTCAAATCTCATTTCACACTGCTGAGGGTGAAAAGACCTGACACAGCACTCTGTGAGAAAAGGAAGAGAGGAAGAGAAAGAGAGGGCGAGAATGAGTGGAGTAGTAAAGGGGGGAATGGGAGAGATGGGAAGGAAATGATGGCGAAGACAGCTCTGAAAGTGGAGGAGGAGAGCGAGGGACACGACGTGGGAGAGGAAGAGGATAATGGCTGTTGGCATTAAGCTACCTACAGTATGGCAAAATGAGGAAAAAGAGTGAGTGAGGCAGGGAGTGAAGAATGAATAGCACACAGTCAATTGTAAAAAGGAATGAAGAGGAGGATGGAGAAAAGGGAGAGGACAAAAAGAGGGTTGAGAAAGCAGAACATCATCAGAGTGAGGACGGGAGACAAGTTTTGACGGCGTTCTCACTGTCAGCAGGCGTTGTATTTTTGTTGCAATTTCTTTGCTATTTCCAAAAATCACATCCCTACCTCCCCCCCTCCCTCCCTGCCTCACTCCTTCCTTTTCTCTCCAGGTGAAATTTTGTCCTCTTCCTTCTCTTCCAGCTTCCACATACAACCTTCCCACTTGCACAGTGTGCATGTTAATGCAAATGAGGTAATTAGGAAGTGCTTGGCTTCCTTCGAAGCTCCAAGGTTTGAGAAGATGCATGAAGAGACAAACGAGGAGGAAAGAGGATGGATGAGGATTTTGACTTTGGTGTGTGTTTGAAAGAAGGCTTGTTAGTGTGCATATATGTGTGCATCAGCGGTACACATCCATACATAATCACATATTTAAAGTAATGGATGTATCTTTCAATGTATGTGTGTGTTTGTGGGTGCAGATTAATATTCTTTCCTATACTTCTATCACTGACAGTCCTTCTGGGGTTTTTTTTTTTCATGGGACGCAGCCTCAACTGTCCTGAAACACTCCAGCTCCCTCTGTTTTACTCTTCTCTTTCTTCCTGCCTTGTCTGGTTTTTTCGTCCTCCCCCTCCTCCACAGCACATCTCCTCTCATCTCTTACCTTCTATCTGTCTCTCTTGCTTACAGCTTCTCCTCTTGCTGTGTTGTCTCTCTCTGTTTCTGTCTCTTCTGTCTTGCTCGCCTCTCTCCCACATATTTCATCCAGCCCTGCAACTTATTTTCCTCCTCTTTCATCAACTCTGTGCTTTTTTGCCTTTGGCTACCCCTGATCCGACCACTCACATGCCTCCCTTATTTTTCTCTGTATTTTCATGATGCCATCCTTTTTTTCACTTGTCTTTTTCAACCACCTTTGTCCCTCTGTTGTCCCCTCTGTTGTCCCTTCTCCATCTCTCACTTACAGCATAATGTGTTTTGTGATGTCTATGATAGCCTGTCATTCCTCTGGACATAAAAAGTTGGCCTTTGTGCTCCTCTCTTTGTTTGCTTTTCTTTCTCTTGTCACAGCTTTTTCTCTTGCTTCAGACCGGACTAGAGTTTCCACTAATCAGATATGCTGTGTGTGGAGAAAAAGCACACAAACACAATAAAAAAACAACAGCAAAACACACTGTAATTTCTACTGGTAGCATGAATAATGCATAATGAGACCTCACACGACATGGACCTGCACTCACATGCATGCACATCACTCATCTTTCCGGCTTGCCTCCTCAGGGTTGATACCATGGCTCTGTGTGCTCCTTCTCTTTCTTCTCACGGTGCCCTCACTCTGTCTAATGCTTTCTTTCACACAGACACAAAGTTCCACAGAAACACATGCCCGCACACACACACACGCACGTCGCCTCACACCATTCCTACCCGAGTTTTCAAACTTTGGATGGCAGTTTCCTGTCAGGGCATGAAAGCAACGGGAAAGAGATTTCTAAAAGGAAAGGAAGAGACGGTGAAGAGACAGGGGGAGAAGAGATAAGGAGTGCTGACAGATGTTCAACTCAACGCTTTTTGCACTGCAGAAGAGAAAAAGAGGAATGGATCTGTCTTTACTTCTCCTCCTCCTCCATCACTTCCTCTTCCATCTACTCTCTGTTCCTCTCCTCCCCTTCTTGTTTTCCCATGTAAAGCTGTGATAAACAGAATTGCCGTCATTCCTTTGATCCTGAGGAATTGACGCTATTAGGTAATTTTAAACAGAATCCAACTAAAAAAAAAAGGAACAGAATGGAAAATAATAGATTTGCTGCCAGTCACAGACACTTTGAGCTGAAGTGTCACATACAGCTCAACCTAAAGTGAGGTAGACTGAAGGCTGTAAACTGAACAGCTCTGTCTCCAACAATTTATGTTTCTGTACAAAAATGTGCAATATCATATACACTCTGAGGGAGGCATAGTGTCAATCAAAGTACATCTTCTAGTGACAAAATGGAAAAAATTTTTAATTAACAAAACTGGCCTCTCACAAAAACGATCTTAGTGAGTGTATCAGTTAGATGTTCAATGGCAATGTATTTCACTTCTTTTCCCTAAAACATCGTCAGGCACTGGCAGCTCTTGGCTAAGGGGTTGGATAAAATCCTCGTCTGCCTAAAATACAGCAGTGACTTGGCACAAAAATAACATTTTTTATAACATTTAACTGAAATTGGGATCTTTCCCCGACCAACCAACCAACCAGAGTGCTTCTGTTGCCTTATTCTGACTCACGAACAGTAAACTGTTAGTTTCCAAAGTCCCTGTTACTACATGGAACAACAATCTCCAAGCTGGTCGCTAATGGTGCAAATTTAAACAAACTAGCAACTGATGCTTTTGTAAGGTAAGGATTTAGCTATTGTAGTTCTAGGGCTTGCCTCATGTGCAGATGTTCTAAAAAAAACAGTTCCAAAAGCACTATTTTGCAAGGTAACCGTCACTACATTGTTAACTTAGCACTTCCAGAGAGGACTGTGATTCAAAGAAACACAAAGAAGCCAGAGAATTTTTCAACTTAGTGCCAGAATGATAATGGGTTCAGCCAGACCTTTCTCCAGCCCTGACACAGCACTGAGAATGAAGTGTACCTACCAATAATATCATCGCCTAAAGCTCTGGATCTGAACCCTGAGTTCTGCCATCACCAGTCCTGAAGTTTGTTCGTCTGCCATCTGACTTGACCATCTCACTGCCACGCTAGCACAGGACGTTAATGTAGCGTTTCATTCACTCAGAGCAACATCGTCTCTGAACATAATCTATGCAGTGATTGCGTTTCATCACAACATAATTATGAAAACAATTTCGTAAGATACAAATGTAATATCTAAGAGGTGCTTACACTGAAACACAAGCCTCTCAAAATGCAGCCTCACAGCCTCTCTCAAGGTTTAAATTAGGAAGATAATAGTGCTTCTACCCAATTAAGGAACACCTGTGACAATGATAGCACCCACTGTCCTCATTACTAGCTACCTAGTCTGTGTGAGTGTGTGTATGCCTGTGTGTGTGAGAAGAGAGGGGAGGGAAAGAGCAAAATCTTGTGGAAGTGAGAATCTAACAAACATACACACATACAGAGACGCGCACCATATACACTGAGAGATTGCAGGCGTATCGCATGGAAACCTGCAGCCATGCAGCTATCTGCCCCTGCTTCTGTCAGTGTAGTCAGCAAAGAGCGTACAGCCGATCTGGTTTGGAGCTGAAAACACACAGTCACACATAAACATGCACTCACCAAAGTTGACAGGCTGCAGTTGATGCACTCCAACGTCAGCCTATGAGATTGACCGTTTGTTTTATTTGGCACGCCTACAAGTATGAGCTCTCTCTGCCTCACACACCGGCAGCCTGAGGGAAATGTGTGTCATTTATCAGGGTGAAAGAATGACAGCAAGAGCTCTAATAGTAAATCATTGGCAGCATTATTGGACCTCCCCTCCATCGCCAATATAGATTTGTGTTGGGAGGCTGGGGGAGCCTGTTATAAATCAGTCAATAACACAAAGGAGTGTGCACACATTAACTTCCGCAAAGCATGGAAGCACAAACCCCTCTTCACGTCTCTAAAACCACACACACATGCACACAGACACACTAAGTGATGATAATAAATGTGGTGACAACCAGACTGTGACAGGAGTTGAGTTTCTCTTGTGTGGATCGCTAGCTGTGTCAATTTTGTATCCCGTCCTCTGCAGACCCCTTACACTTATTATTCATCGTGCTAAACTGAATTTAGAGACAGAAAAAAGTAGGTTGTTGTGGAATTACAACCTTGTATCTAAAAAGCTTTGCTTTTAGTTTGATTACAATGCTTTTGAAATGTGGAATCGAGCCACTAAATTAGTGATCACAATTAAGAGAGATTGGTGTTGTGGATTGTGTAGAATCCAAACTAGAAAGTTAAAAAATAAAAAGCTTATGTGTCCTTTGGCAGCTTATTTTGTGAATATGGACTGAATTGGGAACAGAGGACAACTGCTCTGTTACTGATACAGTTGGTAGCCAACAATACTAGAGATAACACGAGTGGAGAGGAAGTGAGCCAAAGGGAAGTAACATAAAGCTGCTGTAGTTTATTAAAAGAAGAAAGAGGCAAAACTACATGGTGACATTATTTGAAATACCCACCACCAACTGAACCATGCTGTCTCATTTCTTATAAAATGCCAAATAAGGGTCATAAATATACTGATTTCCTATATTGAAATAAAGCTTAAGCCAGACTGAAATGAATAACAAGATAAAATATAATTGAAATGAACTCAAACTTGGTTATTACAGGGAATCATATAATTAAAGAGGAAAGTGAGATCAGTAGGTTACAGCATTGTTGTATAGCTTGTCCCATAAAGTCCCTTATTAATAAGACTTGGCCTACCGCATTTGTGGGCTTCAGTCAACGGTCAACCGTCCATTCTCTGTGCAGTGAGCCGTGATCCAATTTGTAGCTCTTAGCCTCAACGCTTTCCTCATCAGCCCATTTCCAAGCCTGTCTGTCCTCCTGCCACCCGATGGATTGACATTATTACACTTGAACTTTAACATGACCCAAACTCTCAAAGCTGTTAGCGTGCCGCTTATAGTTTTGGTGCATAGTATAGTATGAGCATCAGTATCAGCATGTCACGGTGTTGATAAGGATTTACACAACAGAGCGCTCATGCTGACTTAAAGACACGTTTGATATCCGCTCAAACAGGAAAAGCTCGAGGATCGCCTCGGCTGCTTGGCGAAAGCCAATGCTGCTAAAACAGATTAGACTGATTGGGCCACTGCTTCGGTGTAATCGACTGGCAGCCACTCTCTAAAGATGATTTCTGAAACAGAGCCCAGTGTCATGTTCATTACAGAAAGAGGGAGACGGAGTGATCCAGGGAGAGGAATTTAAGACAAAGAGGCAGTGGAGGAGAGGAAGTGCAGAGAGAAATGAGAGCAAAGGATGAGGATGGGAGGGAAAGAGGAGGTAAAGAAGATGAGATAAAGAAGAGGCAGAGGACTGAGGAAAAATGAGAGAAGTTAGGAAACCCTAAATGGGAACTGAGAAGTTGAAATTCTAAAAAGAGAAATTTCAAGGTTAAAGAAGAATCAAATCTTTGATCCATTCTTCAGAACAAAAAGTTAGTTTCTATGAAAACCAAACAGTCTGTATTTGACAACAAACCTATAACCCATAAAGTTTCCATTTCAATTCAAAACTTTTAAAAAAGTCAACTTTGTTTGCACTGAAGGGATGTTTATGTTCTGTTGACACATCATGAATTGCTAATGTGTTATATCTCTATCAAGAGATAAAGGCTAACAACTTGTTCTTCTCTCTCACATGTCTCTTGACAGCTTCGGTTCACCAGCATGTGAGAGGGAAAGCATGGGTTGATCTCAACAATGTAAATTCAGTCTAAATCAGACCAAAACAGCTATTAAATCACACTCCTGGTAAATGGAGAGCAGTTTTTAAACCATTCAGTGTACATACATGGTCTAGACATCCTTTTAAACAATATAATTTTGATTCTTTTTCTTTCCTTATTTTTCCCCCTAGCAGTCATAATTACTGTTTGTGCTACTGGCATTGAATAAAATAAGTCTAAACATACTGAAAAATTTGTTTTTTTTTTATCATTGTTTTTTTTTTCCTTTTTTGCAAGAAGATGCCAGCACATGATTTTATATTGTAGTTAGCTTGAAAACACAATGGTACCACAGCATAAAGCCAAATATAAGCAATCATCTCATTCCTTTTATTTTAGGATATCTGTATTTATATTAAAGTGGTCAGTAATCCTATTTAAGCCATCTATATTTGTTTTACACAATTTAGTACATTACAAAATGAATGGAATGAATATCTTTTCATAAAGGCCATGTCTGTCCCTGTGGCTTTGAAAAACTTTGCTGCTGCAGCATTTCCATATTTTCAGAAGTTCATTGGCTCTAGAAAAGGCCAGTCATCTGCACAATCATTTGAAACCGGCTCATTCTTTCCACAAGGGAGCAGGGACGGGCTCTTACTGACAACCACTGCTACTGCAGGCTGTGGAGAGCACATGGGAGCTCCCAGCAGGTGATATGAGATGTGAGCTGAAAGCACAGAGGTCAGAAGCCATCTCACATGTTGGGAGTGTTTACACGTTAGAAGGAAGGCACAGGATACAAATGTAATTTTATTTAATTAAATTAATCTATTAAAATTGCTTTTATTAAATTTAAAAAATGTGTCACACTATGATTTCACTATTGACCAATGAAGTGTTGTTTTGTCACAGAGTATATCGCCCCGAGGGCAAATCTGCCCACTCTGCTGGTCTGTGATCCATAACAAATGTCTTGACCAATCTGGCGACTCTGCTGAGTCAGGATAAAACCACTGGAATCAGGAGTTTGGGCTGACACCCAAATGTCAAATACCAACTTAAAAACCTGTAAGTGTCTGGCTGTTGTTGCAGGTTAACAGCCCATCTCACTGCAGCAGCTGTGCTTGTTTTGACACATTTCAGGATGTAAATTCAAACTACCAAACACAGAGTGCAAATGAAAATGCCAAACAGTGCTGTGGCTATTGAATTAAACTAACTTTCTACTTTAATGTAGAACTTATACAGACCTCTATTGTTTTGAGCTCAAGTTAGATGTATAAAGTCCATTAATTCAAATCTTAAAAGGACAGAGATCAATAAAAAGGGGGAAAAAAAGTGTTGGTGAAATATCCTGCAAAGTTGGTGTAACTTTTATTAGCATTTGGTGGAGCTAAATTGTGCAAGTTTATGCTTCACCAGTGGTAGCTTACAGTTCAGTTTACACAGATTAAAATAAATGTGTTCAATTTCACACTTCACAGCTACAGCTGAAGGTCTCCAAAAATGATCTAGTTTTCTTTTCTGGAGACCAGGATGGAGGAGCTTTGTGGCTGTTGTCTTGTACAGTGTTCTACCATTTGTTAATGGCTTCTTGTGATCAACTCATTTCAAATTTGTTGCTGTTGTGGCTGACATTCACAGTCTTTTTTTTTTCGGAACTAGCCTGCACAAATTGCAAAATATGTGATATTTTGGAATCTGCCCTGATCTGTTCATAAAACGAACTCAAATATCTATATGAACTGGCTTCCATAGTGCCGGTAGCTGCAGCTGCTCAGTTTGTCTCATAAAAGTCTTCAAATAAAAAGTAGAAATTCCATAAAAAAACACGTAAACATATTTTCATCTTCAATTCCACTCCATTTAAAGTTTCTTTTAACAATTACCATCTCATTTGTTGCTCAAATCCACCGGCAAATTGATTCTGAGCTCTGATGTCTGCGCTGTTGATGCTCCCTGTCACACTCTGATTGCAGCGAAAATCTGACAAACCACAAAGCTTAAGCCTATGCTGAGGCCTATACATGAATCCCTGTGACAGCCTGTCAGAGATAGAATCCATGCAGCATGTTCTCCGCTTCGTTTACTTTCTAAGGAGAGATGTTCTAGGTACTTCAGTAACAATGGCTGAGCTGGACAGAGACACTGATTTAGTTTTGATTTTTTCATCCTTCTGTTTCGATCTCTTTGTATATAAAGTACACAGGTCCTTATTTTGTAGTGCTGTGAAGCTAAATTTGTGTAATGTAGAAAGTGGATGAGTGACACAAGTGAGAAGAAACAATGATGCTGAATAAATAATAAGCCGTGAACTCCCCTGCAATTATTTGGAGCTGTCCTGTTAAGTTTTTCAGATCCTGTTTAAAATGAGCAGCAAAGGCCGTTCATCGTGCTCGAAAGTCCATTTTTTTGCTGACAAATTTAAATGTTATAATGACTCTAAACTAGATGCATTAAAGTTTATTTGGCGAGGTAAATTCGCAGAGTGGGAATTACGTTCTCTTTCCAGTGTGCAAGAGTCACATTTATCACATTTTAGAAAGCCATTTTATAGTGCTGTCAAAAAGCCAGCCATCTTATTCAGAGTTGGCTCCCCTGTCACTAGCTGGTTTATAAATACATTATACTCTCACAGTGGATGTATTGATAGTCTCGGTAACAAAGTAATGTGTTGTTTTGATCACTCAGCAATAGGTGTCAAAGCTGGTTTGTCTCAGGTCACTGCATGAAGCATTGCCTGACATAGCTGATGAGACAGGGAGTGTGTGTGTGTTGTGAGGTTGCGTGTGTGTGCGTGTGATTTTTTTTTTTTGTGTGTGCATAGGATGTGTATCCTAAGTTGTGTTCTCGAGGGATCCCTGTCCTGAAGTGATTCTAATAGCATTAGCCACCGTCTGAATGGTCCAATGGTGCATTATGTTTCCTCTGACACACACACACACACACACACACACACACACACACACTCATCTGGGATAGAACCAGCCATTAGGGATCTGCCTTGTGTTCTCTCATATGCTCAATGTTCTTGCTCATTTTTCAGCCCAGACACTTACGACCATGTGTGCACATGTGTGAGTGTTCTCCGGTGATGGCATTGTGTTTCCCTGGCTGTGTTTTGACACGGTGAAGGAAGGAGTTTAGGAAACGTTAAGACCGGGTGCTGTGCTAAGTTGGTGTGACAGTTAGATCCCTGGCTGTCTGCGACTGCTGTGCTGGGCTCAGCATTGTCCCAAATCACCTGACACACAGTGGCACACACACACACACACACACATGCATGCATATAGAACACATCATGCACAGAATTCAAACCAGCATTATTTTTGCTGAAAAGAAAGAAAAAAAAAACTTTACACACCAACTTTTATAACTTCTGAAACTCATAATAGAACATTACAGGGAGGCACTTTTTAATAAGTTTTCCCTGTAGAAGCTGAGGATTATGACTGCAGTATGTCAAATATGGTATCACTTCTTTCTCAGAGGTCTTGTTTTTTTTTCCAGCAGTAGATTTGGGCTGCCTTCCAAAGGGCCACAACTGGCTTTAGTCAAACGCAAAGTATAATGAGATGCAAATTTGTACTTGTTATGCAATTATTGTTGTTGAAACCCCTATTTTTCCAAAGCATTGTCCCAGCTAAGTAAAGCATCACGTCGCTGACTCCAAAAAATTCCATGGAGGCCAGTGAGCATTACAATAATAACTACATACTAAGTTTCCAAATGAACTGCACCTATAAAAAGAACAAGACAGGAGAATTTTCAGATGAGAACAAGATTGGATTAGAAGGTTGTATATTTTATTTGATAGAGAAATCTGTTGATAATTAAATCTCTCCTTTTTTTCTTCATTTACAGTTACTGTATCCATAGATGTCCTTCATACTTTACACCAAAAAAATAATGCTTTGTTCTTAAATTCACACAGCAGCATACAGACCACAGATTCAATCACATGGCCTTTTTTTTACTGCAGATATTTTAAATGGTCAAAGTAGGAAATGTGAAATAGATGTTATTAAAGATACTATAAATTGTCTAGCTCTGTAACCTCTTTTTAAACTCAAAGTGCAGAATTGGCAGTCTGGTCAGGCAGATGCAAAGTACTTGAGGGTGGAGGATAATTTTGCACAGAATGTTGTGAGGAAAAAAAATCCTGTTTGTTGAGTAAGACAGACACACTGGTACAGAGTGTTTGCAGATGATAAATGGATTGTGCAAACGTATGTCAGGCTGTGTGATCCATACTTTTAAATCTGTTTGACGTGCGTTTAGAGTTTCAGTGTGTGATTCGGTGCCAGCTAATGGAGGTGCCAGACTGATCTAATAGTTTTGGATAGAAAATGTCACCTAAAATTTTAGAGAGAAAACAAAATCACAAATATGTGTAGAATCTTTTTTCACGATCCTCCGAGTCCTGTGTGCGATAAGCAAAACCTAGTAAATCATGTCTAGTGGTTTTGTATATTTTTGAGGACGCACAGGGATTTTCATACATGCTGGTATTACAAGTACAATAATCAAAGTGATAAAAGCTCTGTGGTAAAATTTGGGACTTTTGTATTTATTAACACCTGCTACCCGCTACATGGCAGAACAGTTCAGTCAGTAATTATCTGAGGGGCTAACTTTTTGTAGTCTAATAGCTGCCTTGTTAGCTAACAAAACCCGATGGTGTACTGGCCATCTGGTATACTGGGACCAATCCCACCCCATTGGTGGGTCAGTGGACTGCAAAAACTCCAAAGTCTTTATGGACTATCAGGCTCAGTCTGTCTCTTTATGGTCCATCTCTCTGTGTCATTCTTTCAAGTGGGCCCATTAGGACACACAGTACTACAGGATACACCTAATACCTGATACACCCTCAAAACAATAATAAAACATCTCAAGGGGTGTGTAATTTAACCTACTGTAGTGTATGAGACTGCAGGGTGACCCATCTCCATTCAGGGTGCACACAGAACTGTGCTGCTCGCTCACAGGACTTGGGTAGCGCAGTGTGACATTTTGAAATAAGGATGAAATGAAATTTCACCCACTGACTGTATTTTTATTGGTTTTGGGCGAGTTGCTTTATTTCTAAATATGGAACATTTCCACATATAAGCTATTATGACTTGTGGCAATGGGTTTTCCTGTCTATAGAAAGCCATTACAGTGTGACAGCGAGCCAGCTTGCACAATGCCAAGACCATGAAAATGAAACGGCTGAAATATAATTCAACCATTGTTCATTTTGTTGTTCGCACCTGTTTTTTTTCTGCCAGTGACATGTCAGAATGTTCTTTGTGATGAAAGTCTCTTTTCTCATATGGTAGAACCAAAATCACTGAATTAGCCAGCGATATTTTAACTCTAACTAGGTGAAACAACTTCAGATGCACTACAGCAGCACATGTAGTGCATTTTAGCTTTGCAGGACCACACACACACTCTCACACACACACACACGGTACATTTCTCTTTGTTCTGTGCGTGGAACACTCATCATGCACTCCACATGAAAAGTGTTATCCGTAACTCTGAACATGCATAGCTCACAGGGATTCATAACAGATTTGAGAACACTGGAAGCTCACATAATAATTTATTTTAAGCCTCCAAATCATTATCTTGAGCATTCACTTTTGAACTCACTCAGTGACTCACTGAGAATTTAGTCATTGCCTCTACCCCTTGAGTATTACACATCAGATTTTTTGATCTCTGTGTAAACACCCAGCTTATGACTGAAAATACAGCTTTTCACAGCTATATTCCAATTGGCAATATGAAATGATTGAAACGAAGAATGTGTTGCCCAAACCCCCTCATGGATCCACAGTATGTTTTTTCGCTGTTGTTTTCCATGCAGCCTCTTCCTGTGTCTGTCTCAGACTGTCGCAGTGAGTGTGTGTGGGAGGGGGAAAGCAAGTTTTTCCATGGCTCATCACAGCCTTTAGCTCATAGTGCAGCTAAATGGGTGACTGTATATCCGCTACCCCAATTAAGGGTGTTAATGTGCAAGTGTGTGTTTATCGAGAAAGTGTGAATTTGTTTGTGTGTGTCAGCACTAATACAGCAGTAAGGACCTCTTTCGTTCTTTTTCTCCCCCCTCTCTCAATTTATCTGTGTCACACACATGCATTCGTCAGTCGTCATCATTAAGCAAAAAAAAAAAAAAAAAAAAAACCTTGAGAGGAAGCTTTTGCAGCATCAGGGAATACTGTTGAAAGAAAATCAGAAAATCTGAGTAGAGCTGCAGTGATATTATGATGCAGAAAGATTCCTTATAATTAGAACTTTACCATGAAAACAATTTTGTGATGCGATTTCCCAACTGCCTCTACTACAAACAAACATATACACATTAACATACACATAAAACACTCCTTCCAACCATTTCTTCAAAGCTGCCTCCTGCTTAGTTGTAGTCGCTAATAGCTGCGGGGTCTCCTTAAGAAGCTTTGTCATGGGAAATAAAACACAGCAGAGTAAGAAAAAACTTCCTGCCTCCACAGGAAGCAGATGTTACCATGCTAAAGCTTATTTGAAAGGCCAAGTTTGGGAGGCAAAACAAAAGCCTGTTTTGGAAGATAGTCAGTATTTGTATGCACTTGGATAATAACTGAATGATGATAAAAATAAAATGATCTGACTGGCAGTTATTTATTAGGCAGAGAGAAAGGCTCAACCTGTCACTATGACACTGAGTGTGGTGGCTGACTTTCTTTTTTTTTTATTTTTTTTGGTTGTTTCCACCTGGTTTAAACATCTCAGCAGAGGATTAGCTCTGCAACTGGGAAAGATGCCTGCTACAAAATCATCACTGTACAATTTTTTTTTCTCTTAGCTTGTAATGAATAGCCTTTAATATCATTATCCTCTACAAACAAAGTCTGCTCTCCCATCGGCACCTAATCCTAGTGTGGGATTTAGGGCAAACTAGCACATTTACACATGCACATAAAGGAAACCACACCTACACGTGCATGTTTTGTAGTTATCTGCTTGTATTTGTAGCACAGACGCACGTATGTAAATTTCACATTTGTGATACTAAAAATGAACATTCACACACAATCACGCAGCTTAAAGTAAAATTGCAGCTGTTGCGTCCTTATGCCACCCCTGTGCATGAGTGCAAGCTGGCACTGCAAAACTAAAATATCCTGTTACTGAGTGTCTGTGTGGAAAATTGCATATGTCCAGCTATGCACGTGTCTGGCTTTGCTTGGCTCCTTGCCTCTTTGCAGGCTGCCTCCTTAGGCTGCCAGTTAAAAGCAAAAGGACGACCAAGAGTCCAACATGTTATTATGCATTTACTTAGGCTGCGGCTTTTAATAGTTCACTTGCAGGTTAGCTTGCTGGTTGGATGCACTTCAGATCTTACTGAACCTAAGGAACTAAGTTATATAGAAATATTCAACAAAGTTATATTTTTCCACTGTCAGCCTCTCTGTTAGGAAAATTATAACAAAAAAGGCAAAAATGACAGAATGACAAAACTTTGTGTGTGTGTGTGTGTATATATATTTACATCAGCTTATGCATTCAAATACAAAATATATTCAGCATTGTAAACTGTTTACAAATGTCTAAATTTGGAGGTATTGTAAATCGCACATTGGATCATGCTAAACACAGATACATTTTTGCACACTTCTGCCAATGTGTGTGTGTGTATGTGTGTGTGTGTGTGTGTTTGTGCTGTATTTACAGATAAAAGTAAATCCACTCATGAGTGGCAAGAGATAGAAAGCCATTTCCTCTCCCACACTACTGCGATGGGGCTAAATGAATCGTCAATGAATGTGCAATGACTGTTGACATTGATTTACTCTCCGCTGTAGTACCCCTCTGTGTTTGTTTGATTGTGAGAGGTGATTGTTATCAGTAAGCAATGCATTCTGTTATGCAGACAAGTGAGTTTATGATAAGAGCATTTGCTTTTGCAGGGCAGGGAGACTAATGGGCCTTTTGGGGCTGGAAAACAACGAGCATTAAATATCTGTGAGTTGTGAGGTGATGTTATGACATGGAGGTGATTTAATGGTCTGTGGAAGTGACTGCGAAGCCAGCAGCCTGCCAGTTCAATCAAACTTTCATGAAACAAACACACTCAATTAATATTCACTTATTGCAGTGCAAATTCTGTGGTGTATGTTAATTAAATCAAAACAGACCCCTTTTTTTTCTCTAAAGACTGTTACAGTAGAGATATGTAATGCATCAAACAATGTGATAATTATTTTAGGCCACTATAATCCAGCTCCAACACACTTTGTCTTTCAGATTTCCACTGGGCTGCCATGACGAGCGAGGAGTGTCCTGTGCCGCTGGGGAGCATTTCCTCAGCAGGGCCAGGGCAGAGCGAGGAATACAGTTCGGCACACGCTGATGACATCATCGAGGAAGTAGGTCCGGGTGATGATGTTAGTATCGGCAGTGACCTAAGCACCCTTGTGGTGCCCTTCCCCGAGCTGGCACCTGTGGTCTTCTTCTGCCTCAAGCAGACCACCTGTCCTCGCAACTGGTGCATCCGTATGGTTTCCAGCCCATATCCTTTCCTTCACTGATGGAACCGAAAGATAATCTTTATTCATCGCTTAACCTTCATCATTCTCTAACCCTAATTATCGAGCTCTCTGCATATCATCTCCAAGTGCATGTTCAGTTTCAAAGATGAAGCTGTCCTCATGGAATACACTCTTTTTAAAATGGCTGCACTTGTCATTCTAACCTCTCCTGTTGGTAGACCCTTTTTTCTCTCACATTCAGTCCCTTTCACTCCTCAACCCTTTCATCTCCTCATCTAACACCAGTGTGTTGCTCCAAATCCAGTCCATCTTTTTTTTGAGATTTTTTTTCTGCTTATCCATCACCCGCTTCTGCAGAGTCACAATTTTCCTTTTGTTATGATATCTTTTGTCTGTTTTGTGTTCTTTCAATGCATTTTTCACTCATCTCGACTCTGACCACCCTTCTACCCTAACCTCTTTTTCTTGTGGATTTGCAACCACAGTACATCAGACATCCCACAGTCTTCTTTAAAGGTAAGTGTGTTTAACATCTGCATACAACAACAACAGCAGCAATCAACATTGTGCTGCTTTAGCAATGGATTGTGTGCATTTGTATGAGCTCGGCAGATTTCACTGATTAATTTGATTGTGTTCTGAGTAACGTTTGGATGTATGTCTGTTAGGAGAGAGTTATGAACTGATGAAAAAAAGTTATAAATATATCCCCAAGACATATAGTGAAATATGTGAAGAAAATAGAAAAAAAGATGCAAAGACAAACTCTTCTGACAGACAGCAGTTGAGGCAAAAGCCCATGAAATGCCTGGTGCGTTTGGAGATTGACTTTCTATTCAACCCTGTAAGGAGAGACTGTATAACAAACAAAACAAAACAAATGGGATGCCAGAAAATCAGGAAGACAGAGGGAGAGTGTAGGCAGTCAGACAGACAAAACTGGACAGCAAGACTTTCTGTTTGCCTTTCAGACTCCATCTTTGATGTTTGGAGGAAAAGAGGTTTTAGAAGGATTTTACACTGCATGCTAATGGCTCAGCTCTGCTACTGTCAGTTGGCCCCACACCACAGGGTACAAACATGCTGGCGCTTACCCACACATACACACACATGTACACACACACGTACATGCACATGCACATGCACATGCTCACACACACACACACATTCCAAATCAAATGTTACATCGACTAAGCTTCTATTGCTGCCTAGCGGTTGCTCGACAACCGTTGTGGCTGAAACTGTAAGCATTTTCAAACACAGAGAAACACACACATGTGTGTATGCATGACTGTGTAAGAGAGAGTGTGAGAAAAATATTAAGTGTAAGAAAGATAAAAAAGCTTGTGTGTGTGTGTCTGTGTATGTATTTTGTGTGAGTGTGGTGGTTTTGAGGGAAGTGGAGTTGATTTTTCTGTCATGAAATTAGCTGGAGAGCCAAGAAAACAAACAAAAGCCCCTGTCACACATGCAGTCTGTCCCTAAAATGTCCTGGAACAGTTACTATATTCCATCATGTGTGGATGGAAGCAGGGATCAATCATCAGAGAAACCTGTGCTGCCAATTTCCCATCTCCAGACACAGTAACTTTTCAGGGAAAATGCCAATAGGGCTGTGTTGTGTTCGAAGGTGTTAACATTGCATGGACAAGTGCATAGGGGGTCATGTCTGCAAAAAGTCACTTTGACAGAGCAAGGGAACCAATCACAGGACCTCGCTGATAACATATCAGTATCCCTGATTCCTTTACAGCTGCCCTGCCGATGCTTTCTCAGGTTTATAAACAGCTCCTCACCTGCCTTGTTCCTGAAAATAATGAGACATCTTCCACTGCATTCACATACATCCGACCTTGCACCACCTTCTTCTTCTCCTTCTTCTGTTGAGTTATACGGAGGTTGGCATCCAGAAGTGTGTGTGTTTGTGTGTTTGGGTGTGTGTGTGTGTGTGTGTGTTTGTGTGTGTGTGCACGCTTCTGCGTGTGTGGGATGCTAGTTTATCCAAAGGCTTGGTGCCTTTACTTGTGTAGGACTAGGAGGATGTTTTTGGTGCATCTGCTGTGTGTGTGGGACTTGTTCTGAAGAGTTTGGTGTCTGATGTTTGTTGCACTTGGACAATGATTTGTGCCCATTTGAGTGTGTGTATTGATTGTACTGGAGAGGACAGTAGCCTTCTGTATAGATATGTTGGAATTTAGATGTTCCGACCAAATTTAAGTTCAGATTTTTTTCGTTTTGGTTTTGAAAACCTCGTATAGAAACAGCATACTTCTCCAGTAATATGATGACAAGATGAGCCTCATTTCACTATTACCAGAAAGTGTTTTCCTTGTGCTCAGTGCAGTGTACCCAAAGTCATTTTATCTAGGTATGTGTAGGGGGCAATGAATGATTTTTTCAATATCTATTTTTAGATCAATAATTCTGTTCACCACAGTAGCTTTGAGAGGCATGCAGTGACACACACACACCCATACACACAGAGACATACACACACACACACACACTGATGCTCTCCCACGCTTGCCTGCAGCGGAGCACCTGGAGCACCTCTCTGTATTGCACCCCACACACTTCTTCTCCCTCTCCCTATTGTTTTTGCTCTGCAGAGTGCACATGCAGGGCCAAATTTTACACCGGGATTGCACTGCTTTTTGCGGCCACTAAACCTACACAAATAAGACAAAAAGGAACTGTGTTATGCGGAAAGCACTCGGAAAACAGTGAAATGTACCCCTCACTGAGCTGCCAAACAAAACCATCTCAGTGCTCGGTTGCAATTTGCTTCTATTTAAATTAGGTAATATGCATACATTTGGTGCAAAATTGCCCCTTTCTATGCAAATGAGCCTTACTACAAAAACAGTCCAATTCACAAACACCAGTGTTAATAGCCAGGCAGTCAGAGTGAAAATTATAATGTCTTTAGAGAGTCCATGGTAACTGAACTGAAGCGCATATATGAGGGGTGTCAACCACAGACTTTCCAATTATCATGGCGGCAGAGATTGTCTGTAAATATAGTCTGCTAAAGATATTTAGATATTATCATTATAAACTTCCATTATTGTCATGTCAGTTCAATTCAAGTCGTGACAAGTGGTGGACTGTCTAAAAAACATCTCTTTTCCATTCCTGCATGAATCTGCTCTCATTTCTCTTCCTCTCATTATTTTATTCCTTCGTGTCACTCTTTCTTCTCCCTCCTCCTCACCCACCCGTACACCCTCTGCTCTGCTGCCCCTCTCACTCTTTCTCATAGTCAGATGTCTGTATTGACAAAGATATATACCTGTGTAGCTATCCACAACATGTGCGCCCTGCAATCATGCAAGACACCTGGCAGGTTAAATCTGCCCTGTGGGCTCGTTTTCTTCTTCTCTACCTGTATATTTTACGTGGATATTTTCTCGCAATTTAAATAGAGGGTCTGCTCTCTGCTCTCTTTCACTTTGTACTGGCACAGAGAGACGCTGGAGCAGCTGTACCTGTCAAGACCAATAGCCGATCAGATGTGCATCCTAGTTCAGTGCCACTCACCTTTGATGGATCCGGTAGTGCACTGAAGGGCACATATTTGTCTACTAGTGTGTTTCGGTTGACGTATGCAAACATATGCATGCACACACCGAAAGACTGGTGGAGAGCAACGTGCAGCAAAGTACATTTAGGTACGCACTATACAATTTTTTTTTTAAGGTAATTTGACTTATTCAATTTTGTGCTGCTCTATGCTTTGTCTCCACCGGAATTTTACAGGTGAGTGCAGGTCATAACTTTCATCTGGTCAGTCTAACAAATGGAAAGAAAGGAGTGATTCTGCATTCACAGATTGCAGTCCCTCCGTTGCATTGTGTCTCAGTTACGTGCGGGGAGATGATCTCTCATCAAGGCTTTATTCCACAGATCCAGATGAGAACATGTCAGGTCATTCAGACTCCATTATACCTCAGATGGCTCAATTAACTGCATTCAGTGAAATCTGACCTGTCAACAGCTGCTTTTGCTAGAAGCGGATTTTCATGTGCTTATTGTAAGTGTCATTTACTAGCTTGTTTAAAAAGTAGTACAATACCTCCCATCCAGTTTAATGTGATGTGCTCTTTGGCTTGCAGCTTTGCAATTTATCAGTTACCTCATGTAATATATATATATGAAAAGGTCAATAATCTCCCATTTTAAAATAATTGTAGTTATGACTGCAAAGTGCACACGGTGTGTAGGGGCATTTCTAAGCTGTATTCTTAAAGTGGAAATGCAGGATAATTACTTACAGTATGAAGACTTTCAGAGAGGAAATGTGCTGTCATACGTATGTGAGTTATGTAGATGAAGGGTGTTGATTGATGCTTGGCTCTGGGTGCCATCCTTTGTCTCTCTCAATCTAAACATCATTACAGCTGCATGCATTTCATTATATTTTCCAACTCCTTTATCTCTATTTCTCATTCTTTTCCCTAAAAATCCCCTCTGTTCTGCCACTCTCACATGTTTTGCACCTCTCTTATCTTCCTCTCTCCCTCTTGTCAATTTTGTGCTCCTGGTTTCTCCTTTTCTTTACTTTTATTTCTCTCCTTTTTCTTCTATAGAGCTCCATGCCAGTATCTATCCCTCTCTTCACATTATCTCACCCTCTCCCCTTCTCGTCTGATTGGCTGTGGTGGTGTTCAAGCAGAGTGACCGGCCTCTGTGGCCCATGATCCTCTCTGGCCCTGACAGCTTGTTATCTCCATGGTGAGGGATGGCTGAGGCGTTGCTGTGCCTTGCTCTTAACTACTACTGAGGATAGAGCACACACCTGGGACACATCATGTACTCGCTCTCACTTTCTGCACTTTTCTCTATCTTCTTCTTTCTCTCAACTTTTGCTTTCTGTCCTTCTGTATTCTGCGGTTCTGGTTGGAAATGATACTATGGGGTGGCAGATGATGTAGATTGATGCTTCTTCTTTTGTAATGACATTTGCTGTGAGGTGTGCCACTTGATGGATGTGTGAGTGGTGTGAGTGTGTGTGTGTGTGTGTGTGTGTGTGTGTGTGTGTAGATGTTGAGTGGTTTTTCAACTTGTTGTGAAAGACATTTTATTAAAGAACATCAAAAGTCTTTCTTTATTTCACAGCGACACTCTGTGTCTTTCTTCTATCCTTTGCTTGTTCTCCTGTCTGTCTTCTGTCACCTCTTCTGTTTTGCTTTCTGTTTTGTTTCCACTGACAAATCAAATTACTCCGTGCATCATGCACCCCTTCCCTCAGATGCTGTATCTTCCCAAATCTTCATTTATGCCTTCATCTCCTGCAATAATGTCAGTGTTACACTTATTTTAATGAGCCTCTGCTTCAAGTATGAACTACTGTCCTTTTTTCCTGTGGGAACGTCTCCTTTTCAAACGAGGTGCAAACATTAATGAGACAAACAACGATTAAGGATAAATAAGACTTATTAGAATACTAATGCTTATGATTCCAAAATAAATGTCATCGCTAATGTACTAGTACCGATACTGATTCTAATGATTCCGACTTTGCCATTACTCTTTCTGACTTCTTCCCTCTATCCCTTCCTTCCCCTCTCTTCTCCCTCAGGTCTAGACCAAACTCCATTAGTGACTGTGCTGTGAGGGAGGTGGAAAAGATGAGAGGGGAAAAGTGGAAAAGAGATGAAGGGCTTAAAGTGATTCTAATGACTACTGTATTACCAAGCCTAAATGCATGCACACGCTGTTCCACCTCTTTCACAAGCAATATGCTTTCACAGTGGGTAGATTACACCGAACATTGGATTTTCATACTACTGTAGCTCGCACAGTTGTTACTTACTCATCTATTTTGTTAAAGCTACAGATTTGAACTTTGATGGACACAAGAGGGGACAACAGAATTTCAAAGTATTGACTTGTCACAGGGTGCCTGAATTCTGTGTTTTTTTTCTTACAAAAATAAAGACATTTCCATAAAGACACAATAAATTGATGCAGAAAAGGTACAAAATGGTGCATAAAAAATCTCTAGTATGCAGTGAATGAGGTGTTTGTTGCTCTGAAATAAGCAGTCAGCCTCTAACCTTTTGTGACTTACCCATCATACAAAATAAACTTGAAATCGCTCTGTCTTTGGCTTAGATATGTTTACTGAGAATTTAGATTTGCCTGAAACAATGTGTAGGAAATATATTGATGTGTGAGTCCATATATCTTCTCCTAAGGGTCAGAGCAGTTATCCTAGACTGCACTAGATGTGCTTGATTTCTCATTTTTCATTCTTTTGCTGCCTTTATAGTTGCCAATTAGCATGTAAGATAATGTAAATACTTTTGCCACCGTCTGAGCATGCTTCACTCCATGTATGCAAACATGCCTCAGTGTGTGTGTGTGTGTGTTATCATGATCCACTGCTGTTTGATTATGGATTATGCAGACACTGTTTTTTGAACTGCAGGCCATAATTGGGTTATGGCTTGGTTCGATGTCACATTTATAGAAGAGAATTACATTCAGATGACTGACTGACATTATCTGCCTATTGTGTCGGCACTGTGCTATGTTATATGCCATTCTGTATATTGCAGCAATACTTTAGACAGCTGTGCCTATTTGTCCACACTCAGTAACGGCAGGGCAGATTGCTTTTGGATAAAATGCACAGATAAATGTCAGAGGTGCACAAACATAAAAACAAATTCCAATGCTTACACACGCACACACACACACACACACACACACACACACACACATCAGCTTGCACACGCATATAAAAACAAGAATGTGTTTTCCGTTTCTCTTGTGTTGCGTCTGCCTTTATCATATTCCTTCTGCCTTATTTTTTAACTTATAAAAGAATCATGTCTTCCTTTTTATGTCAGCTCAACTCAGATGTATTGCTTTACACAAACTGGGACTCTTGAGAGAATTTAATAAGTCATTTAATGGCTCCATCACCACTAACTGCAGGGTACATTTTATCCAAGTGAGTGCTTTGTAGTTTGCTATTTCTCATCTATTATCCACAAAGTGCTATATAAATTGTATGAGTCATTCTGCACTGCAGCGAGTCTGTTCTTTGCTTCTGACCTCCAAAAACTCCCCTGTACAGATTTGAAATTTTTGAAATACAGTTTTCCTCGAAAATATGGGTACATGATTGAAGAGAGTCAGCGTGAACACAATAATGAGCCTGAAATGAGGCGATGATGACTGACAGCTGCACAGTCAAGTTAGGAATAGACCTTCGCTGGTCCTCAGTGAAGACTCTTCAGCAAAGGCATAATGATGTTAAACTATCTAAACTAACTAATCATCCTCAATGACATGTGACAGTGATATTTAAATACTTAAATTGCTCTTTTCAAACAGCTGCATGGATGAAATGTCTCCAACACGACTGGACTCATAACATGATGTCATGCAATTCGTTTTAATTAATGGCAGGCTGTCAGATATTTAATTCCATGAATATTTGGTTGTCATTATTTGATCTAATATATAGTTATAACCCATAATTCAAAGTGTAGTGACAAAAATTACATTGCTCAAGTCCCTCAGCTACCACAGAACTGGAGCCTGTGTCAGGTTCAGTCGTTGAATGGCTGTATTAATAGTTTATTAAGGAGGTCTGTATAAAAAAAAAAAAATAAGAGTGCCTTTCTAACTTAAGTGTGCACCCAAAAAAACAGAAAGTTCCAAAAACTATTAATAAGGCTCAAGAGGGATTTAAAAAAAAAGAAAAGAAAGAAGATTAAAATGGAGATTCAGCTCCCCGCCCGACCCAAACAATTTTGTACTGTTCCTTATAAATAATTAATGATGTTACAGCTGCTATGCCACGTGCATAAAAATGCCTTTTCTTAATTTGAACACACTAGTATCATCCCTGCTGCTTTGTGATGGCTTAAGGTTTTTAATAATGAATGATTATGATTAAGCGACACACGAAAATCAAAACTGTAAAAAAGTAAAAAATTCTGAACTCAACATACACCAAGGTGTTTTGTAATTTTGTAGGTCTGTATGCAAATCTAATCCTAATTTTCTGCTGTACTTTTCAAAGAAATCTCTTTCATCTTCACTGTAATCACTCCTTTATAACTCTGCCTTGTCTCCTTCATGGTAATACTGGAAAACTGGCTTAGCATGTGTGTCTGACGAGAGCATGAATTTTAATTTATGTGCACTGGCTGGGTTATGCAGCAATTTGTGTGTTCATATTTGAGTGTCTGTGTGCACCAAAGTTGGGGCAGAATTGTTACATGGTACTCTGTTACACAATAAAATAAAATAATATTTAACCATAATCAGTAAAAGATTCTAAAAAATAAAAAAAATTGCTATGAAAACTCACTTATTAAAACCTTGGTGAATACAAAAGGGTTAAGTGTGAATATATTCTTCATTCTGTCAAGCAGCATCTTTTGGCTGTGCAGGAATTCCTTCTTTTGGGATAGTTCTTGATGACACAGGTGCAGCACCATTATGGGGGGGGGGGTATCAGGAGCTGTTTCAATGTCTAAAGAGGCTTCATTCATTGAAGAGCATGTACTCATTTTTGTGCAATATTTTTGATTTGTTCTGTTGTTTGAAATATGTATCCCTCTCATCTGCCAAATCAATGCGCGTTGCCCTAGGCAACCTGAATCTGTTATGACTGCAACCAGCCGATTACATCAAAGTGGGTGGCCATGTCGTCAGAAAGACAAGGACGCCTTTCAGCATTGGAAATTCGACAATATTTTGCACGTGAAATCCAGACAGAGCTCTAACATGACTAAACGTCATAAAGCTCGCTTATCAGCAGGGAAAATGCAGTCATCAAGGATCATTACTGGCATTACTCTTCACATTTTTAACAGGGTAACCAGTAATCTGCAGCCTCTTACATTTCAAAAAGCAACCTTCCTAACAGCTGTGTGCACATGTGCAGATGTGTTTGACATGCAGAACAAACTGAACGCTGAATTGAAAACACTGTTAATGAACTGAACATTTTGGAAAGTTAATCCAAAGTTTTTCTGGTTGAAGTAATGCTTAGATTTATTAATCTCAGTGTGGAAATAAATTGCTGACAGGCCAGTGCTTAGCCTCAAGTGAAAGAATGTTCACGTCTGGCAGTAAAATATTTAATAGGCAGTCTGACTTGTATTTTGCTTCTCTTGCTCCTTCAGAACAGAAGGGCAACTCTCTGTGGCATCATCCTTGAAACGGAGGGATTGGAACAAAAGCAACAAAAGCTTACATGTCATTAGTCTGAATATGAATTCTGTGGTTATTACCAGAGGCAGCTGTAAAGACAGCTACAGATAAGCACAGCAATAATTATTCTACTCCAAATATTCTTGTCTTGTATTAAGCTAAACTGCCAGCGGACAGAATTACTAATAAATCAAATGTGACAGCTCACAGTCTGTACCTACTTTGTAGAATGCATTTTTTCTTTTCAGAATGCATTTGACCATGTTTTCCCAGTGGCTGATGCTAAATAACAATAAACAACAAACTACTGCATACTTAAACATGTCAGTCCAGAAGTATTACTGTATATATTTTTAATTACAAATGAAGAAGACTGATTCTAGAATGGGAAGTTCAAGATTAAGGAAGGGAAAGCAAAGCCTCCAACTAAATGAATCACAAGTTAACCTAACAATTACTTGCACTTCAGAAAGTGCATACGTAACTTTTGTGCAGACTTTGAGAGATAGAACGGTAAACTTCAAGTGATTATGAAACCAGCTCAGCCACCTCAAAGGCAGGTAAGGCAGGTTGAGTCAAAGAACATCGTGTTTTATCAAGGAGAACAAACAGCTAATATGAACCCTGGCTGTGCCTCCAGTCCACATTTGTAGATTGTAGAAATAGTGAGGAAAGTGTGAGTCACTCAGGGATGTTTATGAATATTCTGCTTTTTGATTGATCATCAGTATGTTGGAGCAGGAACCATTTGCCCACTTGCTGTGCAGGCTTTGAGGTCTGCCCTTCAGTAATGATTACTTATGAGCACATTAGGAGACCAAGAAGACTCATTACAATATCAAGGACAACAGCAGATCACACGCCCTTTTGGTGCCTTTGAGTGCAGCGTCTGTCTTTGTGTCCTGGCTATATGTGGCATGAGCGTCATGTTACCGATTCATGGGTCACAATTATGCCAAGCTCAGATGAGTCCCTTACAAACGCATCACCGCATGTTGTAGGTAAAGTCATGGAAACCTTGCAGCACCTTCCAGCTTTCCCTCTCAGATTGCCTCACTGGAGCTTCACGCACTGAATCAGTGAGCACTAAACTCCTGCATGTGGTTCGCATAAAGTCATTTGCCTTCCTCTGTCTGTCATGTGTGATGGTGCCCTCATCACACTTCAGAGGAGATGGATGACTTACAACTGGCCATAAGACTAGAACGGTTGTGATGTAAGATTGCCAATGGAGGCTTCTCTGATGAAAAGAGAGTAGGAAGCTTATGTCCGAGCCCGTGTTCACCTGAGAGAGATCAAAGCGAGTTTCACAGGGATGACAGATGGAGGAATTTAATATTCTTCATGGCACTCTGATATTAGTATGGGGTATCATTTCGAGACTGCCATATATTAGAGAAAAGTCTATATGAGTAGGTGAGTGAAGCAGAAGCCCATTTTGTCAATCTTCAACGAGATTTGAAGGACTGTTATTGTAATTTCTCTTTGCATTTAACTTTCCTTTAGCATTGATGCTCTTTCATTTCATGTAATTTTTAATAAGAGTAAAAGGAACCAACATATATATATATGCATTTGAGGTTTTAGGAAATACTCATTTTCAGGTGAATGCAGTCTCCATATTTCCACCACTTCATTTCTACACTGGCTTAACTCTGTTTCCCGAGATATCAGAGTCAACCAAACGAGCACAGAAGATGAGTAAAAAATACTGCAAACACATGTGACACTGAAAATAAGGGAAATGAATATGAGATGAGCAGGAAAAGATAAAAGAATGAGGAAAGGGGGAGGGGGGAGAGAGAGAGAGAGAGAGAGAGAGAGAGATGGTGGATGAGAAGGGGTAATTAATGTGCAGATACACAGGGAGTGACGGAGAGTTAGCGAGAGGTACAAAAACGAGACACTGAGTGAAGGACAAGCTTGTAATGTCTTTCTGAAAGGCAGATAAAAGAGAAAGAGAAAAGATGGAGACAAAAGAGAAGGATGATAGCCCTTGGACAGAGAGACAGAGAGAGAGACACAGAGAGAGAGAGATGGGGTAAAAAAGTGGGAGATTGCAAGTTACCACTTTTCTTGAAAAGGCAGAGCGTGAGAAGGAGACAGAGTGAGGGAGGAAAAGAGAGAGAGGTAGAGAAAGGGAGATAGTTAGCACAGTGGCAGAGTGAACTTTTGCCCAGTGCCTGTCAGTACAGAGGACGGCAGAGGATGGTTGTTGTGTGTGCATGTGTGTCTGTGCACGAGTGTGTGTGTGTGTGTGTGTGTGTGTGTGTGTGTGTGTGTGTGTGTGTGTGTGTGTGTGTGTGTGTGTGTGT